>VZUI01053519.1:0-594760 GCA_013401135.1 Cettia cetti
CCAGTTAGCCTGACCTCAGTGCCCAGTAAGGTAATGGAGCAGTTTATACTGAGTGTCATCATGCAGCACTTACAGCATGGCCAGGGTATCAGACACAGCCATGGGTTTAGGAGGGGTAGTGGTGTTTGACCAACCTGGTCTCCTTTTATGGCCAGGTGACCCTCCTGGGGGATGCAGGAAAGGCTGTGGATGTTGTGTACCTGGACTTCAGCAAGGCCTTTGACACTGTCTCCCACAGCACCCTCCTGGACAAGCTGGCAGCCCACGGCTTGGACAGGAGCACTCTTTGCTGGGTTAGGAACTGGCTGCATGGCTGGGCCCAGAGAGTGGTGGTGAACAGAGCTGCATCCAGCTGGGGACAGTCACAGTGGTGTCCCTCAGGGGTCTGTGCTGGGGCCAGGTCTGTTCAGTATCTTTATTGATGACATGGATGAGGGTATTGAGCCTTTCATCAGTAAATTTGCAGATGACACTGAGCTGGGAGTGTGTGTCCATCTGTTGGAAGGTAGGAGGGCTCTGCAGAGAGACCTGGAATGGTTGGATGGATGGGCAGAGGCCAGTAGGATGAAGTTTATTAAGTCCAAATGCTGAGTCCTGCACTTTGGCCACAATAACCCCCTGCAATGCTATGGGCTGAGGACAGTGTGGCTGGACAGTGCCCAGGCAGAAAGGGACCTGGGGGCACTGGTAAACAGCAGCTGAACAGGAGCCAGCAGTGGGCCCAGGAGGCCAAGAAGGCCAAGGGCATCTTGCCTGGATCAGGAATGGTGTGGCCAGCAGGAGCAGGGAGGTCATTCTTCCCCTGTACTGGGCACTGGTGAGGGCACACCTTGAGTGCTGTGTCCAGTTCTGGCCCCTCAGCTTGGGAAGGACCTTGAGAGGCTTGAGCACATCCAGAGAAGGCAAGGAGGCTGGAGAGGGACTTGGAACACAAACCCTGTGAGGAATGGCTGAGGGAGCTGGGGTTGTTTAGCCTAGAGAAAAGGAGACTCAGAGGTGACCTTATCACTGTCTACAACTGCCTGAAAGGTGGCTGTAGCCAGGTGGGGCTTGGTCTCTTTCTCCAGGCAGCAACTGACAGAATGAGAGGACCCAGTCTTAAACTGCACCAAGGGAAATATAGGTTGGAAGTTAGGGAAAAGTTTTTCACAGAAAGAGTGACACAATTACTGGAATGGTCTGCCTGGGGAGGTGGTGGAGTCACCAGCCCTGGATGTGTTTAAAAAACCCTGGATATGGCACTCAGTGCCATGATTTAGTTGAGGTATTAGGGCATGGGTTGGACTCGATGATGTTAAAGGTCTCTTCCAACCTAGTGATTCTGTGAATTCTGTGACTGTGTTCTCACTAGGGACATCTGTTGGCAAACTGAATTTGGCAACATGCTAAAACAACTTGCAAATTCCAATTAATGCAAAAGTTCACGTTATTACTTGTTGGAAAGTATACTACTATAAAGAGAAGAGTTGAGCTGGTCTCTCCCACTTTACTTGCCACACTACTGTATGCTTACTTGCTAGTTCTTTTGTCCTTTTACATGCACTAAATTTCTATTAACAGCTGCTTCATGTAGGAGGACTCACATCTATAAAATATCTGTTCTAAAAGATTAATAGCAACAGATTTTCTAGATAAAACAATTTCCAAATTTATATGACAACGAGAAGTCCTCACTTACAAGAAACAGCCACTTGCAAATTCTTTACCAGACTGTGACACTTTCTTTACCAGACTGTGACAAACAACATCAATCCCAGGATAAGTATACTATGCATTGAAGTAATTTAACTGCTGTTAGGAGTAAACTGAAGATAATATGGTGGCTTTGAAATTTAGATGCTGAAACATACAGATTTCAAAAGTACAAAGCAAAAAGAGTTTCTGCTAAAGTTGTTGGAAATGATAGATAATTGACAATCCTAAAAATCAACTGTCAAATAATACTTTCTTGAAATGTAAGGTTATAATTTGAGGTTCTGAACAGAATTATTCATTATTCATTTCTTTAAGCCTAGCAGTGCTTCTGGCTACTGTTATCAAAATAATGAAACATTAGACAGGTATGTCTGTAAAACTCAGGGTAAAAATCAGTTAAAGATATAAAATAAGGTATTGGTTATGAATAAATATTTTAAAATATATCTATCTTACCCTCAGTGGAATCAGGATATTCAGCTTTAAGGCTGAAGTTGCATATTAAATTCCATGGGTTTTTTGAGTATTATAGTTTAGAATGTTTCCCTCTCATCTCATATGAGATAAAAATCACATATGCTAATTAGCTTAAAATAGATCAATATAATAAATTATATAATAAAGTATATCTGTCATAGCCAAAATACTGAGACTATTAGAATCATTTATGAAGGAGACACAGACAGAGACACCTCCTGTAACTCTCATGTGACTTATCTGTTAAGAAATGCAATCTTGAACACATGGTAAGGATAAGCATGAACTACGGACTATTTTAACTTCTAAAGATATTTTAATCTGTCATTTTAACACCTAAAAGGCTTTAAGAATTGCAATACCTTGTTCTGTTGCTTGTGTAACCCATGTAATTTTTTCTGGGATTCAAGAGATAGTATGGCGCTTATTTGAACCAGTAGTCTGTATGTTGGGACTATATCTACGTCCAAGGAATAACGTTGTAGACTAATTGTTATATTACAGTTTCTACTTAATGGAAAATTTGACATGGAGGGGGTTAGAAAAACTGATCTGACACTCCTAACATTTCCATAATAACTTCAGTAGACAATGCTGATGTAAATCCACTCAATACTTCCTCCCTCACACCTGATCATTGTCCAAATAATGTGACGAATTACATAAAAGTCAAAAACCACAAACCAGCAACTTATATCCCATGAGAATTATCCAAATATTTATTCCTGGAACAATTTTTTAATGAACCACCTCTCTATGTTTAGGAGTTCTGTCTTCATAACATTTTATTAGTTATAAAATAACATTTTATTAGTTTGCAGCTGACCAAAGAAAAAACAGACTGATGAAGTACATTGTCTAATGAGATTTATGGGAATGGCTGTTAGTTAACTCAAAACCAGTCTGCTGCACTTGTGCTTACATGTCAAATAAAGAGATTTCTCTGAATTAGATGTTATTTCTTTGTTGCAGGATAACACATTTTTGATAAAGAGCTTTTGTGATAAGAAATATGGTTGGGAATAGAGAAGATAGATATCCTGAATGCAGCCTTCTCTGTTCTATATGAATATGTGCACAAAAGAAGCCTACCACAGGGTCTGAGCTGAAATAAAATGTTATACAAAGTAGTGATGTATGTCTGGAATCTTTTTTTTTTTTCCCTCAAGAGAAAATCAGAAGGGAAAACCAGGGCACAAACATTAGTTATAGAGTCTTCTCCCCGAAAATATGTCTTTTATAAATTGCATTGCATAATGGTGACATTCTATCATAGAAAAAACAGGTCTTAATTTAGATGGCTCTCGCCAGGCTTTTTTTGAGGTTTGCAATTCTGGCTATAAAGGTTTGTGGTTGTAGGCCCTGGAAAAACAAATTTGTCAGTACTGCCGGTGCATTTCAGCTAAAATCATATTTACTATTTGGAATTTTTATGTGCATCACAATAGTCCTAGTATCTTGGAATTTTACTTTGTGCTGTAATTTTTTGACATTTCATTTGGAAACTTGAATTACTTTCTGGTCATAGTTTCGATATCAGCGTTGGGCATCTCCCTTCAATTCTCAGTACCACATCTTGATATGAAATGCAGAAGTTAGTTTCTCTCAGATGTCTATAATTTAGTTCAGACTATGACTTTAGCTTTAATGCATATGCCTTCAGCTTCAATACACAATGTATAATTTAAGGAAGTTACTGTTTTGTGCTCAAGAAAAGATTGACCCTTGTTCTCACATTGGAAAATAAATACTTAAGATCAAGTGTTGCAGTTAAAATCCAAGTGGATATTTGTCCAAACATGACTAAATTATTTAAGGTTCAGGATGAGAGGATTTCTATCATTATACATCTAATAATCTGCTTTCTAAGCACACAAGCATGTATATTTAGAAAATGCTTAAAATTTTGTGTCAGTTAAGCTTAATGCGAGGGCTGTTTAGATGTTTGCCTTTATATCTTTAGAGGCATGTCTTCTAGTTCTGTTCCTCAGCATCAGTGTGTTTTCCAATTAAGTATTTAGGAGTTGCAGTTACTTAAGTTTAAATGAACTACATTAGAACCCAGTACAGAAATATGGTTATAAAAGCATGCAGATACACGGATATGATTATTGAAGTCTTGAGTCTTTTCTAAACTAATGTATAATATACAGAATATAAATATAATGAGAATAGTTATGATTACTACTGCAATAATTGGTAATTTATTATTGACACATTGAAAAATAATGATTAATAATGCTAATTTAAGTATTGTTATTCCTAGAAACACTCACAGTAGTCAAGCACCCTATTGTGTTTCTCTGATCATGGAATAAGAAAATTTCACCTGCTGCAAGTATTTATAATCTTTGTACAGCCTAATTTTTTGCAAAAGGAAGGATATGAATGTTGGCAACATTAGGTATCAGATGCATTGAATCAAAGAGAATGTTCAGTATGATTTCACAGTATCATTTTAGTTGGAAAAGATCTCTAAGATCAGCAAGTCCAATCTTTGACCGATCACTGATTAGACACCAAGACCGTGACACTAAGTGCCACGTGCAGTGGTTTCTTGAACATCTTCAGGGATGGTGACTCCCTGTTCCAATGCTTACCAATTCTTTCAGTGAAGAAATAATTCCTAATGTTCAACCTGAATCTCCCCTGGCACAGATTAAGGCTTTGTACTCTCATTCTGTCAGTGGTTGCCTGGGTAGCCCCACCCAGTTACAGCTTACTTTCAGGTAGTTGTAGAAAGTCACAAGGTCTCCTCTGAGCCTCCTCTTCTCCAGGCTAAACACCCCCAGCTCCCTCAGATGCTTCTCACAGGACTTGTGCTCCAGACCCTTCCCCAGTTCTGTTGCCTTTCTCTGGACATGCTCCAGCACCTTGTCTATCTTGTAATGAGGGGCCCAAAACTGAACACAGGATTTGAGGTGTGGTTCCCCCGTGCCAAGTAGAGAGGGACAATCACTGCCCTTGTCCTGCTGGCCACACTATTGCTTATACAGCCCAGAAGGCCATTGGCCTTCTTGTCCACCTGGGCACAGTTGGTTCATGTTCAGCTGCTGTTGACCAGAACACTTGGCCCTTTTCTGCTGGGCTGTTTTCCAGACACATTTGATGTGATCATGTTTTACCAAACATTCAGAGAGAATTTGTGTAATTATAGTAGCCTGTATTTTAAAAAATTTTCAGGCATCATAGTACTGAAAGTCACTTGAAGCTTTCTGGTTAAGTGGTTGACTTTTTTTAGTGTTAGGTCCTTCCGAGACCTAAGTGGAGATCAACTCACAGTGGTATAAATCACAGTTATAAATCACATAGGTTTAAATTATAGGGGAGATTAACATTATTTCACTTCTTTGCATTATTTCACTTCTCTTTTTCTCTAGTTTTTTCTTCATTCTCTTGTGCCTCTTCACAACACAATATAATGAATGTCTTTTTCTTTTAGTTTGACTTTCTCCATAGTGTTTGTAAAAATCCAGCTACATGTGACTGGCAAATAAATAGTCTTTATTGTCCTTTGGTTCTACTGTGAATTTAACTACCTTCTTCTTTGTGACTATTGCTTTGCTTATCTATCCAGCGCCACTGTACAAGACATTACAAATAATTTTGGCCTTTTAGTGCTACATACAAACTAATGCAACTTGCATCACTCTGCCAGACGATGCTGTACATTTTCACATTTGAATTAACTCAGCTTTATGGTCTCTGTCCTCACCCAGATTAACTGAACACAGGTTTTGATTTGCCTGTGCCGTGCTGGAATACAAAACATGTTTCCCTGGAAACTTAAATGTCTGAAGCAATCATTTACACATACAGTATCACCACCAAAAGTGCATATTTTTTCAGTTCAAGTTAAGAACAAAATAAAAACCCTTCTTCTTTTTTTGAAAATACTTATATTTAAAACACTATGAGCAACCCCTTGTATTTAATTTCAGAGACCAAAGACTTAATATTTCCCATAAAAAATCTGGATTGTAAAATATTTTCATTTTTAGACTAATTGTATTCACTGGAATAACTCTTCAGAGTACTTCAAAATTCTGCTGAAATGTTTACCTCTAATTGCCATGCAAAACACTTCTGCCCTTTCCTCTGGGTAGGGCAAAACAACTGTCATTTTATCAAAGATTGTCTTCACCAGTCAAGAATGTTTGGATTGTTTTAATCATTCTATTCACAACTCTGACTTCCTTTTCAAAGCTATTCATAGAAATTTCTTCAAACTATTATTTTCTACTGACAGATGCCCATTCAATATTCTCCCCTCCTCTCCTGCCTTTCCCTTTCCCTTTCTCTGCTTTGTTTCTAAACCAAATTACTTGCTCCCAATCCCAGTTATTGGGAAATAAGAAAAATATAAACACGTGTGCACAGATTCCCATACATGTTCACACATGCACACAGTTTAATAATGAGTCATTAGGGCACTTGGTTACACTATTAATGAAACTGGAGTTTTCAGGCTTTGGAACCTTTTTCCAACATTCAGCCTGCCTTAGGAGGAAACCTCAATACAGTTGTACCCAACTGCTTTTTTAATGCTCATTTCTAAAATATTTTACCAAATGAGAGCCATAGTAGGCAACACTCAGCATGCTGAGAATTTTGACTAGGACCATAGTTACTGATCTGTTTGGATAAGTAAGCTTGAGTTTGTCCTGATCTTAAATAGGCAATCGCATATTTGATTGTGTTTTAAAATGTGTTATCAGTCTGTTTTTTAACTGAAAGCTATATTATTAATAATGAACGGTAATTTTGTACAGAATGCTATTTAGGATTTTTTTTTTTTGAACTTTGATGTATTTGCAGAGGCATTATTATTCTTTTGTTTTTCAGAAAGGAAAACAGTGGGTTAGAAAATGTGATTTGCCAAAAGGTCATACAGCAAATATTGACAAAACTGACTTCCAGAAGGAAATCTTGGCTTTGATGAAATCAAATGCAAAACTCACAGAGACAATGGGCTCTCATCCCAGACTCCTGTCCTGACTAGATGCTGCTGAGGGAAATTGAAGATAAAATGTGTTACTAGAATGCAGTTTGGGTATTTTAGAACTTCACACATTCGCAGCTGAACATTTTCAGAGAACGATATGCTACAGTGCCCTGTTATTGCACTGGCTCTCATGTGGTGGTGCTCATGTTTGAAAATACACCAGGGTTAGAAATATGTCCTTCTTCTCCTCCTTTGCAGAGCTGAGGAATGAACTGGATATGTAAACAAATGCTCATCGGCACAGTCAGTCTTGTGTGACAGTGGAAGGATTATTTTTCTGTAACTGAAGTGGCATAAAAAAGTATTTAAGCAACAGTCACAGGGACTAGATGTGTCTGTGGATGCTGCTTTCTTCTTACTATGTCAGACAAAAAGTTAGCGGTAATGATATAATTATGTAAGGAAATGAATCATGAAAAGTGAGAAAAAGATTCTGAAACATTTAATGCTAAATTTAAGGATTTGGAAAGATACTCAAATTCCACACAGAATGCTGGGACCAAATGCTTTCAGTCTATTCAACCTATTTTCTTTAACACTGACAAGTATTATTACACTTCTTGTGCTTCGTGCTTCAATTTATTTCTAGTTTAACTTACATGTCAGTAAATTTATGTCTGACGTCAGTCTGGCTCTTACTATCCTCTTTTTATTAGATGTTTACCTCACATTTCTATCAAACATCTCTGTCACTGAATTAAAATATGCTTATTAAAGATAATGTTGACACTGCCAAAACAGGTGCAGTCACCACCTTTTCAATTTTACCTAATTGAAACACTTTTTAAACTTCAGATAACATATGTATAGTTTTTCCCTTTGGAACTCTGTTTTATCAGAGTGCTAATCTTATGCAGAAAGATTCAAATATGTGAGTAATAAATTCACAGAAACCTTTTAGAATACACAAAATGATGGTACAGCTAAGTAAATGAGAGCAGCCTAAGTGATGACCAGGTTTTTCAAATTATGAGTGGAATAAGTGTGGAAAGAAAAGGTTACCTGAATGGCATTTGTTACATTCCATCCTGCTTCCCAGCTGGTGATCAGTTTGACCTGGGCATGTGGCAAGGGAACTGGGGACTTGTAGTCTGGATCCTGGTGACAAATATCAAGCTCAAATTTCAGGGGTCCATCTGGTTCCTCTCTGTTCTCGCTGTGAGCTCTGTTCAGTTCATCGCTTTTAGCAAAATTCACATGCTCTTCATCAGTGTCTAGGCAGCTGTCCCACCCCACCAGTCCCAAAAAGAGAGATGGTGCTTCCCTAAAGCATTTGAAAAGAGATGAAAAATTCTGCTTCAGGTGAGCCATCCTCAATACCAAGTAAAAAAGCAAAATCTTTTGTTACATGTCTTTATTTTTTTTCAGCAGTTGTACATTGTCAATCCTTTTGGTAGGTTAGTCTCCATAGTGTAGCTGTGATTAATGGAGTTTGTTGTCTTTGGTTCATTTATTTGTGCCTGTTTCAAATGGCAGCTAAAGAAATATCTCCAGGGTCTTCAACATACTGCCCAGAGTAGCATGCAGCAAGATTTAGTATTCTGCAAGCTTTCATTTACAATTCAAATTGTTTTTTCCTTTTACCTATGGTGTCTATGTAGATCAGTCATTCATGAAGCATCTACAGGTGGCTGCAAGAATCTCTTCCCAGAAATTATGCATGTTTCTAATACAAATATAGTTCTGCCAGTGAAAAAAAATTCTTCATTAAAAACTTGAGCTGATGGACTGACTGCTAAGCAAATGCATGTAAACAAGTTTGCTTTTCCAGATGTGAAAATTTTCTGCTGTGCTTTAGTGTCTACAGAGGTCAGTAGAACTTAAAAAATGTTCTTAATAGAGCTTAAGTAGCATGAAAAAGTAGCTTGTTTGTAACTCTATTTAACTGTTACCAGCAACATTTAGGGGAAAGGCCTAGAGGTATGATGATACATATACTTTAGGGATGTGAATGATATATTATTATTATTCACACTGTAAAATCCTAAAAATAATATTTACGAAAGTATCCTCTTCCCTCTTGGCATAGCCCATGGAATTTGTGAAGATAGGTAAACAGAGAGAGAATTGGGTTACATTGTTATACCCATTTTCTATAGCTATTTGCTATACCTGCCCTACATTCCCCTTCTCTCTTTTCTTCTAAAGAGCACTGGGTTTTAACAGCTAAGCTTTTCTACATTAACAGCTGAATAACTGGTACAATACTGCTGATCATGCTGAAAATATTGTTAATTTATAAAAAGTCAGCATGGGGACTTTGTAGCATGTGAGGGCAGTGATAGTCCTTGCTTGCCCTAGCATGTCCTGCCCATTAGAATAAATTTCATGATTCTCAAAACAATTTTAGAAGTTTATAATGGTTTAAGAATTCTAAACAATGACTTTTCTGCCATTGTTTAAGAATTCTAAACAATGACTTTTCAGCCATTCAACAATGACTTTTCTACTGTATGTATTTATGAACTGCAGTCTCATTAGCAGCTCTCAGGACTTGACCATTTCCAAAATGAATCATGCAGGCCTTGTAGTCCTTTTTCTTATGTGCTCAGGATTAAATAAACATGGAAATAACCTTCACTGTTCTGTCTTTTTCAATCAGACACTGAAATTTCTTTTGTTCTCACCAGAAAACTAGTATTTTGAAGCACAGTTCAATCACCTGCCTTAAAAATATTTCAGAGACACTATCAGTCTGGAATTATGTTCCTATTCCTACCTTGTTCAAGCCTCATCACTGACTCTTTTATGTGCCAAGTCCATGGGTTTATCACTCAATGCTCTAGAGTGTTCTTTTACACATTGTGAAATCTGCTAATTTTATGTCCTGAACTGAACAAAAAGTGTCTCTTGCTTCATAAAATATCCATTACCAATACGTAATTCTGAAGACCAAAGTGAATGTTGCTAGCCATCTCACAAACATATCATGGTCCTCTGGAGTAACCTGGAAGGCATTTCAAAATACAAGCGAGGTTTTTTACAGCAAATTTTGACCTCAATTTAGTTCTCCTTTAATAGAAGCTGTTCCACTAGGAAGTTTCAGGAAGATTTCTGAGAGGAATGTTCTGTGATAGGTGTAGACACTTCTCAGATTAAGTAAACCTGGAAACAGTATCTATAAAGTGAAAAAAATTAATGTTAGAAGTTACATGGTTAATTTTCCTAATATATAGAGAATGGTCTGAGATACACAAATGGAATCCTGCGAATCCTGTTTACACATTATTATGTATTTTCAGTCTGTTCTGAAGCATTACTTCTGTAGATGTTTACATTTCTGGAAAGGACCATTTTGTTGTCACTGGCTTTATCTAATGTGAAAGGCATAATGCCACAGAGCAGATAATTAGCATTTTAAAAGATATTTTAATCAATTAAATGCAGATAAGAACTATTTTAACATCTTGAGGAATTGAATTCCATCAAATGTAAATGTTGATTGCTACAAATGAAGTATTACATAAGAAATTGCATTATCTGGTGTTTTCAGGATCTTTCTTTTCTATTCAAAAGTATTATGGAGACAGCAATGAGTGATCTTTGGTGGAGGGTATTTGTTTTTCTTTGTTTTATTTTTATTATTTAAGTTTTTTTCTTTGTTTGTTTTTCCTTGTGGATTAGTTAGGATTTCATGCAGCTATCTAAATCAAGGGGAGTGTAAGCAAGTTTAGAAACAGAAAGATATCTCTGGGTATAGTACCATTTCTTTTGATTGCACAGGCTTAGAGAAGAATTATCCAGTTTTATCCAAGGCCCTCTTATAGCACTGGAAGTAGTCTCATTTTCAGATCTCTTATCTGCCAGATGCATCACATTCAGAAGTCAGAAAAATTAAATAATAGTTAGAATTGTTTTCTCATGGTTACACAGAACTTCAAAAGTAATGTAAAATCTCATTTTTTAAAAAATAGCTTAGGTTTAAATTCACTGCTTCCCTACTGACTACCAAAACAAAGGCAAGTAAGTCTATCAGTTTCCAGAACTAGCTGAATTTTAGTAAAATATTTATATTAGATATTCCAAACTTGGTATACTGTTTGGATTACTTGCTTCAAAGAAATATCATTATTCATTTCTGACTACAGCATAGCACATGACAACCCCACTCATCATTTTGCAATACTTATTATTATCTATGTTTAAGGTTGCTTAGAGATCTTAGGAGCCACCTTTGAATTAAGTGTCTTAAAATCAACTAGTAGGAGGCAGCTTTTGTATGAAAGGTGTACAGTTTAACAAGTGAAGACAGACATGGCAGTCTGGGAGTCTATCCTTCTTCTTCTACTGGGCATGGGTTTTTCATCCTGTGTTTCATTCTCTGCAGCTTTGATTCTTCCAGACAGTAGGGAAAACTGTGCTCTTACCTACATCACTGTACATTTACTGGTTCTTTCACTGACATAAATAATGAACAAAGGAAGATATATCAAAATCGGTTTTATTGCATTAGAAGCTGCTGTCTGGATGACTGCAGTAAATTTCATATTTATTGTGCTACTTCCAAGCCATCAGAAATAAGTGGAAAAGGCAACAAACGAGAACAGGACTCAGTTGAAGGGTTCTTTACTTTTCCCATGCAGTAATTCTGCTAGACATTCTTTCTACAGATGTTCTTTATCCCCACAAGTCAGTATTTTAAGTTTAATTAAATGTTATGTCTCGTCTTAGGAAAAACTTCCTGATTTATGGTAGGCCCATAAGTGTGGTTATCATTGTCCTTGGCACCTATTCACCTATTTCTATTTCAGTACCTAAACTGAGATTCAAATTTTCTTGGAAAGAGCAGACTGTCACTGTGAATCATAAGCTTGACAAGGCTGAATTTCAGGAACAGGAGGAGCACATGAATAGGCTTGGAAAAGACATCTTTCTTGGTCAGTAGAATTTCATAGTGCAGTTGCTTATACCCAAGGAAATAAGGTCTTCAGAGCTGCCACTTGTGCGGGCCATGGTTTTATTCAAAATTTGTTTGACTGTAGAACCCTTAGATATACACATCAAGAAGAGTATTTCAGAGACATAATAAAAAGTAGGCCAACAAAACAGTTTATCAGCCCCATATGCTTTTATCCCATATAGCAGTGCATTTATTTAATGTTGAATCTTTATAAGCTCACTTTTGCTGTGTGACATAGGTTTGGTCCAAGTATTGGGGGAGTAAAAATGTTGTTGCTGCTTAGCACACCCTTTCACAAGGGAGAATAATTCTCTCCACAAAAAAGGAAACTTAAATGTCACCACTGTTAGTCTTGAGGGTAACTGAGGCAAACAGAGCACTTTCAAGTTTATGAGATGTTTTCCTAGAATAATAAATAAATGCTCAGAGGATATACACTGCTATTACTTCCCATAATGGAATCAGTTTGCAACTAAAGGGGTTTTTTCAGTCCTTCCATCTCAATGTGCATTAGCCCTATGTATAAACTTGGGTCTGAGAGCATGAAAATCTTAGGCAAAGCTAGACCTGTGTTGTATTCCCAGGGAACTCCAAAGCTGTATGATGGAGCAACCAGGAATGCAGGTGCACTGCTAAATGCCTGTGTTACACGGTTTAGGTGCATCCTGACTATCCCAGAAGCTCAATAGGGTCCTTTTTTGGTAAAGAAACTTTTTAGATATATTAGTCCAGCTTTTGGTGATCCCTGAATGATTTTAAACTGAAAGAGAGATGATAGTCCAAAATGAAAAAGTACCTGAAACAAAAGATTGTTCTGTTTGACAAATACAACCAGACAAAAATCACAGATTATCCATCCACCCTTTGGGTGGTGAAGGTTAATGATGTGTTCTGTTTGACAAATACAACCAGACAAAAATCACAGATTATCCATCCACCCTTTGGGTGGTGAAGGTTAATGATGGCTGACATGAGGAATTTTTTTGGTAGTGAAGTAAGGACTTGGTTTTTGGTACTATGAATCCCTAACATAAATATTCACAACTATTTTTTCCACACTTTTAACTAAAGCTTCTTTGAATGCTCAGGTTTTCTTAGCAAAATTCATCTCCAGATATTTTTGTGACACATACAAATTTGAAAAGCAGACACAGAAACGGATCAACACATGATGAATGATAACATTAGTAATTTATTGCATGTGTTTGAAAAGGATTCTTCAAATTCACTGAAGTTTATTTGTATGCTTTTGTATGGATTTTTTTGTATTGTGGAGTGCTCTATGCATATTACTCTGGCAACTCTTTAAAATTCAAAATTATGTTCAAGCATGCAAATATACATATTGAGTATACGAGTGTAAATGCATGTGGCACTTTAGAGGAACATGGAAGATAACGTCCCCGCCGTATGAAGATAAACTGTAATCCAGAGAGAAAATAATTACTGTGATGCCAATTTAAAACAAAAGGGAAAGAATGGAGTGGTTTACAATGAACAGATGAGTACTTGAATGTTTCTTGAAAAAATTTGATCACAAACCAGAATTTGTAAAGGACCACTGTTGTTAGAGAAAGAAAAGGCACTATTCAAAGCCTAAGGGACATGGAAGGGATTAAGCCAATAGAGGAGAAAGAAAGAAAACTGTAGGAATGAAGATTGCAAGAAACATAGGTCTGCATGGTGCAAGCGAAGATAAGAATATGCATAGAGACAGAAAGAAAACTGGAAAGATCAAGTGTTCAAGGACAGGATGCCATAGTATGAAGATTTTTGTTACTTTACACAGGACATTTTCCTAGGACATTCCACAAAATATTTATAAGTAACCAGAATTGTGGATTCTTCTCTGAGTTTCTCAGAGTTCCTACATGCTAATATTCTTTCTATTTTCTTGCACTAGACGGAAAAAGAATCAGTTCTGGTAATTTTCACAGTTAAGGATATTCTGCTGGAAAAAGAAATCCAATTTGTGAGGATCAGAGAAAATGCCAAGTAAAAAGAATGAAAGATACTTCATCATGAGCATCTATTTAAACATATCCCAGGGATGACCCCCCAAGGAATATTTGTGCTACAAATCAAGCTCTCAAGAGATGCACATGCTAGAAGTAGGTATTGACCTTTATTCAGGCCATTTGTATATATGTATCATGATGAAGTCCTTAAATGTCTAGAGGTTTATATCTTCCCATTGGCTAGTTCACTGAAGAGAAATCACCATTATCTAGTAAAAGACTAGCACTAGGGAGTGGCTGATGATCTCCAGAAGAGAAATGGCAGTATTATAGCTCATGGAGAAATGAATTTTCTCCCTGCAACACTTAAGTTACAGTTTGGTGAGTTGCATCGTGTTTTTTGCAAAAAATTAATATGGATGGGATTCCTTTGAGCAGCAGAAAAATTTTCTGAGCTACCCATTTAGGCCCCTTTCATATAATGAGTAGAATAAAACAGATGCTTCTAAAGAGTTGTTTGTCTCAGCTTAAAGTTGGCACCTGAAGCAGGTAGTATGCCATAGGTCAGTGACAGGAAGTTGGCCATTTTCTCCCTCTGTATATAAGGGAAATTCTGAATTACTGGTTTGGAGTTCTAACTGTCTGCAGAATAGTCATGTGAAGGCAGGTGAAGTGAATCCCATACTGTGCATTTCCTGAATGATTATTTTAATTTGTAACTGCTGCTGCAATGCAGCCCATCTTACTGCTCTCACGAGATACTGATTGAATTTGGCATTAGAATTTATCAATAATTTTGGCATTTTTTGTCAATAATCTGTGCCAATAATTTGTTCAGACATGTAAATACATGTAAATTAAAATAATTAACCTTATTGCTAAATGTTATAGTAGGAAAAGATTCACTCATTTTCTAAAGAAATAAGCACAATATTTGAAACCTAATTTATTTGGAAGTAATTTGCTCTCATTGATTTAGGAAGTTGAATGCTTACATTTCTTATATTGTCACCTTATCACCTTATAAAGAGTAGGAATTTCATGGTTCTTGAGTGCAAGAATGTGGACTAAAAAGTGATTCTGAATAACTGTCTGCTATGTGGAGACTATCCCTTGAGCACAAGACAAGACGGGGGGGGGGAAAAGATGTGATTATGTGGTAAATTGCTATTGTAATGATGCATAAAGGATCTAAATTAAGATTACAATAGCAAGTCATAAATATCATTTACAGCTCTTCAGCACTGCCTTTTCATGTTCTCTTTTAAAAGATACACCCTTCTGTAGAGGTGCAGCTGTTTCAAAGAACTGGGAAAGGATCCCAGGTTGTGGGAAATATCTAAGTGTCACACAGCACTGATAGAAACTGTACCTATACAGTGATTCAATGGCATAATTCTTTTATTGGACTGATGAAATAATAAGATTTTAAACTTAAACTTAAGTCACAACGGTAGATGGTAAGTTAATTCAGTTCCTTTCTTGTTCTGACGAATTTAAGTGATAGTTTTACAAAAAGTAAATACATATTTATAGTCTAATTTTAGATGGCACGGTAAAAGAACTATCAGACATGGCATATTGCCCTTTAATCCATCAAGTCATACATTAATAGCACACACTACAACTAATAAATAGTCGGTCATGTTTGAAAAAATTCCATGATGTAGGTAAGTGGACAGAGGATAGATACTAACATCCTCCTTCCCTTCCTTGTGAAATGAACTGTGAAGATGTGAAGATCAAGGGTTTACTACCTGGAAACGTAACATCCAGATGAAGTAATCTGCCACTTAAGGGAGAAGGATAGGAAAGCAATAAAGCACATCTACAAATAACAGGTGAGTTTGATGGCTACGATTCAAGTTGAGAAAGTTGTTGAGAAATAAAATTACCATGACAATGAAGAGCAGCAGACAAGCAATTCTTTACATAGCACATAAAATTATTATTTCCACTTCTTCAGAAATAAGTGAGATGTAAAACATGAAAACTATGCTAGATATTTTTGAACATATGTTCCACAGCATAATAGATTTTTTTACTTTGCTTTCAGGAAAGCAAATGTGTTTCCAGCTGAGCTGCAATTTTTTGTGTTTATTTGTAGTCCCCCAGGTCCAAACATATTGCTTCATCAGCAAGTTCTGCTCCCTCAGTGCTCATCCATAGTGTCTGCATTCAAGTATTCATTCTTTACAGGAAGAGTTTCTTCACTTATTTTATGTCTTCATTATAGGTATTGTCTTCAAGGAACCCTATAGGGGAAGATACTGGTGTTACTTATATGCATGGCATTATTGTCATCTGTGTGCATTTCATTTAGTGTTATCCATAAAATCATTATTTTTAGGAGCAGTTGAAATTAAAGAGATGATTACTTAGTGTTGTGATGCTTACAGTTATTTGGAAACCAAATATTTTACTCTCATTCTTGATGAGTTACATTTTAGACTTCGAAGGATGATTTGGGGCTTTCCTCAAAGTTTCTTACACTTTTTTTCTTTTTAATACAAAGCTCAAATGTGTGGATAAATAGATAAATAGCATAGGCTTACAACATAGACATCCATCAATGAAAAAAAGAAGAAAGAACTTCAAAACAAATTTTTGTTCTTTGCTGTGACAGGTAAAGAGATGCTCTGAGGTGCTAAACGTGCTTGTATTGTGCAACTGAAATTAAATATCAGCACTTACCCAGATTAGAATAAGCAGAGTGGAGTAATTAAAATGATAGAAACTTTTACAGGTGGTTAAATGAGTATAAGCAGAGAAAACAAAAGAAGCAGAAAACAGATGAATGGAACCTCTGCTGTTCCTGACTATAAAACTGCTGTGCTCTACTCCCTAGGTTAGAAATGCATCAAGCTTCATGGGCAGTTTATCTCTACTTTTCCCCTTTAGCAATGATCTTTCCTCAAGAACTCAATTAGAAAACAAGGCATTTTATTACTTTTTATCTCATCTTTTTGTCTTTTAATGATTTTTTTTTTTTTAACCACTTTGGGAAGTGACAGTGTCCAATTCCAAGAAGCATTTCTGATTAAAAATAAATACCAAATGTGGGATCATTCAAGTCTCTGTGCTTGAAGAGTAACAATATGAAATCTTCATGATATTTTCACATTTTGTGCAGCTGCTGATAAGGGAACATGGGAGAGAAAATACTTTATTCATAATAGGATCACATAGTAATTAAAACTAAACAATATAAAACTAAGTTTTAGAATAACTTTAAGGTTGCCAGGGAAAAGGAATGTCAATCCATTCCATTTCTACCAGTGTGATGCCAGTGACAGTAAGAGATGTCCAGCATCTGGAGAGGGATCTGGTCAGCATGAGAGCACCTGAAAAGCATCACAAAGGAATTTCAGCTACCCCAGCTAATAAGTCAGCATCATGAGGGACCCAAATGCCTCTGTGCAAAGATATGTAATATGGGGCACAAACAAGAGGAGTTAGAGTTGTGTACACATCTGTAGGGCAATGATCTTACTGGCATTTTTGGAGACATTGCAGAGACACCAAATAGGAGTGGCTGGTGGGAAATGTGAAGCCTTGGCAGCAGAGACCATGGAATGGTGGAATTCGAGGTCCTTAGGGCAGTGCAGATGGTGCACAGCAAGGACTGCCCTGGACTTCAGGAGGGCAGACTTTGGCCTCTTCAGAGATTTGATTGGTAGAGTGTCATGAGACAAAACCCTTGAGGGAGGAGGGACCCAATAAAGCTGATTAACCTTCAAGGATCACCTCCTCCAAGCTTGTAATCAACTCATCCCAAGAAAGAGAAAGCCAGGAAAAAACACCAGGAGGCCTGAATGGAT
Source organism: Cettia cetti (assembly GCA_013401135.1). Taxonomy (NCBI): domain Eukaryota; kingdom Metazoa; phylum Chordata; class Aves; order Passeriformes; family Sylviidae; genus Cettia; species Cettia cetti. The sequence continues at coordinate 17,857 of VZUI01053519.1, forward strand.
GAACAAGGAGGTCCTGGACAAAAACAAAAATAAAAAGGAAGCCTACAGAGGGTGTAAGCAAGGTGACCTGGACAGAGAAGTTGTCCAAATGGCCAGGTATCTGGTTAGGAAAGTTAAAGTTTTGATAGAAATAAATCCATTCAGGGACATTCAGGGCAGCAAGAAAAGCTTCTGTAATGTTGGTGATAACAGGAAGGCTAGAGAAAATGCTGGCTTCTTCTTCTCCTGTGCAGTGGATGATGTGAGCCTTTGTCTCTGCAGGATTATTGAAGATTCTTTTAATCTTTTTCACATTCTCTGACACACTCATTCTGCTTGCCTTTTTCTGTTGGCAAGGCAGGTTCTGAGCCACAGCACATCCCCTCCAGGCAAGGACACCACCTTCTCCTGCTCTGTCCCAGGGAGAGGCACCAGGTGCTGCCTGAAGCCCCAGACCTGGTTGGCCACATCTGCCCTCAGTGCTCTGAGCCAAGGCTTTACCACTAGTTGCTCGAGCTGATGACAGGGTCTGTGTCTTGTGGCACATGTCCAAGTTTTTCTACCAGATCCATGCTGTTTTAAGCAGCTTTCCAGCATTCTTCCATAACTCTTCTGCACAAAACAATGTGCCCAATTGATGCTCCCTTCCTAGGTGTGGTAGGTCGTTTGATAGCTCTAGCCTCTGGGTGTCTGACACTCCATAACCAGGAGTCAGTTGCAGACAGAAAGCTCTAAGCGCCTTTTGAGCAGAAAAGACTAGCAGATACTTTTATAAACTGAGTTTGCTACATGCAAAGCCTCTACTACTCACACTTTTCCAGCAGCAGGAGGCACCTCAAAATTCCTAGACAAATTCCTGAAAGTCCTCCTACCAACCCAGGCAAGAAAAGAAGCCCAGAAATAGAAGTGCAAAGTGTTATGGCTGTTAGCTGCCTCTGCTGTATCCTGGGCAAAAGGAGGTAAAGTTTAAATAAATTAGTGTTACTTATATAGCTCATCATGTCTATTTCTGGAGTAAAAGTGAGTCTTCTGCTTTATACTTTACTGGTATATATACTATAAGACATCCAAAAATGTAAATTACTTTACCTGAAAGGAGTTTTATTTAAAGCTAATTAGCACAAAGGAGTTTTGTATCTTCTGCATGAGCAGAATGCCTGAACATTCTGCTTTTCTTAACACTGTTATGCAAGTTGTGCAGAAGGAAATGTTGAGAAACTTCTCTCCCACATTAAACAACTAAGATGCTTTCTCTTAAGTAGACCATTATTAATTGTTTTCAGAACTATTTCAGAAGATTGATTCATGCATAAAAATGCATTTAGTCAAGGATTTTAGGTTTCAGCAACTCTGCTTAGAAAAGCTTTATAATTTTCTTCTTGAAGAAAGATCTTTAATTACATTGGAGCACTAGAGTGGGATTTATGCATATATTCTAATTATGTACTAGTAAAACTGAAAAGCTCTTCGTTAAAACCATGTGGAGAAAAATCAGACACATGCCAGCACTTCATTACTGAGAATTTAAGAGGAATTGTGTGATGGCTTATTATCAGTATTACATAAATAGAAGGGCACTCTACATATTGCATATGTCGACACAGTCTTTTAGATTAAAAAATAGACCAATTTTGAGAAAATAGTAGAAGATGCAAATTATCCTAGTTAATTAAACCAAACCAATTTATTCTGCATTAGCAACTTTCTACCTGTTTATTAGAGCAGGCCTAATACTAAACATGTTATTTCTAAGTTATATCTGTACATAACTTATCTCCATGTACAGACATATATTGAAAATATAAGATTAAAGATCCGGATTCACTCAACCTCAACCTAATTAGAGCTAAATAATCATCAAATAATATGATTAGATCATATAATTGTTCATAAGAATGACATGCTTCTAGCATGATCAGAATATATGGCATACTTTCTGTTTAAACAAGAGCCTTTATGATGAAGGGTTTTCTTATGTTGTAAACAAGAACAGCTGGTGCACAGGCTGTGTTACAACACACTGGAATAGCAATACAATAGATTTATTGTTACTTCTAAAATTGTGTATAAAGAAGTCATTCATATTTTAAACACAGAATTACTGAGCACTTCTTGCCAAGTCACAAACGCTCATGAACAATTCCCTTTGAGTCACAAGCACATGACTTTTCACTTCTGAGGGTCAGTCCACAAGATAGTAAAATAATTAAGACTCATGAAGGCATTGGATATGCACAAAATCCAGCTGCTGACTCAAATTTCATAGAAAGGAACTGAGTAAACTATGAATCTGAGCAGGGTAGAGGGAGGATAGCAGTAAAAGTTAGAAATGTGTCTGTGAGTCTGTGCTGAAGCTCACATTTGGACAACTCCTGCAGCTCTTTCTTTGTTATTTAGATCCCTTATATTATACACCTTGCCATAAAAAAAGGATATTGGCATATATTCTAAGTGAACCAGCTCATTATACGTAAAGAGAGTTGACATAGTTGTTTGATTACGGGGAAGATTTTTTGTTGCTGTGTGTGTAAAATACCCAGTTCATTATTTTTTAAGTAAAAAAAGCAACCTAAATGATGCATAACACACATATCATTGCATGATTACACAACAGAAATATTTTTTACCTCTATCACTGCCTATTTTAAATGAAAAGTATTACTGAATTTTTAAGGGTAACTTTAAAGTAGGACACATATGAATGAGAGATTTCCACTATCACCAGTTCTAGTATTATCCTATTATGGAGAATGTGATTTGTTTTTTACACTGATCAAATTTGATTTTAAGATTCTAAGGTTTCTTGTCTAAATTACTCTTATGAAAAGAGCCACAGAATTATAAAATGGTTGAAGTTGAAATGGACCTATGGAATTCATCTGGTTCCAACCCCTCTGCTCAGGCAGAATCACTTAGAGCTGTTTGGCCAGGATCATGTCCAGACGGCTTCTGAATAAAAGGATAGAGACTCCACGTCTGCTGGGCAACCTGTGCAAATGCTTGGTCATCCACAGAGTAAAAAAATGTTTCCTGAGCATTCACAGAACCTTTTGTGTTTCAGTTTGTGCCCATTGCCTCTGGTTCTGCCATTGGGCACTGTGGGCCTGATATTTCTGAGCCTGAGAATTGCTAGCTCTTCTCAAGGGAAACCTTTCAACAGTTTTTTCTTTCCTAAACAACTTTGTGTAAATAACTATTTTTCCCATAACATTTCTAAGTAAACAATATTCCTTTCCCATAACAACCTCTCTCCCAGGTGTTGTTTGTTATTTCTGTTACTTAACCAATGGAGAGAGGTGTCAATCCTATAAACCAATAATGTGCCTTTTTAGCACAGCATGTTATAAAAAGGCTGAATAAATAAATAAAACTTTCTGATTCTCTTCTGCCTTCTGACTAGAGTCAAGCATCTTTATTTTGTGTCCAACTGCGACAGGGCACCACTGAAAAGGACCACGATCCATTGACTTTGCAACGCCCCCCCTTCAGGTACTTACATACATTAATAAGAGCTCACCTCATCCTTCTCTTCTCTAAGCATTCCCAGCTCTCCAGGTTTGGCCTCACAAGTGCTGAGTAAAGAAGAAGGATCACCTCCCTTGACCTGAGGACAATACCTTGTCTAACACAGCCAAAGATACGCTTAGTCCAGGCAGACAATACCCACTGCTCTCCCCTCATCTACTTGGCCAGAAATTTCACTGTAAAAATGCATCAATTTGATCAAACATGAGTTTCACTTGGTGAAGCCATGCTGGCCATTCTGTATGATTTTCTTCATAGATGCCTGGAAATAGCTTCCAGGATTGGCTACTCCAATCTTGGAAACTTCCAGGGATCAAGGTGAGGCTGACTGGCCTGTAGTTCATTGTTTCCTCCTTGCCCTTCTTCTACAAGATAGGGGAAACATTTGCTTTTCCTGCAGTCTTCAGGTACTTCTTACATTTGCCATGACTGGTCAAAGTTTATCCAGAGTGGCCTTGCAATGACATCAGTCAACTCTCTGGGCATCATGGATGCATCCCTAGGGCACCCACAGATTTATGCATGTCCAGACCATCAAGAACTCCAACTGTTATTACTGCGCACTGAATTTGTGTATTGTGTTCCTCTCACATTCAGTGTGTTAGCTGATAGAGATGGGCAAAGTAAAACAATGAGAAATGCATGCTAAAAAAAGAGAGGGGAGGGGAGGGGACAGGAGGGGACGGGGGGGGAGGGAAATTAAAGACTAATGGTCACTCTGTGATACTCTTACAAGTTATATTCATCACTTTTCCCAACCAGAGATTGTTAGCTGCAACTGAGAGAAAAAGTGTTGAAAAGCATTGGGTTTATGGGGAATATTGGGTTTCACAAAATGAAACCAGAGGAATGGGAAAAAATTACCGATTGATATGGCTGTTTTGTTTGGCAGATACTCTCAATTTCTCAGATTTGTAACAGTAATTCTTGGCAAAAGCAGAAAATCTGTAATAAAAAGTTGTTAAAGTAAATTCATTTAAGGTAATACATCCATAGCATAGTGTAACTATCACTATTATCTGTATCATGCTTTTTCACAATAATCTATCAAAAGGACTGAGTCTTGAATGCTGAGAATACGACCCAACTTTCATTTCCTAGGCAGAGACCAGGAAAATATTTACTTTTACTAAAAACAGTTGTGTTGTTATAGCTCGTACAATGTCTGTTTGCTTTAGAGTCAATTTTGGCCTTCTGAGAGGGATTGTAAAGCAAAATTTTTCCCCTCTCTATCAATCTCTGTGTGTTCTGCTCTCACTATCACCTCTTTGCATCCTGTGCACCTACAGCACTCATTATGAACAGAGCTGGCTAAAGGTCTTCAGAGAGAAATAGGGGTTAGGCATGTGTCCAGAGATATTTCTAACTTCACACAATGTTGTGTATATTGCATCTTGACATAAAGGTAAAGTTCATTGTATTTTGATACAGAAGTAAAGTTCAGTTGCTCATTTCCTTAAATCTAGTGTTTCAATAGTACACTTACGCATTTTTAAAATTCTATCCTTAAAAGTAAAAAGGCTAGGAACTTTTACTTTTCTTTTAAAAGAAGGATAAATATTCCCTTTACAGTACTGTATCTAAAGAGAACTGGATCATAGTAAACAAATTCTAGAACGATTTAGTTCATTCAACACATGAAAACAATATGAAAGTTAGTTTAACAATAATATTCTTATATATAACTGGTTTGTGATTGTTCATTTTTTCCCACTGAGTTTTTATTATTTCACAAAATGAGCTGATTTTGTTTTTCCTCAAAAAACTATAGGAGCTGACTCTACACAGGCTAATGTAGAGCTGTATTTCTCTCTCAGAATAGAAAAAACTCACTACCGATTTTTGCTTAAAATAACAGCCCACAAGCATGGTCTGGCCTACTAGACACCTATAGTTGATCTGCACAGAAATCTGAACTCCCTGTTTAGACACAGCCTGTCCCCACACAGCCAACCCCCTGTTTCTCTTTTTCTCACAGTTCTCAATGGAGCTGTCTTCTGTCTTGGAAACCTGTATTTCTTCAACCCATTTCTTTCTTTGTCAAGTAGGAGACTTTCTTGGCATGTTGTGTAAGAGTGCCAGACCATCCCAGAAAGCAGTCAAAAGAACATGTAGAGGAGCAAGGGACTGAATTCCTCAGACCTTCACTCACCAGAAGTAATTCACTGTCAAAGCGACACCCAGAAATCCTCTCTCCAGCATTGGAGACATTAAGGACAAATGCCACCAGCCTGAAATTGAGCTTTCAGGCAGGTAAATGTTCCCAGTCCATCAATGGGCCCCTGAGAGATAGTGAGGCACCACTGATGCATTTTGAGTTGCTGTCTCTTTTTCCAATCACATGACTAAACTGGTATGGAAAGTGACTGGTTCTTCTCAGGAAACAAGTTTAGTAAAAAGATTCTGTTCTGTGCTTATGTTGAGAGGTACTATAAAACAAAACTTTTGAAGGGGGAAAGAGAAACTAAACCAGTTCCTGATGCACTGATGCCTCACAGCCCATCCCTTTGTCTGTCCTTTCTCCTTGTAGTCCCTGCAACAACAGAGGTCTTCCACAGCTTTCTGCACCTTCTAGCAGTTTTTAGTCCAGAAGTAGAGACCTCAGAGAAGATGATAAAAGATTAAAATGTGGGGTAGTATGTCCTGACTCCAGGGTCCAGGTTCAGGATGGTATCAGGGGAGCAAGGGAAGATTGGGAAATGTGTGGGAAGCAGCCTGCAGACAGATTTTTGTACTTGTTGCATGTGTGGGCAGCCACCCACCATGCCTTATGTTATGCACTGAACAAAATGACATTTTCCATTCAGCTCTCACAGGACCTGGGCTTTTCTAAAAGGACTGGGCATACACAACAGCAGGATGCTACATACGGATGTGAGAGGAGCTTTGGGCTTGGTACTGTGAAACTTATTTTACAAGTGAGAGTAAAGCAGAAAGTTACCATTTGGGATAAAAGAAATGTCCTTTCCCTACTCTAGCCAGCCAAGACAATTTTCTGCCTGTAATAAGGAGAAGAAATAAAGAAACCTAGTGCCTTCAGGAAATGAATGATAAAGGACAAGAAGGAAGGATAAGAATCCCCAAGTCACTGAATCACTGAATCATAAAATATGCCAAGTTAGAAGGGACCCATCAGGATCATCCAGCCCAACTCCTGGTCCCACACAGGACATCCCATGTGCCTGAAAGCCATTGTTCACTGAGAGCATTGTCCAAACACTTCTAGAACTCTGTCAGGCTTGGTGCTGTGATCACTTCCCTGGGGACCTTCTTCCAGTGCCCACACACCCTCTGGGTGAAGAACCTTTTCCAAATATCCAACCTAAACCCCTCCAGACACAACATCAGACCATTCCCTCTAGTTCTGTCACTGGACATCACAAAGAAGGGATCAGTGTCTGTCCTTCCTCTTCCCCTCTTGAGGAAGTTGTAACTGCAATGAGGTCTTCTCTCAGTCCCCTCTTCTTTGGGCTGAACAGACCAAGGAAAAAGATATAAAGAGGAGGACTCTACATGAGGACATATCAGAAAAAATCAGGACAAGTAGAATCAGTGTAGTTGCAGGTGCTACAACAGGTAATATTTTTCTCATGGAACCAGATCCACAAGGTTATTATTAACACATGCATGAACACATAGCATGAGGTGGGCAAAGGTCTAGGAAATGTTAATTCTTACTATGTGAGTGAGATTCTTCATTTGCTTTATCTGGGTTGTAAAGGGCCGACATCATCAAACCAGTATCACACCCACCCTGGTGGACCTAACACTGTAAATGTTCAGCAATGGCAAATATGTATGAATGCTGGCAATGGAGGTAAGAAGTGCCATGCAATGAGTGTCGACACAGTAAGGTAGCCTGTTTGGCATTTTGAAAATATTGGGCATCATGAACATGGATGATGTGTCTAATGCTAATAAGATGTGACTGAGAGACACTAAAGTATTGTGAGCAGCTGTCTCTTCTTTCAGTTCCTTATATAAGTCAGGGATTTTTTTCCACGGATGTTGGAAGGAATGTGTATCTGCTTAAAGCCGAGAACAGCTGGGCATTTTTTCCCACTGGAACCTGATAATGTTGTCTTAGGTTTCAAATGGACCAGAATTATCCACACCTAGTGTTAAGTCCTCGAAGGAGGACTTCGATATATTGAAATTGATAGCTTACTGTGGATCATCTCAGAGTCTGGAAGATGAAATTGTACTACCAGTAAACTTCTCAACCAGGACTGTAAAGTCACATGAGGTATGTTATTCAGAGGCGCCCCAGAAATTCAAAGTATGGATATGATTGAAGCTGTGATGTCCCAAAAATATTCTTGTTAGGACAGCCATTGGAAGAGATCCAGGAGAACACCGTAAATGTAGGTACGGAGCTGTGTGTTGCGGTTGTTCAAACGCCACAATCTAGTTATAAAGTACACAAGCACTCAGTCAAGAATTTTTGGGAAGTACCAAGAGCAGGCTGTGTCACAGTGGAAGGTGAGGCAGGAGCTAAGTGTGACAGAAACTGAGGTGAAATGCATCAAAAAGATGAGGAAATTCATGTTGCTTAGAAACACAGCTGAGACTGTGCAGACTAATACCTGGTAGTAGAGATGAAGCAGTTTTTGCTTGGACCAGTACTGCAACACATTTCCTACATAAACCACTATAGTTCAAATGATATATTTAAAATGCTATAATTCAATGCTTAATATGCTAACTAGAATTAAGAAAAGAACATTTAAAAGTTTGGAATTGCTAGGGTGGAACAAGAATGATCACTTACTAAGCATATTAATTTTTCTTCATGAGTGATGAATCTTGAAAACTACAGTGATTTGTCAAAATAATTAAATTCCATTTGCTTTTCAGATATAAATGCCTACACAGCTTGCCAAAGTAATCCTTGCTTGCTGCTCAGAAGACAAAACTTTCATAAATGTACTTTCTGAGCCACATTTTTTCTTTTTCATTTATGAGGTAAGAAAAAAAAAATATTTTATTAATTCTGATTATAATCTTCAACGTTGTTCATGCTAATCCTGCCAAAAGAATTTGTTTTTCAGAATCAGGTTCACATGTAGCACAGGGATAAAAAAGACCCATTTCCTCAATGGTTGACAGTGCTAATTTAATTCTGATTTGCTTTCATCTGTTTTAGCAACAATTCAGGCAACTAACCCAAATATATTTTAATGGAAAAAAAACCACTCAACTTGGTACTGGAAATTATAGACACCCAGCATCCACCAAGAATTCACAAATGTATAAGAATCCAACATGTTTTTAATGTGTTATTTTATTTACTTTTTCTTTATTCTTTCAAATCAAGCACTTAGATCAAGTTTCCCTCTGCAATCAATATGCCTGTAAATTATCATATTGTTTTAAAATGAAGCTGTTATTCATAGGAAATCAGCTGCCTCCAGGAAGTAGACCTTCAAAGAAGAAAAAAAGAGTATTTTGATACTTTGAGTAATGCTTAGGCTGCCTGAAGAGCTCTTACTGAGAGTTAAAGCTTGGATAGGCTGCACTAGATGGGTACAGCATTGGATATTGATAGCATTTGGCAAACACATACAATATATTTTGGAATAAACTACTATAGTAGGAAACACATATATATATATATATAAATATACTTCAAAAATCTCAGCTGTAAATGTGGTTTGCCAAAATTCAGGTCTTTTATTTCCTTCTCTTTTTCCTACCCCCTGCTTACCTTAACCCTGCTGATCTTACCCTTTTTTGTTTATTAATGTCTACCAGGTCAAGGCTGTCTCTCATTAAAGCTGTACTTTTTACTGCATTGCCTTCAGTCATCATGCTGGAGAATGCTCTCTATGCCAAGTAATGGAAATGGCTTTGTATGTATATTGTTTATGATTCAAGTCCTTCAGGACATGGAGCTACATCCCTTCCAGCAGGACACAGTGGCAAGAGACTCAGCACTGTGATTCAAGGACTGACTCATTGTCCCCTGCATGTCAAAAACATGGGCCTCAACCCATGGGGGTTACAACCTGCTCTGAATCCCTAACTTGGTGGTACAAGTCTTCCTGAGAACCATGGTGGTACAAGAACCACAGTGGGCTGAGCCTACTCAGGCCACTTTCCTGAAATCCCTATCCACATTCTTCTGTCAGTGTTTAGGAGCAGCATGAGGGGGGTAAACCTGAAGCTGAGGACAACACCAAGGCAGGGAAGACAGCAGCCCTGATGAAAAGAGCCAAGTACCTGAACGAGGAAAGCAGATCAGGTCTGGTGATTGGAACAATGGTTGGACATGGCCCAGTGTTTACCAATCTAGTATCTGTAGTGCTCAGACAGGTCAGGGACCAGGTCAGAAAGTCAAGTATGTGGATTGAAGACAGAATTAGGGAGGTATGAAGAATCAAACTTGCAGCATGACTCAGGTACAGAACCAAGATTCCAGCCTGAGCTTATGTCCTGGTCTGGAGAATAAGGGGAAGGCTCCCCAAAGCAGCTTCTCATACACCTCCTCAAAGCCCTTAATGTATCACAGTTGGTCATGAGTCCAGGCAGACAGATTCCTGGGATGGGGGAGGATTCATGCTGGTAATTCCCAGCTGACCTGGAAATTAACTGATTTAGTCCATTCTGGAATATGAACCCATTTTACATTAACCTGAAGATTAGGAAACTGAACTGACTTGGCAGAGTTCTGTATGCATGCATATTCTGTATGTATGCATATCCTACAGGACATCCTAAACATTACTACAGTAAACTCTGCCATAGCAGAAAGGGAGCAGTAATCTCCCCTTGTAGGTTTGAGGTAGAATTTAATTTATGTTTTAACATATTCAATTGTTTTTTGTTTATATATCTGCAATACTCTGAACTGGGAGACACTTAAGTATTTTCATAAACAATGGATTAATCTTGACAAGTCCCTAGTGAGATTTTTTTACATTTATTGTAGAATAAAATCAAAATATGGAACTAGGAGGCTGCTGCCATTACTAATTTATCAGCTTCCTAAAGTCTGAAATTACAAGTAATTTTCAAACTTCAATTTTTTTCCAAATTTCACTTAGGTAGATTGAAAACAATGGTATTACTAAAAATTTAATAGTATGAAGAGTGTTTATGAGAGATAGATATCATTAATTTACATAGATTGATGGATGCTTATCATTAAAAAGTAGTATTTAATATCCAGCAAGTGAGTATGTATCTATATATGTATACCAGCAGAAAATTAAAACCATATATACCAACTTTTATAAGCATATTTATATGTACAAATTCAATATTGTTATTTTAATGTTATATTTAATGTTATTGAAGCATAATGCATGGTTTTAATATTCATATGTATTTTAATACTTTATTGAGTTTAATATTCCAAACACAGCAAACAGTTATTGTCAAATACCTCATTATCCATTTGTAAAAACAAGTATCTTGTAACTGCAGTAATTGGACAAGAAGATGCAAAATACAAGTTTGAAAACTAGCTATAAAGGGAATGGTTTGCAATACATTACCTAAAATATGCCAAAAAAAAGGGTTTTTTTCTACTTCTTTCAATTTATGAGAATCTACTGATTTTCTTATATGATCATTCATAATTTATAAAGGAGTGAATCATATTCTTGGAGCAACAGCAAACATGCCATACACATGTCATAGACAGAAATGTTGGCTGTATGAGATATTCAGAGGTGTTTTAGTCCATTTTGCAACTGGATACCATTTGGTTGCCAAGCCACTAATTATGACATTTTCAGCCTGGCAGTCCAGCTAAATCTCAGTCTATCTAACAGTTGATTTATCCAGCTCATATGTCTTCAGGTTCCCAGCGAATTCCCTGTAGGTTATGATGTCAAAAGTCTTACTAAAGGAAGGTATATTACATCCAACAAAAAATAACAGCGAAGAATAGTAAAAAGTTCCTCAGTTGCCCAGTGCCTGCGATCATATTTTATCATGTTGCTCTCATAGATGCTAAACCATTCCTTCCTTTTTGTAAACAATAAAGCCAGTGCATAAAAGTGAAACAAATGCATGGGCAAATGAACTCTCCACAAACCAACTGTACATGGCAGAGAAATCAAGAAACACTGTCTCAACATCTTTGGGATAATAACCTGAAAAGACAACAAAAATCCATTTCTCGTATAAAATATACGGAATTCTATCATCTCTAGATGATAGAGGTCAAGTGAAAACCACATTTGTTTTCTTATTTCTGTAATGAAGAAGCAGATTTCAGAGCAAGTTCTGAAAGTCTACAACGTTCGACCAAGAAGAGCCTTCTGTTCTTCTGAACACCAAGTTACCAGCCTCATATGAAATGAATCTAGGAATGTATCTTGTTTTTCAGTCAAGCTGTCAAGCTAAAGCTTGATGAGAGGTATCTGAAAAATATTCTGCTTCTTGCCTATAAATATGGAACAAGATCAACTGTTTCATTAGCAGAGTTACTTTCCACATGCCTCTTTCTTCATATGTTTTATTGATTCTGTGCAGAAATGGCTGGTAATATTTTGGGTGCCTAGAACAGGTGTAGTATTTTGATTGTGTATATAGTTCTGTGGGCTAACTGATGGGCAGGTACACCATGAATGAAAGCTTTTAGAGCTCATGACAGAGACTAGTTTTATTTGACTAAAATAAATGTCCAGCAAACAGTAATACAGTGTGTCTATTAATAAAGATTGTATAATTGGATATTTATTTAAATGAAAGATACTTGTCGAATCTGGCCATTTAATTTTTTTTTTCAAAAATATTTTGATTTCATAGAATAAACAACTCCCTGATGGCACGATTTCTCTTTGATGATGTACATGCACATTAGAAATGCCTCATAATTTTATACTTTAGGATTGCTGAAGGGAATCAGTACAGAGGTTGACCCTTAGACAGATGTTTTTGTAGATGTACACAAGGACTTTTGCTAAATAGTACATGGTATACTGTTCTCTCAAAGAGCATATAGCATTCAAAATTCTTTATTTTATATATTTCAGTTTCTAGATTTTCACATTTTTTTTGAAAACCTAAACTCAAGTGAGTCATAAAAATCTACTCTGCAACTATTTCTAAGAACCCAATTTCAAGGATGTAGATGAGATCTGGAGGCTTCTTTATTGATTTGAAAATTATGCTACAGCTTAAATCAATAAGTTCACTTTTGATCATGTATACAAACCTGTAATTTGACAAAAGTGCGACCTTCACTGCTCTTTTACAAAATTATCCAGGTTTTCCTAATGAACAAAATGTACCAACTGACTTTTTATCAAAATAAGGAAGAATATACTAACCATCTGTCACTTTGCAGAGCAGCTGCATGGAAGAAGACTTTAATGAAGATCTCTTGCTTGGCCCTTTCTGTTTGGGAGTAAATCAGCTGAGAAAAACTCAGCAGTAGTTTAAGAGATTCAATGTTTCCTCCTTTCCTGAGTTTCTGCCTTCCTTCTTCCTTCCTGGCTTCCTTTTCCTTCCTTTCTTTTCTGATAATTTGCATTCTAGTTAGTCACAAGCTTCTCTATTTTAAGACACAACCATCATCAGCTTCAATTACACTATGATACAGAATTCAAAAGGCCTTGATCTGGAAACATACCAAAGATTTTTCCTCATCAAACCACAGTACGGCCAGATCAGTAAGATGCAATCATGTGGGCAACTATAACCCTGGAGCTGATTACATTGATTCTAACACTTCATAATCATAATTTCAGATGTCTCCAGGCCCACCCAGGTGTATGGGAGGCATGGGGCATTGTGTTGCCTTTTGGATAGTCCTGTATGGTTATCTCCTTAGGGCATGATGATTTCTGGTCTTGTAAAATGTAGCACTATTGACGACACATTTTTCTTTCATAGATCAAGGCATCAGAGCCTCAGAGAGGAACCCTAAACTTTGTTTAGAAAAGTATCAGGAAACGAAGAAAACATAATAAAACTTAAGCAGAGAAGCCAAAAATTTAGATTAGATATGGTCTTCAAATCTACAGGAGATCAACAGGAATGGCAAAAGAATTTCAAAAACAAGCCAAAGAGCTTACCAAATTTTTTTTTGAAGATAAAATCTTTCCACTATGAAAGAAGGAAATTTAATGCCTGTACATTTGAGGATATAAAATGGTAACCATCTAGTGAAATGATCCTTGTTCTCAGATTACTGTACCAACCTGCTTTTGCTAGTCTCTCGGTGTGACGTCATTGCAAAGAGGAATATCACCTAAGCAACCCTATAATGCTAAAAAGCTTATAGCTGAACTGTGTAGAAGGAAACAGATGGGGCAGTATCTGGAAATTTTATTTGTCAGATATCGCCCATCTGTTTCTCTCCCTATCTGCATGTTTTGCAGTAATATCCATTTTTAGGAAGGCAAGTCAATCTAATTCTACAGAATTGGTTTAATCTTGTGTTTTATTATTATTTTTTAATTTTTATTTTTTCCAATTCACTAATGGCTGGCAGGGAAACGTAAAACCCACACTGGTGATTCAGCCAAATAATTTTCATTTCCATTCCATGAGAGGCAAAGTTATACTTCAGGGCAAAATTAGTAGATGCTAACTTTTCTTATTAATTGGATCTAACAATTTTGACAATTTCTCACATGCCACAGACCTTCTAAATAAATGAATGATAGAAAGTATTTTTAAATGCATTCCACAACTGAAACAATTATGTGTCATTTCAGACTAAGTTCTAGTTTCTTTGTAATAAGTGGCTATTAAAATCAGTAAATTTTTTTGGCAGCTATCTGATTCTCTGAAAATAGAGCCACAGAAGGCTTTGCATCAGGTATATTATTTATGGGGAGTACATAAAGACTTTGGTTGTAAAAATTAATTAGGGGCTGAGAAATTATATTTGTTTTCTGCTTCATACTCTTAGCTAAACATGAACTAACATAATGTCACTGACATTGCTCTTCTATTTTCCCAGGATCAAAATTAAAACAAAAGCCACTTAAAATAGCAGCATAGGCATAAAGGAAGTTATTAGAAGTAAAGACCAGAAATAAGTGGCACTTTCAAATGGCCCACAGTATCAGGCAAGACCACGAATCCTCTTTGTTCTTTATGCCTAAGTACCAATACAGAGGTACTAATAGATGAGCATTTAGCTTTTATAAAATTTAATGATAAATAATGACAGTAAGTGGGTTGGGTGTACTAATTAATCTGACTAATTACGGGGGTGGTGAAAAAAGCAAAATAGAGGGGTTGAAACAAAATGAGCTCTATTCTGAAATGAGCTCCATCCTGATGCTATGTGTAGCTCATCAAACTGTAACAACTCTGCTCTTGACTCTAGCCTCCCCAGCATGCAGTGAACTGCTGTAGCTGTCATCCTCTCTTCTCATTCTCTCTTGCCAAATTATAGTCACCCTCTCTTTATTACCTAGGCCCAGGCCTATCCTATCCTCCCCCTGTTCTTTTGATTATTTTTCCTTTCTTTCCCCCTTAATTTTACAGGATTGCTTTCTGACCTGCAGCTATCTGCATCAGCTTTTAAACTGACAATACTCGGTGACCCTGGCAACAGAGGGCTTCACAAGAATAGTTTTCTATCAGTGTTAGATTCACTCTTTTCTTCATGTGTCCTTTGTCTACTTTGATCTTTAATTCTGGTCTCTACTTTGATATTGATTCTGAGTCACATATCTCATTTCTTTAAATCTTGTCTGTCTTTTAACTTGTCTTTTGCCAGCCCCTTCCCTAACACCTGCTTTGGGTGATCACAACCCTGGCACGAGGACATCCTGCTTCCTCCTGACTTGGGTCCAAATCACAGATCTTGCCCCTAAAATTGGTTAATTCTTTGATTCTTGTGGTTCACATATTTCCACTCATCCTAAGTGCTGTATCCAAATCTTTTCTTTATCCTTTAAAGCTCATTTTTAATGTTTATTGTTTTTATTCTTTGACTGCAGTCCACTTTAAGAACACAGGACAGGGTTGCACAGGTTCTCAAATCCATTCCTCCCACTTTTTGCAGGCAAGTTTGTCATGGAATTACTTTCATAAATCTGCCAAGGTCTACTTCTAAATTGATTACTTTTTCCCCTCTGCTCTCCTAACAGAAGGCTGTTTCCACACCTTATGATTAGAAACTATCTTCGATTTTCCAGCCTATACTGATCCATATCTTGCTTATGCTGTTTCCTTTTATGACAATTCCATCCATTAACATCCCTGTTACACTTAAAACTGTCTCACATCTTATTTTCTTAGGTTAAACAAATCAAACCCCTCTAATCTATGTGTCTCAGATAAGCTCTCCCTTCCCCAGAGGCCTCTGCTCTGTTTAAGTCTGAATAAATTCTTCTTGAACGTGCGTGATTGTAATTCCCTGTGATATCCTAGGTGGGATGCAACAGTATTAATTTTCATATCTTCACTGAAATATTTTCACTAATGCTTGGCTTTACGTATCCTAGGCTTTACTTGCTTATTTCATAGTTGTATCATTCTGGTGACTCAAAAATGCCTTGTGACTCACTGACTCACTGACCCAAGAGTTTGGGGTTATATCCTTTATTGATCATTCTCATAAGAATACTACTGATAGCCCTTATTGGCATGATCCAAGATCTTACAGCATTTAGGATCTTCTGATTTTTTTTTGCTTGAGTCATTGAGAAAAAAAATTGTATAAACTCACAATGTATATTGGTATACATAAATGCAAAAAAAAATTACAAAATATACTTTCCACTATTTTATCAGCGGAATTAATTTAAAAGCCCCTCTCTTTAATGCAAAGTGATGAAAATATTAAGTTATAATGGTTCCCAGATGAGTCCTTATCTGATTTTACTCACATCCACCTCTCAGTCCAGCAGTTCCATTGTCAGTACAGAGTACCATTAATGCCCCTTTAGCCACTGCTTTAGCTGAAAAACTTCTTATCTAGCTTGTCATGGCTCCAAGTACAGCTACAGGCTCTGCTACAGGCTCTGCAGCCTTGTCTCCTCACTCTTATGTCTGCCTCAAGGCCACTTCTGACCTGGCACAGCCATGTAACCTTGTGTCAGGCAGTGGTGACACATTTGATGCAGGAGCCAGAGCTTGGAGAAACTTTGTTAATTTCTCCCTGCATTTAAGGAGTGGATGCTGCTTTAAGTTCTAGCCCTTGCCCCAGTCCCAGCCTGTTTTACATTGCAGCTACACCTGTGCATCCCTTTGCACCTCACTGATCCTGACCCTGATTTGCAGACTTGATCTGCCTATGAACTTGTCTGGAGCTCTGTAATTTTGTTTGATCCTTGTTGTCGCCCCCAGACTGGCTCCTTCTGCATTCAGAGACTGCAGGACCACACTGCCCTGCCTATCTCAGTGGTGCCACTTTATCTTCTAACTTGCTTCTCCTTCTGGAGCAGCCCACTCTTGCTGCTTCTTGATACAGCTTGGAGTTTTATGGTATGAAATTATTTCCTGTGGTTCAGATGTGAAAAATCATTGAATGAGTCAGCAGGTCTTCCTGGCATATCTTGCCTCTTGGTGTCCCCAAAGTATTAAAAGTTTGTATCTCTGGTGCACAGTTAGTCAGTATTGGCTCTGACAGGTGATGAGGTACCTGGTGCTGCTAAACTGAAACTAGGCTGAGTTCTCACAACATATCCTCAGATTAAAGACTACACAGGCTCAACAGCAGGATAAATTGATTCAAATAAAAGCTCAGGTAAATAATCTGTTGTATTTAATATTGGTGTAACATTGATTTTTGGAGAAGTAGGGACCCCCCTCCCCCCCAACAAATCTGCTCTTGATCTCAAATTCATGGAGATCACAAGTCACGTAGATATTTAGCAGATACCTCGGATCTGATGGGACCTTAACACAAAGCAGCAGAGGTTCTCACCTTCAGGTCTCACTTACAGTTTCTACAAACTGCTTTTGGATTATTACCTGAAACTCATCTGCAGCGCTTGCAGCTTATGGAGCCCCAGAAGGAATTTCCCCAGCTGGGGGAGTATGCAACCCAAGCTAGTATGGCTTTGACGTAGCAGCTGCCACTACGCTTGACCAAATAGGACCAATAAATGTGTTATTAGAATCAAACCTATGTTGATGTAGTCAGACTTCTACATATGAAACCGGTACTAAATTCTCCAAGTTACTGACATGTACTTGGGTTGGAGTGTTTATATGTTCTACTTAATTTACTAGATTATTCCTTGTGCACATACATGCAATTCCTTGCAGTCAAAATTTTTGCATAAAGGAAATTGCAAAGGGAGAAGCAGTTGGAAGAAAGCAGCAACTCTTACTCGTTGTAGGAAAACACCTTACTAAATAAATATTGATTGTGGTAAAACTGTGGGTAGAGTTGTAGACACCATCTCTCTCTCTGTGCCTCCAAGTTCCCTGATTATGTATACTTCCACAACAAAGCAAACAGCTGACAAGATGAAAATCATCATGGTAAACCTTGAACTTGGGTTTCTCAGTAAGAAGTGTAGAAGACCACACATAAATCATTTTTTGGCAAGAGGACTCAAGTATTTTCCATTGACTTACAGATGACAAATGGAGGAGCCATACAAGAGCATTCTTGTTGCTGTCCTGTCCTGTGCTAGTGGAGCAGTTTCCCAAAGGCCATGGAAGCAGTAAGTGTCCAGTAACAGGACTCTCAGCAGCAGAGCTCAGGCCATTTTGGGGAGAAACCTCAGAAGAGAGGTTTTGTGATGGGCTAAATGCATCAGAAGAGAAAGATGAGTCTGCCTGGAACAGGATGATAGGGAGAGAAACAAATTGGCTGTGTGGCTGGATGCAACAGTCTATAATGTGTCGCCCTGTTCTTTTTAGCCTTCTGATAATTTTCATTTTTGTAATGGAGTTTCTCATGCATTTTCACATAAACAATGTATTGTTTATGTAACTGCCTCTTATTGTTGATATTCCTCTATTGGAGAGAAGAAAGTTGATGGACTTCTAGTTTGACCAGTGTGGTTGGAGAGGTAGCAACCTTCATCCTCCAATCCCTGGTCACTGCCCAAAATCTATATAAACCAAAGTGGTAAAATAAACTTCCCTTCCTTTGCCATGACAGCGTAACTGCGTGTGTGTCATTCATTGCGTGTCCTATAGTGACAACGTGCAAAATTCTGCATTTCTGAAATGTTGGGTTTGGAGTGACAGGCAAATTTACCAATAGAAAATGCTGTGCCTTGAGATTTGAAATAGACACTTACCAAACCCATTCTTATCCCCACTATTGGCTACAGCAATGAGCACATAGATACTGAAGTATTTATGTTAGGAAATACACAGAAATACTTAATCTTGATGTGAATTACAAGGGAAGCTCAATTCCCTTGGAATGGATGGAAGACGACCATCCAAGTCAGAACTGGGCTGCCAGCACAATCTTGGTTTTATGCCAGGATATACGGTGAATTGAGCCCAGCTCGCTCTTCCTAGCAGTTCATGATGTCCTTTCTCAGTGTGCTCACACAGGTTGGAAGCCTCGCTCCTCCATGATGAAACTTGGTTTTTATGGGCTTTTTAAAGCATTTTTTTTTCTAGGAGAACTATGCAATAGTGTTTATTCCACATTTTATTTTAGTGCAAGGTTAATTTTTCCTTGATGCAGTAGTATGGATTTTTTCCCCTGTCATACCTGGCTAGAGCTGACACACTACTCCCAGGCACGGCAGAAAAAATACGCTTGACCCCGTCGAAATCCTCGTTTCTCAAGTGCCTCCTCAGAGAGCTATTCCACCCCCCCCCTCCACCCCCCACAGTGTTAACATTTGGTTTAGATAAGCAAGAAGAAAATAAATCAGTAATCATCTACTACAATTTGCAATTCTTAATGGATAACTTGCAAGTAGAAAGAAAGCAAGGGCTCAAAGACACTGTGAATTTATGAGCCACCAGAGAAACTGGTATTTTAGATTTAAGGTTAACAGAGTGTTATTGCTGATTAAACAAATATCTATGACTTGAAAATAAGTATAAAAGCCTGTGTGTTATATTCAGTTTTAGGTACTTGTTTCATCTAAAATTTATCTACATGCTGACAGCTCAGCAAAGCTATATTTAAGGCCATCAGAGCAGAACTGTGGATGCCACTGTGACAGGATTCAGAGTCAAGCTGCAAGGTTGCAGCTGATATTAAAAAAAAGCTTTTGTGTTGGCAAATTGTTTGCAGTGCTTTTTAAAGGAAGAAATCATCTCAGAACTTGAAGGCTGGATCTCAGTTCTAGGCTAACAGGTACTCTTGGCTAGAGGCAGCATCTTCTGCACTAATTCAGTTTACCAAATCTGATATTTCTGTGGTCTAGGAAGCTTTTAAATCTGACTTAAGGTGTTGGGTTTTTTTAAACGTTTACTAAAAAGGGTACAGTAGAAGGCATATTACCAGTGTTACTATTTAAAAACCACAAAGTATGATTTTACCTCAGAACCTAAAATAATACAGGTTTGTTTGGAGACTATAATTAGGAAGTGTTTAGCTGTTCAAAGTAATGGAGAAAATAAGCACAGCAGCTTTTCTAGGAATTGCATTATGCTTGCTTTGTATTTTCTGCCTGTAATTGTTGGAGATAGATGATGAGTCACAGTCCATTGCACAAAGGGGCCCAACTAATGATGTTTCTATAATTACGGAGAAAGAGCTGTTTAGGATGATGCTTTGGAGGAAAAAAAGTAACATCCGACGCAGAAAGAGGGTGTGAGTTTGAATGTGAGGGCTAAGTGGAGGGGAAGAGGCTTTGCAATCAATCCCTCCTCAAAAGCATGAGGGTGAGGGAGTTGTATTTCAGAAATAGTGTTGTGAGGCCTAGCAATGGTAGTGTAATTCACTAATTTAAAAGTAATGAGTAGTGGAATAGTGCAGCTACATTTTGGCATACGCTCATTTGTGTTACTATGCACTAAGAACTGCTGTAGCATCCTCACTTTAGATGTTCTGCAGGTCTTTTTTGACTTTGTTGGTAAATATGTGAAACACAGGAAGCCTTTGAGTATTTATTTTTTAAAATTTGGTGTGAAGCTTTCTGACCATCCAGAATGTGGCAGCACAGCCAGGGTCTCGTCAGCGCTCTGAGACCCAGTGTGTCACCTGACATGAGGCCTCTGGCTAATGCAGCAGCTTGCAGGGGATTCACAAACTCCCTTGTGTTGATTCATGCTTGGACACCAGTAACAAGGCAGTAAAGCCTAGGAAAGTTTCACAAGATTAGATCTTTAAAGCCATGAGTGGGTGTGTTTGCGATGACTTTTCTGCTCATTTTATGCAGCAGTTGTTGTGCATAGAGAAACTCTGCTTACTCCTCAGTCTGTGTTGATGTCAGTGAAAAATGTTTGGAAAAACTCTCATCAACCTGGTTAAATCCTACTGTGTGCTGACATAGAATATCTTTTGGCATGGTATGATGTTGTTGTAGGTGGGATAATTGTGCTGGCAAAATAACTCCTCCTATTGGCATGTATTGTACTTCCAGCATAGGTACAGCATCAGATGTAATTTAAATGACTGGCATTCAGCTTTTTCTTGCGTTGTGCTTTTTAACTAGTGTTTACACTATTTACAGTGCTAGTGGAGTCTGCCTGTAAATGCTGCTAGATCATTCCCCTTCTCTTGTGCTGAATGGGCTCTATCTTTTCAACCTGGTGTTTTTTATTTATTTATTTGCAGCAGGACTAGAATAATCTTTTGCATTCTTCTTTATATTTTCATCTAGTGTATTCATAAGCAAAGATCTGTGGCTAGTCTGTTTGTCTTTGCCTTCTTTTCTAATGTTCTCCCTTCATTTTACATTAAGTTCAGTTGTGAGATAAGTTTCATGGTACTTCTGCCATTTCCTGACGCCAATGGTTTTTCTGGAGGCAGTGAGTTTCCTGTCTGGAAGCTACAGGCAGTGTTTCTGGCAGGATGGAGTATTTTTGTTTCCCTGGCTAGACCTTTCCCTGTCTTTGTTTTTGTCTCTTTTTCTCTCAGTTTTTTTTTTTTTTGGTTGTTTGGGTTTTTTGTGTTGGTTTTTTTTTGTTTGTTTTTGGGGGTTTTTTTAAGTCTTGGTCTGTATTTGATATTGCAGCAGTTAATTTAGAACTATCATTACAAAAAACTGACTTGGTGATTTTAAATATATCCATGCAGGAATTTTCAGTTGACAGAATAAATTAATAGGTCAGGCTGCAGGAGAATTGAATGTGTTTTGCTAGATTTTTACCTAATCTCACCTCTTGAATGTACAGGGATGGTTGGTTCAGTTGGTGCAACTTTGTACCTGACCTGAGGGCAGTTTCAGAAGTTGTGGCGTTGGCCGTAAGACATTTCAGAAAACTCTGTCATAGTTTCTGTCGCTATCCTTGACTTGCTGCTGCTAGAATAGACAGGCATGGATTATTCAGTCTTCCAAGCTTTTCTGAAAGTTTTTTATTGAGTTATATTTGCAAAAATTATTAGTTCCCTGTAAAGAGATATCAAAGGAGACCAATGCAGGGCAGTTGTTCGGTTCTCAAGGGCTGAGATACTGGCAAAGTAAGTTACTGTGGGTTGTCACAGTGACTTTCAGAAATTGTGACCAAGTTCTTATCCCCATGGTAAGGTCTCGTTAGTCAGCCTAGCCTGATGTTGCTGGAAGAATTCAAAACTCTTACTAACTTTTTAGTAACTCTAACTGCCTTTTAATTAGTTTACTTTAAAAGTTTTATGCAAAGTATATCTGTATATACTATGTTTCTTTTAAATGGTAAAATAGCACCAAATGTTAAAAAAAGTAATCCATTAATAGCTTCCAGCATTTCTTAATTGGAGGCAAAGCTATTTTGAGATCGGAGGGTGGGGGGGCTGGGGTGGGATACTGGTGTTTCTGGTTTGTTTTTTTATATTTTCTTCTTTGTCTCCCTTGCCTCCAAAATAGAGGTTGATTATGCCAGAGATAAAACAGAGCTGGAAGATGCTGCCAGTCAGTCAATAATATCTTCCCTCAATGCAAGATAGAAACTCTGGCTCTTGCTGAATTTAAAAATCATTAGGAGCCAGGAACTGCAGTATGTAACCTCTTATATGTCTCCTCAAGCTGCTGTCTCTGGTATGCTGTTCAAATTATGTCTGTGCCCTCTGGAACTCGTGCTCCTGGTTCCAGATCTCTCTACTACAATATTTGTCCCACCTTATATCGTGGTACCTTTATTTGGTTTGTTTTTATAGTGGGGCAAACTTGTAAGCCTGCTTGAAAACAAAAGCTTATCCAAATTCAGTATGTAGCCATTACTGTTTGACCATGCAAAATTACAGATCTGAAACTGAATCTGCTTATTCTGAAAACTTGTTGGTATTGGTTATTTTCATTTTGGAACAGTTTTCTGTAGGAATGATCTCAGCATTCAGGAGTGTTGCAATGTTTTCCACTTGCAGAACTGGTGACACTGCAAGAAGCAAAAACTGTCTTTTGTTATTTCACTGGTTTAAGTCTTTACTATGATTATTTTGGAATGTATAGTGTAGAATAAAAAGCAACTGCAGGAATGAAAGTATTAATACAGTTAGATTAAACCTCTTTTTTGGTACAGAGCAGAAGTAGCTTGTACGGTTTTTAAATTCCTTAATGTTGCTTTCACTTTTCAGACCCCTAGGTAGTCAAATATTTTAGAACATTACTTATATATCTATATATAGATATGGATACATGAAAATAAACCTCTCCACAATATTTAGAAGTGAAAATCCATGCCCATCATTGCACTAAGGGAATACATTCCAGTTACTTTTGCAAGAAAAGCATTGTCCTAGTGTGAGGATTTTAATGATTAAAGAATAAAAATAGTTAAACATTTTGGTGATTTCTGGTTTAAAACCTCTTGGTTTTGTTGTGGGTTTTTTTTTTTTTTCCCTTCAGTGTTTCCAAGACTTTGGTTTCCTCTTGGCAGAGTTTGGTGTGCATTTGTTTGCAGAAGGCACCACAGTGCACTGGAGCAGCTTTTGACACGCAAGCGAGGGAGCGCGTGGTTGAGCTAAGATTGCTCTGCTGAGTTAGATAAGGGAAAATTGCAGAGTCTTATTTGCAACAGACACAGGCCTGCAGATACACAAATAGAAAGCATCTCTTCACTGAGTTCTTAGCTTTGGTCGACCACACTGCACACAGTATACCCAGATTTAATGCTGCTGGTTTGGAAAATTAATGTTTTTAGAATTTAAGGAATTCTTTCCCTTTTACCACCAGACCGAGGGAGGCACTTTGAGTGTACTCTCTTTCTTTACAGGCATTATCTGCAAGAGGAACAGTTTTGCCAGTCATTTGTTCAGAGACTTTCAGAATGAGTTGAGCAGCTTGCAAGACTTCCTTTCCTAAAGCAGCTGTCATGGACACATGATACAGGATGTATTGCTCATAAATTTCTAAGGAAGAAACATAACTTTTTTTTTTTTTTTTTAATAAGCTGCTGAAGATTTTTCTAGCTGTCAGGATTGGTTTGTCATGTGCTACATGCCATTGTGAATTTTAAAACAACACTGTATATCAGCTCACTTTGGACAATTCTGTAGGTTTCTCTGTATTTTAAATACTGTCAATCTTTTGATTTTCATGCCTAGTCAGTCTGACTCTCTCAGTCCTTGAGCCCAAGTGAGTTCATAGTCTGTTTGTGTCATTGTTTTACAAACAATATTGCTTTGTGCTGTAAATGAAAATAGCTTTCCAGACACAGGACCTTAGGGAAAAATAAAGTCCAGTCAGAACAAACTGAGACATGGTAACAGCGCAGTAGAGATAATTTAATTTCTGCCTCACAAATGCTTTTCTCTTAATTCTTGTGTGATAGTATCCATGAATATCAGGGGGTTTTAATAACATCAAATCATAGAATTATGTGGGCTGAAAGAGGCGTTAAAGGTAATCTTCTTCCAGCCCCCCTGCCCTGTGTGTGCAGGGATACCATCCCCTCAGTGAGACTGATCAGGGTCCCGTCCAGCCTGGCCTAGAACACTTACAGGAATGGCAGCATCCATAGCTTCTCTGGGCAGCCTGTGCCAGGGCCTCACTGTGCTCTGAGTAAAGAATTTCTTCCTAATATCTAATCTAAATCTTCCCATAAGAAGTCAGGAGAGACTAATTATTAGAAGACTTTCCCTAAAGTAAACTGACTCTGCATTGTAGAAGCTTCCATATGTTAAAGCAACTCCTGTTGCTCTTGGAAGACCCCTTGTTCCTCACTTGGCATTGGTCTAATGGCCTCTATGTGCCAAGCTGGCTTAGTCCAGAGGGTTTGACTTCCTCTCAAATTAGGGATAAGGGCCCTACCCTGTTCTGCTTATTGTGCTGATGTGGACATGTCCCAGATCTTGTCAGCACCTTCACTGAGCCCTCTGTGAGCTGCAATGTGAAATTAGTGAGTGAATACTTGGTATGGTTCTTGCTGGGAACTCTGCTCCCAGTCTTTTGGATTTACATAAATTAAAGAAGTGATACTATTTCATGGCAGCTGTTTTTCTGTCATATAAAGATGATATGTGAAGTTCAAGTCTTGACATAGCAGATTTCTAAAGGTTTTGAAAAACTTGAGTTAGTTGTGGATTTGAGAATTCTGTTTTTGGAATAATAGGCTCTGGAGCTATCAATAGTCCATTGCAAGCATAAAGAAATGAGATGTAATTAACTAAATGATCAAATGATTTTCACTCTGGAAAGGATGTACTAGTAGTAGGAGCAACTCTTGTAATAAAGGAGTAACTTTTGTAATAAATGTTCTTCATGCTTTAAGAAAAGCATTCACATACATGGCTCTTAGAATAAAGCAGGATAGAAAGTAAAAGATGCCTTCCTGCAAAAGTGTCTGAAAGGTAAGACTTACTTCTATAACATGTAAATTACTATACTGGTGCCCTATTTTGAAGGAGAAAAGTCATAATGAAGTAAAATTTACATGAGCATGTATTTAGTTTTACATGGTTTGGTTTGATTTAAGTGAATTATTTAAGAGGCTTTGACGACTTTTTTTTGCATCCTGTATGTCAACAAATCACTGTAAATGTTTAATAAGTATCTGTATGTTTGAGTTTGTGTTAAAAGCTTGAGCAATCTTCTGACACAAATTTGTTAACTTTCTTTTATAGAATTAACTGTTCAATTTAATCCAAATACTATCAACTCTTTATTTCACCTTCTATTAGAAATCAAATTTAGAAGATATCAAAAATGCCACACAAATTAAGTTGAAGGGTCTTTAACAGCCTTTGAAACACTACATGGAAAATGTTGCTGTTCTGGATCTTAGATTTTGAAGGGAAATATACTGAAAGAGTCATAAAGGTATTCTAATTGTTGCAGTTAAGCATTTCAAGTGCACAAAATGCATTTGCCTAACACAATATGCTGCATTATGTTACCACTAAAGGATTTTATTTTTCAACTTAGTGCATATAAAGGTTCTGCCAGAACCTTTGTTGTTTCAACATAATTTCCATCTGTTTTCTTCCAAGTTGCAAAGTGTTGGTTCTGCTTGTTCTAAGTAAACTGTAATAAAACCAAGTAACAGTCCTAACATGCCCTGACACCAACGGCATTGACATGATTATGGTGAGTTGTTTTTAATGGGACAGAGTGTTGCAGAAGCACGTAGGTGTCAAAATTTAAACTTGTCAAAGGCGTTAAACTTTTGCAAGCTGTTCATCACTCTTTTAACTCAGCAATGCCTGATGTATACTTGAACCTGAGGCATGTGTAAAGCAAAATCCTCAGGCAAAAGTGTTTGTATTTTTCCCCCAGCTTTAAAAAGTGTGGTGGAATGAGCTGACATTTAAAGAATGGCCATTGAAATGAGGTACCTGTTTGCCATTTCAAAATCCTGTGCGCTGGTATTTAATTTAGTACCTTCAGTTTTTGCATATTTTTGTTTTACATTTTATTCCACTATGTTTATAGTTCTTAGGCCGTGGATTAAATGAAGATTTGTTTTTGATGCCTCTTTTAGATGATTAGACATTCCTCTATATTAAGAACATCACAGCTTAGAAATTTTAGGATGCTGTGTGATTTGACAGGAGATCCTCACTGGAAGAGTAAAGCAGAAATTATCTGTAACGGTGGTTGAAATTCAAGCTCTGAAGGTGTTTTGGGTTTTTTTTACACCTCTCTTTAAGCTGGATCAGTGCATTTCAGAGAGCAGCTAGAGGGTATAGATATTGGGAATTGCAGAAGTCAGAAAGGAAGCTATTAAGAGTCAGTATTAATCAAGAAGTAACTTTCAGTATGCTAACAGAGTTGGCGCTTGGTTAAATTGTTAGAGGAGCAAATGCCTAAGATGAAGAGAGTTTGTTTGGAACAGAAGTCTAGGTTTGCCATTTAAGCACCAATTTCACAAGGGAATATTTAAGGTGTTTTAGTGATGATGTAGTTACATCTATGTTGATGGTGGGTTTTATCCTTTCCTACACTGATGTTTAAACCTGCCTTTGTTTTGCAAACATGTGTGAAACTGTTTGTCCTGGTGGCAGACTGATTTTTTTGCCCCTATACACCAGATTGAGAGCGTAATGGAAGAGCAACAGCATATGTACATGAGCTTGTGCCTCTAATGTGTTTGGAGGACTGTCAGGAGCATGAGAGAGCTAATCTCCCCTGGCAGCTGGTTAATAATGGAGGTAGGCCTTTGTCACTCTTTTCTTGCAAAATCAGCAGGGTTATTCTCAGCTGCACTTAGGACATTCCCAAAGTGTTTTGAAATTGATGGAAAAAGCAAAAAATGTGCCATGGAGAGCCGTATTAGAAGATACTCATAACCCCAGTAATATCTTGAGTTGAAATCTTCTCCCTTTGCTAGATTATTCCCGTTTCCTTTTCCTCTCCCTCCATTATATGTCAGCAAGACCATTTACTTAAAGGAGCATGGTCATAAAGAACTATTGAAGGAATTTAGTTGGATACTCATTAGGTTTCCCTAAAAATAGTTTAGGCATGGTTGCAGAAGGAACAGATACCAGCTTAATACTGAGCTTTAGGTGAGTTGCAACTGTAAATGTCATTTAGGCATCTTCAGATGACAAGGTGTGTTTGTGCTGTGACAACTGTTGTTTTGTGGTTAAGTCTGTGGCATGAACAGAATTCAAAGCATGGCTGGAATTCAGATTTGTGGTAGGGCTTTAGGCATGGCAGGAAGCCAGAAATATGGGTTTTCTGTAGTCAGTAAGTGCTTTTGAGGAAATGTTGAGAACAGTGGTGAATTTAAAAGTTTTAGGATTTGCACTCTCTGTTTTTTCTGTCTGTTTGCTGTTGCCCATATTAGTTTCTTTTGTATGTTGACAGAGTTCATACTGGTCAGTGAGAATAATGCAAAACTTGCAATGTATGTTGCCTCAAAATCAGATTGTTTATTATTACCATAGTTTGTGTCTCTCAGCTCATTTCAAGTAGTGGGATTTCAGAGCTTCAGTTTGCACACAGCATATCCCCTTCCTGTGGGCTCACTGTTACTGGAATAATACAGGCATTGTGTTCTCTGGCTGCACAGAATCAAGTATTTTTTACTTCTTTTTGTCAGCAGAAACATGCAGATGCTGTGTTGGGTTGGGCAACATGAGAACTGGCCCGTGCACCAGATTGTGCTAGTAAAGCTTTTATGATTTCGTACAGCTCTGATCATTATTAGCATTGTAACATTTGTCTTCATTTTTTCCTCTAATAAATTGTCTGCTAAATCTTTTCACTTCGGCAAAGTCATCTTCGGACGTCACTAGAATGTCAGTCCAAAATTGCTATATAAGGAAGAGCTTGGCTTTTAAAACTAGTTTTATGCATTTAAATCTAAAGAGCATAATTGATGATTGTCTGAAATAACTGGCAACTTTTCTTTTCAAAGATCTTGTCAAATTTTCCTTTGAAGAGCAATCTGCTATTTTAGAGAGACTGCTTATCAGATCCCGTTATGCAGAGAGAACCATGGGATGTACTGGTCTCTTTTTTTTTACAGCATGGGAGAATCTTTGTTTATTTAAAAAGAAAAAAAAGTACAACTGGTTCATCACCAGAACTGCTATTTCTTGATTTTGTACATCTGTTGGAACTGGCAGAAATGCTGTAATACACATTCTTTCCTCTCCAGAGAAAGGGAGGAGGGGAAGGCTTGTAGTCATAGACTTGGCTCTGTTACTGTGTTTACTTCCTACCTTTTTCTATTTTATTTTAAAAAGAAACAAAACCACGACACAACACGCCCCCCACAAAAAAACCCACCCAAAAAACCAAACAACAGACTTTTTGCCTGAAATGAGTGCTTTGCTTGCTGTTCATTTTGTTCATGAACTCTCCTGTTTTATGAGGTTGGCACTTTTCAATGCCCTGGTAGTATCTGTGTGAACATACCACTGTTAGTAATTATCCAGTTATGGAAATGCTTTTAAGGTTATTCTTGCACTTAAACATATAAATTTAATTGTCAGCAATGGACTATATCTGTAGCATATTTCAGATATGGTCTACCAGTTGTGTCTGTCTATGATATAACAATACCAAGATCCTGGACAGAAGGATGTTTTCTTCTGTCAAAGTTATGGAGCAGTTTTTTTCAGTTTCACCTTTTTTTTTTTCTTCTTAGATCAGGGAATGTTTTAGCTCATTTAATGAGAAACAGCGGCTGCAGAATTATTAAATTTGTTTTGGGAACTGGAGCAGGTAAAGCATCCAAGATAGTTTTTTTGTTGGATTTTTGGGGTGTTTTGTTTTGGTTTTTTTTTTTTTTTTTTACAAAAAATGTTCCCTTAGGAGGAAAGGAAGAGTATGTAATGTTCTTGAAGTATTTAGACTCTTTATTTTAGACTCTGAGAGTAAGTTGAGATTATTTTTTTTTAATATGTCCGCAGTGGTAAGATTTTCCTTTATTAGAAAAAAAAGAAGAAAGAAGAAAGCAGTAATAATTCAGCATTTGAAAAATATGGAGGCTTTTTAATTCTGAAAAAGCTCTAGGGACTCAAAATGTAAGATCTCTTTACATCAAAACCAGGAGATGTACAGATTTTTTGGTTGGAGTTTTTTTGTGGGGTTGGGTTGTTTTGTTTGGGTTTTTTTTTTTTTTCTTTTTTCTCTTTAATTTTTACACCTGAGGAAGGTAGTATTCTTGTGGAGTACTGCCATACTGGGTGGTAGCCTAAACTGAGTAGTGTTGTCTTGGCTGGTACCTGCTAGTACACACTGTGGTGGTCTGAAGAGGGCCCAGCAGTGGATCTGCTGCTTGCATTGCTCTGCTGACATGGACAGCCTGTGGGCTATTTCTGTGCTTCCTCTTTGGAGAGGGATTCCTGTTTCCGGGGCTGGTCAGCTGTCCCCTGAAACTTCCTTAGTCTTGACCCAAGCAGCTCAGTGACCCCGTTCCGGAGACTGCAGCACGTGTTTGGATTTGTGCAGGTCTCTAATGAGTGTGCAGACTGCTTAGCTCTTATAAACAGAGGCATTAATCTCTGCATTCCTTTGTTTCTACCTTTGGACTTAGTTTTAGTATCCAGTTTCTGATTTTATCTTTTGGTAAGGTCATTGAAACCCATTCACACCTTTCTGGGGGGTCAGTTGGAAAACAATGAGGAAAGAAAGCATGCTGGCAGTACTTTTGCACGTAGATTTCCAACACTGGTGTCACATAAGAAATGCCTTCTCATTCTTCTGTTACAGATGCAGTTCACCAAAAGTTAAAAAAAAAATCCTCTTACACAGTCAATTTCCAAGAAGTGTGGGAATAGTTGCATGTTTGGGGAGAACTTAGTGGTTTTGGTTAGAGATGATCTACCACTTTTCCCTCTGTCAGAGGAAAATAGGAAGAGTTCTTTCTTTCTCCTCTACTCACTGTGCAGTCAGTTAAGCAGCAGAGAACAGAAGGATATCCTTGGTGTCATCTTGTACATAAGTAATAACTGAACCTTGATATGTGATGGGAATCTGGTTTTGGGGGCTTTTTTTTCCTTACAGAAATACATCTGATAAAAAATTCAAATGTTGTCACCTTAACTGTAGTCTTTGCTGTGCCCTTCCAGTTCTATATAATCAAGCAGTGTTGGCTGTCACTCACTCTGCAGCTCTGCTCCCTGAAATATTCAGATGCCTTATGCTATAAATATGCATACTTCTCTGAGAACCCTCAGATTTTGAGAATATGTTGAGTTGTTCAGCCACAGTGTTTCCATTTCTGCTGTCAGTCTAAATGGTTCAAAAAACACTGAGAAACCTTTCTTTTAATTAACTGTATTGGATTTGCACTTGACCTTCTCAAATGTGCAGAAAATGTAAGGTAGAGAAAACAGAAAAGTTTCCAATGCTGTAAGCCTGTTGCTAAGCTTTATAGAAGAATTTGCATATTTACTTAGTTGTCACCTTGAGTTTTGGTAATATCTACATGCACAGACACGTGCACAATACTCCACTTCCCTTGGGGGAGCAGGGGAGTACAGATGCCATTCTCTGCACTGATTAAGTGTAACAAGGATAGTCCTTGACCAGAAGGAAGTTTCAGGCTTGTTAAGATAAGAAGGTTGTAAAGGCTAGAAAAAGCTGACAGAAAGAGGTTTTGGGTCAGGTGGTGAGGAAAAGATGGTAGTAATAGGAATAACAGGTCACTAGAGTGGTGTGACCTTTCAGAACCAATAGTGGTAGGTGTGATTCTAATCCTGCTTTTTTTCCATCTCTTCTCCTAATACAGGGAATTCTTCTGAAGAATTTGCTGGAAGCAGATACATGTGAATTTTCTGCATGAAGACTCCCAAACTGGATTACATAATAATATGCCTGTCTCCTCTGCCTCTATTTGATCCTTAAAAATGATTAGGATTGTATATGAAATTTAACCCCTTTCTGATGAGTGACCTAGACATGAGTTTACATCGGCAAATGGGCTCTGATCGGGACCTCCAGTCTTCTGCTTCCTCAGTGAGCTTGCCATCGGTTAAAAAGGCACCAAAGAAAAGAAGGATTTCATTGGGCTCCCTTTTTCGGAGAAAAAAAGACACGAAACGCAAGTCTAGGGATTTAAATGGAGGTGTTGATGGAATTGCGAGTATTGAAAGTATTCATTCAGAGATGTGTACAGACAAGAACTCTATTTTCTCCACGTGTACCTCTTCTGATAACGGAACAACCTCCAGCAGCAAACCGAGTGGAGACTTCATGGAATGCCCCTTGTGCCTTTTGCGGCACTCCAAGGACAGGTTCCCAGAGATAATGACTTGTCACCATAGATCTTGTGTGGATTGCTTGCGCCAGTATCTCCGGATAGAGATCTCTGAGAGCAGAGTTAATATTAGCTGCCCAGAATGCTCAGAACGTTTTAATCCTCATGATATTCGTTTGATATTAAATGATGACATCTTGATGGAAAAATATGAAGAGTTTATGCTTAGGCGATGGCTGGTTGCGGATCCTGATTGTAGATGGTGCCCAGCTCCAGATTGTGGGTATGTATTTTTCCTATATTTGCAAAAAAGTTACTGTCAATACATAATTTTCATAGCATTATGATTTTTGAAAAGTTACTGGCTTTACTTAGGGTGTTGTTAGTTTTATGAGTAAAAGTAGCAGGCAGAATTCTTGTCAATTAACAATAAGACAAGAAATCAAAACAAAAATAAAAACAATGAACCACCCCAAGCCACAACCACCTTTCAAAATAAAATGTTTTCTCGAGTAGGTTTTCCTTTTTGTTTCTGCACAGAGGGAAGTTCAGCAATGTCAAGCAACTTTTATTGGTAGATACCTGCCATTTATTTACAGCAAGCAAAAGAAATTTTGATGTTGCACTGCCAAGGCAGTGGTACAAAGCTCAAATTAAAGAGAATTGAAAATTTGGTGACTATAATTTAACTTAATTTGTTAAAGCACAGTGGGTAATTTGGCCTTTTAAGTGTGAAAAATGATTTAAGCTTTTCTTTGAAATAAAAGGCTTCTTCTGCTTCAGATATCTTCCATCTTGTGGCTGGTTGAGACAGCACTTGTTGCTTGTCAGCAGGATTCTGATGTAGGATAATCAGCTTGTTCCTGCTTATTATCTGGGGAACATAATGTTTTAACTTTGCTTTAATACTTTAAACAGTTCTGAAACCATGTTGAGTTCTAAGTAGACTGAATTCTACTGAACAGAGCTGATCATGCCTTTGTGCTGCTGGTGTCTCGTAATGCCATTCTTCAGCAAGCTGCTTTTTTAGAGATTGTGTTATCATACTGCTTAAAGATTATAGGCATGACTGTACTCCAGATGTGCAGTGCACACTAAAAACTCAGAGGCTGGCAGCTCTGTTCCAAAGCCTCACAGATGAGCAATAAGTAGAATGAAGAAAAGGAAGAATGTTGCAGGAGAACAAGCAAGATAGGATTGACTGTTAGGTAGATTAAATACTCCAATATTAATGTTTAGGACTTAATTCAAATACACTTTTGCTTTCATACTTTGAAAGAAACAGAGTTTGCTAATGCAAGTCAAAAGCAGAGACTGAAAAGGTGATATTATCTGTTCCAAAGTAGAAGGCATTGCTGTGGCATAGTTTGAGGACAGAAGGCAAAATAACTTGAAGAATATTTTGATTGCATGAGCTTGTAACAAAGTCATATGGACAAAGCCAGTACCATGTATTCTTAACATTTTGATACTGCAAAAGAAAACAACCAATAGAAGATATTATTTGATGGGCAGAAGTATGCTTTGCCCTGAGTTTTTGTGTTACAAATAGTTATTATTCAAGCTGAGGAGAAGCATTTAAGGCCTGTTAAACTATTTTCTATTAAACCATGTTTCAGTGGTTCAAATACTTTTTTAGTACTTAATTAAATAGACTAAGGCAGGTTTGTTTAACCTGTTTTGGGGTTTATGCTTCAATTTTCTTATCTGTTTTTAAAATAAACCTCCTAAGTATCTTTCTGACCACTGAAACTATGATGATAATTGCTATGGATGACACTGTTATAAAAATAAAAAAGTGGGTCTTCAGAGCAAAGTTAAAATTCCATGCAATCATGTAAGACCACAGCAATGTATTAGTGTGCAGCAAGTATTTAAATCATTGCTCCAGAACTGCTTGTTGCACTCTCCATACTCTGGGAGGGGAGTCCTGTGGAAAATACAGTGTTTCTGTGAAGGGAGCAAACTTGTACTGCATGGGCAACCTTATGTTGTACTTTTGAGACTATGATTTTTCCTAATATACTTGAAGTGGCAGGGAAATGCTTCACCGTGATAGATGATTTCTGCTTTTATTGCACGGATAGTGCCTCCTCACTGAATTCTCATTTACTAGTTTAAAGTGGATTAAATACTAGTTTATAGTTGGCTACTTGGGTACTTTTCAGGAGGATCACTGTTTCTGGTTGTCGTCCTAAACAAACAAAAGCTCCTGCAGTCATGTTTTGTGTTTTTCCCATCCTTCTCCTGGTATTTTTGAAACCTACAGAACCCTTGCATATGTTGGACAGCAGGGACTGAGAATTCAGCAAAAGTTAATCTAAGTAGTTTAGGGGAAAGGGCATACTACTTGATCAACAGAAAGACAGTAGTGCCTCCAGCAAGAGTAATATCTGTGTTTGAATCCTCCAATTAAAATTTTAAATTTGGCTTTCAGGCAGCCACCACAGCGCTGTCTGACAAGTCTGTATGTGCTCAACTGAGGGAAAGCACAGAGGGGAGGTAGGAAGAAGTGGGAGTGGTGTGGAAAGTAATAATGGGGATTTGATGTTGTGGTGGAGCTTAGCAGGAAGATTAAGGAAGGAACTGTACAGGTGTAAGGTTTAGGGAAGCAAACACTACTCAGACTTGCACAGAAGAGCCTTTGCCAGCAAATGCTGTTCAGAGATGATGCATGACATACAGTACACACAAACTTCAGATCAGCAGGCATTTGCTTGAATAATTATGTGGTGCAACAGTAATCACAGTTTCTAATTGCTTCGGCAGCTAATCTA
Organism: Cettia cetti; assembly: GCA_013401135.1. Lineage (NCBI taxonomy): Eukaryota > Metazoa > Chordata > Aves > Passeriformes > Sylviidae > Cettia > Cettia cetti. The sequence continues at coordinate 52,221 of VZUI01053519.1, forward strand.
GTTGTACAATATGCAATTAAAGCTGAGGGGTTTTTTTCTTTCTCTGAACAGTTTTTGAAATGTGGTACTGGCAGAATGCATTAGAGTTATGACCTTTTAGCATGGATCAAATATTTCATGAAGGAGCTGGATGGAATGCATTTACTAAATTTGCAATTAACCCCAAAGTAGGAGAGGTGCAATAACTTCAGAGTAGCATAATTTCCTGAAGTTGACTTTAAGATTAGAAACTAGTACAGTAATGAACAGGAAACTGGTGTGAAATGGAGCATTTGGTAGGAAAAAATTACTGCACAAATAGGTAAAAAATGGATGGTGCACAACAGTGCTTCAGCTCTTCTCAGCATTGATAAAACATCCCATGTAGTATTGTTTCAGGGTTTGGGCGTCACACTAAGTCAAAAATCTGGACCAGATAAAGAGCAAGCAATTATAAAAACTTTGATCCCTGAAATGAAAAAATGGAGGGAAACTAGATCAGTCTGTTAAAACTTTGGGGGATTTTTTTACATCATTGGTTTCCTGGGTTCTAAGGAAACAACAATTAATAGTTAAGTAAATTATTCTTTTTCCTCTCTGTTTCAACTCTGTCTGGGTAAAAACAACTCCTAGGGACAGCAAAACATGAACCAAAAAGATCTTGAAACAGAGTTATCTACAGTACCAAGCGTATTGCTATTACTTCTGTCCCAAGGGGAGCTTTTTGTCCTCCCAACAGGAGAACTGCAGGCATTTTGGGGGAGAACCTCTGCTGCACATCTCTGCCCTGGATGGGCTGCCTGGCAGCTGAGGGGTCTACTGCATACAGCAGCCCAGTGCCAGAATGGTCTATACCACCAGCACCAGAGGCTTTCTGACCCTGGGCTACTTCATCTGCAGCTTTTGTTGCAAGCTCAAATGCATCCTGATCCTGGTTGTTACCTGAAACACTGTAAAAGTCTGGACCAGCTGTAACATACCAGCAGTGACTTGATAGGAGACACTGTCACATAGGTGATCCTTCCCTGGGGAAGGAGCACTGGTAGGAAACCTCATGAGCGTTCTCCTAGATCAGTACCTTTATATTCTGTTTTTCATACCAGTTCTCCAGTGTAATTTTAACAAGCATTACTGAATCAGTATTCTGAATGTGTTCTGTCTTTTCTTCTGTTTGAATTATTTAATGGTTTTGCTCTGAGATTGTATTGCTGACATCATTAGAAAAGCACAGTGACTCCTAAATTTTCATACCTTTATCAGTAACAAGCAGATCATGCAAAAGAGTACAGATTCTTCATCCATCTTTTCACTGTGCAACCTTCAATTAATTCCTCACTGCCTCTGGTTTTTGTTTTACTGGGTATTTGATTTTGGTTGGTTGTTCCTTTTCTCAGCCTAAACAAGGACTTTAGGCTTTCACATCTCCTTTAAAAAGAATGCAAATGTTAAAATTAAACATGTAATCCTGTACAGTTTGAACTGAGATTTTTTCTGGTCTAAAAAGTTACTTTCTGAAGGTGTGCCAAATACATCAGTCCAAATTAGGGGATGCTTTCAGGGATGTGGCCATGCTTTATTAGTGATAGGAAGGCAGCAGGATATAAATTGATACTTTATTCTGTATCTTAGACTTGAGATTTTTTGGTCTAGCATTAACAAGCCTTGAATGCATCCCTGTATGTTGAAGAAGTGTTTGGATTAGAGTCTCTTTGTGTACATGCAAAGCAATTATCTCTTCAGTTTGCAGAAAGTGGGGAAAATGAAGCTGATTAACTTGGCAGCAATATAGAAGAGTCTAGCAATTATTGAAATAAATCTTTACTTGGAAAGCAAGAAATATTTGTAAACAGGCAGGCATGTATCTCATTTGTAACTGCATCATCTGTAAGTTAAACATTTAAAGTCCTATTTGTTTGCAAGATTTCCTAGGGAGGAACATCAAATATGCTGTTTTAAAACAATAATGGAAGGGATAGAATTTGCATTGACTTTGCACAGTTTCAGATCTAGCTACTTAAATAAAAACAGCTAAATATTAAGAGTCTTGTGAGTAGGAATATTTTTAAAGTATCATTAGTAATAAAGAATATTTTGAGTTAATATATGCAACTGTTACAAAATGGACAGGGGGTAAAAAAACCCAGTCTTTTATTTTAAAATTACCTTCATTTGAACAGACAAACTTAAATCTTGTTGCATTTATAAATCTGTTGAAGTCTACTTACGGACCCTGTTCATGTGAATAAAACCATACATCTGTTTTAAATTTATACCAGTGGACTTAGTATTATATATTTAAAAGAAAACTATTGCATAAAATCATTGAGAAAAGTTACAATGAGTATGAATTAATAAACATATATACATATGTTTGTATTTACTGTTAATGTGAACACTGTTTTTTATCATGTGAACTTTGTAATGCAGGTCTAATGAAGGAACAGTTTTGTCCCTTCAACTCATTGTATAGAAAATTCATGTAGTGTCTGATTACAAAGTAGTGTAACACAGTTTTGTAAGTCTTAACATTCTCGGAGGTTTTTTGCTCTGTAGTATTGTCAGAGTAAAGGTGGCATAGAGGCCCAAACTCTTACCAATTTTTGCATTTACATTTGAAATGTACTTTTAAAAATGCCTGAATTATTGAGAAACCAAAATCCTATTTATAAAATACTTGGTTTGTTGTTTTGACATTTTAAAATACAAAGAGTTAACAAACATCTATTTAAAGTAAGTAGCGGTATCCATAATAAAAGGCAACTAGTAAAATCCTAAAATGTCTTGCAGTGCCAAATCAGATGTTACAGCTGTAGGGTTACACTGCAGATCACTGAGCAGGGATTCTCCCTCATGGACAGGGTCAACCTAAGATGTGCTCATAGTGACTGGGACACTTTTGAAACTCTAACTTTTCCTAATTGCTTAAACACCTTTTTTTGTGTTTATTGTCCCGCTCTTCTAAACAGTGATTTCTTGGTGACTGTAAACCTTACAGTATTGCATTCAACTTTAAATACAGTATGTTTGAATAGAGCATGGAGTAAAGGTGAGTGTTGCAGTGATTATAGTATTCCTGTTCAATCTTAATCTAATGCAATGACAGTAGAGTTGTGGAAAGAGGTGTACAGGAACTGGTGCTGGCCATCTCCTGAAGGAAGTAGTCGGCTCCTGATGTCCACTGCCTTTGTACCTGCTTCAGCTGCTCTGACAGCTGTCTAGTCATCTTTGTTCTATACTTAGAACTGGTTTTATTAATAAAATTCCCTCTTGATTGTTAAAGATACGCTGTGATTGCGTTTGGATGTGCCAGCTGCCCCAAGCTGACGTGTGGACGGGAAGGCTGTGGGACTGAGTTTTGCTACCACTGTAAGCAAATTTGGCATCCCAACCAGACCTGCGATGCTGCTCGCCAGGAGAGAGCTCAGAGCCTGCGCCTCAGAACAATTCGTTCTTCATCTATCAGTTACAGCCAGGAGTCTGGAGCAGCAGGTATTTGTGCTTAGGGTGCTGTGCCTGTAAAGCATCTCTTCTGTACATTTGCACAATTAACCCTAGATAAGGAAAGAATGGAATGGTGCCATGGTGGATGGATACTAGATGCGTTGTATTTCAGAAACATAAAATGACAATGATAAATTTGAATTAAAATCTTAAATGTTACGCTTTGAAGTACTCTGTGATCAGAACATCTGCCTTAAGTCTTAAAAACTTGTCATCATTTTAACTTCTTTGTAGTTTAAAAATATGAAATCCAATGAATTTGCTGCAAGGCATCGCACATTTAGCATGTTGACTTTTTTAGTTGTATTACTTAGTATACTTGTTTTCTCCACTGTTGGTGAAATTTCCCAGCTGTTAAAACTGGTAACCGCTGATTTTAGGTTTTCAAAAAGACTATTACTCTGATGCAAGCTGTGATGTTTGACATCTTTGTTAGTACTAATTTCTAGTTTTCTAGGAAATGCTCATCTTTCTTGTCTGCCAGAAGCCAAACAATTCCATCTCTTAAAGCTGAGCTTGTTTGTAACTCCCCCAAAAAAGAGAATAAACTATTCAGAATAGTGTTTAGCACATCAGGATTCCCATTTGCTGTTGATAAGAACAGGTGCTGAATTACAGCAAACTCTGATTTATTTGGCAGCTTTTGTGTCTGCCTGAACAAGAAAGGTAGATAATTTGGGTTAAAGAACCTCACTTGCACCTTGCAGTTAGAGCTGTTTTTCTCCAATCCAGCCCCAGACTCTAGAGTCTCTAATTCATAGTTTGCACTGTCTTATTTTAACAATGCATCCCATCTTTCCCTAAAAATTGGTATCTTGCTCTAGCTTTTGAAAAAAATTGAAAATAAGCTAAAAAAATAAGCACACCCGTTCCTTTCCTTACCCTTTCAATTCCTCTCAGCCTGAAGAGCAGTAGCTCTGCCTTTCCTGTGCTGAAGAACTTGCTCTGTTTACTCTCTGCCCTGTTGGCTGTGCACGTGCTCCTCTGTGGGAGTAGGTAATGAATCCTTTCAGCTGCTAACTCCTTGTGCACTGGGGTTGGTAGAGGTGCTTTTTTCTGCTGGTTCTGCACCTCTTTAAGTATTCTTTCTATCAAGTGAGCTCTCCTTTTCCTTTGTCCTACCTAGTGGCACCAAGGCAGTAAACTTAGAGTTCTGCGCTAGGAGCTGCAAGGTATCTCTGCTGCTGTGAATAAATAGCTTGTCCTGAAGTGCAGGTGCTAAACAGGAGTGAAGATCACAACTGTGGTGTGTGTATATTTCCCTGTTGCTCAATGACCCCGTGTTTGACAGAGCTGGTCGCTACCTCATTTTTCCACCTTTGATTTGGAGGAAGTTCTCTAGAGTTTTCTTCTGCTACACTGTATTTTTTTAGGGAATAAGTAAGTACAAAGTAGGGCTGTGAAAAGGACTCAAGAGGAGGTTGGCAATACCAAAGAAGTGCATTAATGTGAATGGGTAGATGGATTTAAGATATGTTAACAGAGTGGAGACTGAATATTCAAGTTTAAGATTCATAACAGCATGAAATGGAAAAGAGGATTATATTTAAAGAGACCATATTATCAGTCCTGTGTTAGCATACATATTTAATGTCAGGCTCTAATATATATTTCATTAAGCTTAGAAAATCCTTGAACAGAGTGTATGCATTAACTACTCAATTGCTTGAATGTGGTCTAATACACTTTGTTTTCATTAGTTTTGCTCGAATTTGATACCAAGTCATGGGTAAATGAAGATTTGTAAAGCAACTTTATTTCAGACAATGGTTCCATCAGTTTTCCCAAATGTATGTCTGCATTGTGATTATATTTGCTTGTCTAAGGAACTGATACAATTTTAATATTCATTTTCGAACAGCTGATGACATAAAGCCATGCCCACGCTGTGCTGCTTATATAATAAAAATGAATGATGGAAGCTGCAATCATATGACTTGTGCTGTCTGTGGCTGTGAATTCTGTTGGCTATGTATGAAAGAGATCTCAGATTTACATTATTTAAGGTACATTTAAGAAAAAAAATTCTATGTGGTTGGTAATTTGTTTTTTAAAGTATTTAGAAGGAGATTCCCAAGTGCCGTAAGTCTGGGTTTCTTCCTCTTGGAGTAGAAAATGGCAGTTGAAGTACTCATAGCTGAGAATTAAGTCAGTTTTCAATGCATGTATTTAAATTAGTGCTTTATTAATTTTTATTTTAAAATATTTTGTAAATTTTATGCATGTTACGTGTTCTTAGTACAAATCAAGTATTTTGGATTAACACACCCTCTTTTTACTGATGTCTTAATACAGCTGTATTGTCTTTGTATTAGGCAATACAGAAATTGTCATTATACACATTACTGTGAACCAAAGATTGGTGTGTAGCAATATGCAATATGGTTCTTGTTACATTGCAAAATATACTCTCAAGGCAAAAAAAAAAATAATCTGAAGAAATAACTGCTGATGTGTTACATCTGTAACTTGAACCTAAGGACAATAATTTTGTAACTAGAGAAATGTTCAGTGGTGTATAGCTAAGTAAATTTATTTACAGTTTCTTTACAGCTTTCTTATTTCTCTCTATTAGCCCATCAGGTTGCACATTTTGGGGAAAGAAACCATGGAGCCGTAAGAAGAAAATCCTGTGGCAACTAGGGACACTTGTTGGAGCTCCTGTAGGAATTGCCTTAATAGCTGGCATTGCTATTCCTGCTATGATTATTGGAATTCCTGTGTATGTGGGACGTAAGGTAAAATGTGCTTCATCTCCCAGCGTGCTTCAGGTTTTATCTTCTGTTTATGGCTTGGGTGATGCTATGTTGAGTATCTTAACTGGCCTCTTAAAAAAAAACCCAAACAAAATAACCAAACAATCTCCAAAAAACCAAGCCAACCAACCAATGCCTGCTTTAAGGATATTTGTGTCAGTTGTACAGGAACGAAAAGCAGTGTTTTTTTAAGTATCTGGATTCTCTTGAAACATGTAGAGCAAAACACTGAACAATTTCCAATTTCTACATCCTGCCATGAAAGCTCCTGCATGCTTTTTCAAAATTGCTCTGGTTTTAATCTCTGGTTCCCCTTCTGTCCCTTAGAATTAAACAATCTTCAGAGCACAAGGAAAACAAAAAGGAATTTTTTTTTTTCTTAAAAGCCGAGAGTTACCAGAATTTAGTATAAAATTATGCTAGTTCAGTTTGTGCATACACATATTTAAGCATTTATACTGGACAGCTTGTTAATTGCCTTGGGCCAATCCACCAATGTGGAGCAGTGTTCAGTGCTAGCTAGCCTGTCTTCATTTGACTACTTCTGGGAGGGAGCTAGAAATTGTGTTAATCAGAAGGCAGTTGATATATTTCCTCTTAAAAATATAATAGCTTTTACTATAAAATAATCAACAAACTTATATGTAATTTAGGATATAGTAATAAGTTATCTAGATCTTTTGGAAATGGGCTTTTTGAAATGATGGCTTGGAAGATTTGTTTTTCTGCTTTTATCAGCACGGATTGTTGCAGTGATGGGCACAGACTCATAATTCTGCATTTATTGGGAGGGAAGTGGGGATGTGTCTGCTAGACAAAATGTTCAGGGGGGCAGCTTTTCCACTGTATTTATTTAACCTTTTTCTTTCTAGCAAGTACCCTACTTTCTGCTACAGTTACCCTACAGTTGCATTTTGACCCTTTTATTCTCTTATGGCTTTGTCCCATAAAGTCAGTGGAACATTCCAAGTGAGGAGAGGGAGAAGGCAGCTTTCTGTTGCCTGTTTCAAATTACATTTGCATGATTAGCTTTTCTCATTATATTTTGGAAAAGGACCCCATTCACAGTGCACCTTTCATGTATTAATGTCTCAGAGCATTAGTCTGTGAGGGCAGCCTCATGAAAATTTCTGTTGTTACCTCAGTACTTAGTGGTCATTTTTCTCTGACCCCCATCAAATACTTGCATTTCAAAACATCTGACAATGGAGATACAGACCCTTCAAGCTTTGTTTTCTTATAAAAACTTACTGTTTTTAACATTGGAATAGGAAGAGCATTTACAATGGATTCCTACTGCCCTATTCTTCAGCTGATGCAGAGAATCCTTTTGTTTTGCAATATGCCATTACTTATGTAATGATACTTTAGGTCTGTTCTTAAAAAACCTAGTACTTCCAGCTTTTCTTGACAAACTGTCAAGAAAACACTGATTTAGGTATCTGATTCTCCTTTTCTGAATTTCCTTGTAGTTTTCACACCACCTTTTTGTCCAGTTTGAATACAGCAGTGAAGCTGCAGCATCACAACTGCTGAGTTAAAGGAAGGGGTGATTCTGTGCCAGTAACTACCAGCTACCTCTTCTTCAACAACATGCCATTTCATTTTGTGTACTCTAAAACACAAACCGTTTCCCATGTACTGGCAATTCAAGCAATTGGCTTCTTCCTGTGGGTACTCTTGAACTTATTGCCATTCTGCTGCATCTGGTCATTTCAGATCATTTTGGAGCTTCTCACAACTGGAGTTAATTCTGGCATTCTTGCAACCATGCCAGATTGTATTGGCCTGAGTTTCAACACGCATTCTTCTCCTTCCATCTTCCATGTTAATGAAAACGTTCAATACTCTTGGATCCAAGGCACATCTCTCAGAAGAAGGATGGAGTACTATGAATGACTATTCACATAAAGTTTTCTGTAGTTTCACATGAAGCTTAGTAGATTTCTCTCATCCTTTTTTTCAATCTGGACCATTATAACTGCTTGTGTGTCACACAAGAATGTAAGAATTTAATTAGTCAGTGTGTGACATCTGTTTCTCCCCATTCTCAAGGCTGAGTTTTCTTGTTACAGGAGAAAATTAAATGGCATGATTTCTGCTTGAAAAAAAATCAGTGTGACCTTTTTGCTTCCTACCTTTGCTTTGATGTCTGCAAGGTCCCAGTTTTCAGGAAATGAAAGTTCAGTTCAGTGGTCTTTTACTTCCTCAGCTTCTTGGTTTGTATACTTTTTAAGATTATCATTGCCATTTAACCATTTCCAGTTTTCCTGTTTTGTTTGGGTTTTTTTTTTTCAGACATCTACTAATAATAATTTCCAAAAATTACTGTTAGTGACTCTTAAATTTGGCCTGCTGAGATATTTTTCAGATTGGCTTATGGAGGTACACTTCAATCTGCTGTATTTTTACAGATCTTACTTCTTTGTGACCAGTTGTCTGGCTCACAGTTAATCTTCAATGACAACTGAAGGGAAAAGAAAATAGGAACAGGTCTCCAGTTTTATCTGCTGTCTTCCATTTTTGATAAACAGCAAATTGATCCAGTTTGGTCTTCCTCTTACTATGAGCACTGTGCTCATAGAATAATTTCTCTTTGACTCTGATATCCCTTGCTTTTTGTCTCCTCTAGTTTAACCTTTCTGATTTTGGCCTAACACCTTCATGCTGTTCTTCTATACCCATTCATAGAATCTGACCTACTTTCTATTTTCTTAATGCTGCTGCTACTTTGGTAAAGGAAGCTTTATTGTTCTTTTTCAACTTTCTGCCTGTCCTTTGCATTGGAAGAATTTGTGCTTCTGCTTCGATAGTTTCCTTGAGGAAGTGCTAGTGTTCTGGTTTTATAGATATAAATCTTGTAACCTAATAGGTTTCCGTGTTTATTGAAATCTCTCTTCTGGCCTAGTATTTTTGTTTGATTATTCTTTATTATTCTTTATTCAATATCCAGAAGTTTCTTATTTTATAGTAGTTTCTATCAGTGTAACGTTCTATCTTGATGTTTTAAATCAATTTATACTCTGTAACCTCTTCCATTCCTTTATTTTGCATTGTGTTTAAGAAATCCAGTAACTTTTATGAGTGTCTGTTTGTTGTACTATGCCTTTTGTTTTGGGAGTTATAATTGTCCATAACAGTAAAATTCAGTGCCTTAGGCAATCCTGCTAATTGCTCAGAGTCCCATGAAACCTAATCTTTCTGGGTTTATAATTCTTACATACTCATACTGTTAGAGGGTTCCTGTTCAATTTTTCCTTTTTAATCCATAGGCATGTTCAATATTCAAGTGCTCCCTCACTCTGTGTTCTCTCTGTATAATGTACCTCAGAGCAAGTAAATGTATTCTCTTTGCACAAAGCACAGTGCCTTCTCTGCCCTTTCCTTGCCTGAACAGACTTTGTTTATTCCAAAATGAAAACAACCCTTCCAAAACTCTGAAATTATATTTTAGAAAGCACAACATTCAATAACATGATAATTTAGAAAGCATGATACGCAACTCATTTTTTTGTCATTATCTTCTTGTGTACTCATCTTTTGTACTCTTGCTTAGATGGAGTGAGGATTAACTTGGCTTTGTGACAGCCATCAAGATACCTGTTGTTCCTTTGTAATTATGTCTTAACCAAGAATGATGACAGATACCTCTGAGAAACTGTGTTCCTAGAGAAAGTAAATGAAACACACAAATCTGGGAAATCTCTGTAGAACAGTGATCTTTAAAGGCCTTTCAGGTTCACATGGCGTTTGTGACAGTTAGTTTAAGACAGTCACATTTCAGAGTTATTGCAGACTTGAAGCATCAGTGAGAGGTTTGGGTAGCAGATTCCTCAGTAAACAGAAGCACAGCTAAGACTCAGGTTTGCAAAACATTTCTTGTCTCAGCAGCTCGTCACAAGGGGGTATTGAAGCAATGGAGTTCTTGCTTTCCCCTCTTTCCAGGCTATGTTTAATGAAGGCTCTCTTGTGGCTCTGTTATGTCAGCCTGTTTCTATAGAACTAGTAATCTGTGAAAGTTTCAACTCCATACTGTTCAGGGAAAAACAGCTGGGAATAAGATGTGTCAATTTGATCATATGTAGTAATTCTTTTATCCTATCCTATTTTTCCCAACCATGTAAGCTGGAGTAATGATTAAACAAAGCTCTTCAATTACTTAGTTCTTCAAACTTGGCGCTGAGAATAAATGCTTAATTGCTGGATGGGAGGACTTCTTACTTATAAGAGGTTGCCTAAAATTAGGATATGTATAAATTTTATTTTATTTGTGATAAGAAATCATTGCATAGAATGTGGTCTCTCTGGAAGACAACAGGCTACAGCTTCAAACTATGTCACTTCTTTCATCCTTGCAGCAATGTATTATTGATGTTGATAATACTCTAAAGCCCCTTTCTTTTCTTCTTTCAAGATTCACAATCGATACGAAGGCAAAGACATTTCAAAGCACAAGCGAAACTTGGCTATAGCAGGTGGTGTAACCTTATCTGTAATTGTTTCTCCAGTTGTAGCTGCAGTAACTGTAGGTAAGCAAATATTACTATTTTGTGTCTTGGTAGCACCTTGCAACCAGAACTCTATAAACACTCATGAAAACACATCGAAGTGCTGTAGTTTCCTTTTATAGCTGAAGGAACCAAGACGAGGAGTCTGAGGTTATACATTTATTGGGGCAGAATCAAGAATACACTGCTTGATTTTAATGTAGCATTTCCTGAAGAATTAAAACAAATTTTTATCTTGAAAATTGAAGTTTCCACATTGTCATGTCTGGCTTTCAAGACTGAAGTATTTCAAGTTTTTTTAAATGACCAAGGAAAACTCTGTTGCCACAGAGTCTATTCATATTTTAATAACTTCATATCAGACTTTTCTCCATGCAGAATAAAAGTGGTCTCTTACACTTAACACTGCAGTAGTTGAGAAACTACCTGTTTTACTCTGGGAGTCAGTTCAAATTGCATTGCACTCTTTATTGTGGTGATTACTGAGGGTAGCATTTAAGGAGAATCTTGCTGTTCCTTACAAAATAGTTGTCTCATCTTCCTGGGTAATTTCAAGATCACTGTAAACCCGGATTGGTTTTTTTTTGAAAGGAAGGGACTTGCCTGGCACTGCTTTGTTGCAGCACAGGCATCTTCACAGTTGTAGAGTAAGCTGCTGTGGGTAGCTGACTCACACTAAGACCCACCATTTAGTTTAAAGCTGGATCAGCCCCCTGTGCACACAGTTTTGTCTGCAGTGTTCCCCCTTGTGCCAGAAGCAATGCTCAGAGTAATGCCTCCGGAAGACATGGCCACTTTGAGCCAGTGATGGTTCAAATTGGCCAGGAAGCTGTGGCTTTAAACTGCTTGTTATCAGTGGTGAAGCACTGTGCAAATGAGGATATGCCAGACATGAAACTGGTGTAGTGTGCATTGCCTTGTTCTCATGTGGCCGTGGTGTCAGATCCCTGCTCAACAGGTGGTGGGACACAAAGTCTCATAGTTGTATTTATAGGTCTGCCTCACCTCATTTCTCTCAAGCTCTTTCTTATTCCTGAACAGAGATGAAGTGTGGCTTTTCAGGGAAAGCAATTGGGTTTTATTTTGTGTAGTTTTGCTCCTGCTCCATTGCCAGTAACACAGGGCCTCCAGTCTCAGGGCATTGTAAGGTTTCCAAAATAATGACCTTAAGAATATGGAGTTCCTCCTTGAATGTGAGCAATTTCTACTGAAGGAGACTTTGTATAACTGGAACCCTTCTTTTAGATTAGACTTTCTATTAGGTTTGCTGCTCTCCAGAATTTTGCAGAATGTGCCAGCTTGACATTTTTCAATCTGCTGGGTTTTGTACCTTCTGTATACTTCCACCAGCAAAGCCATAGGATGATTTAATTCATGTGCCAAAGGACTAACTTCCATTGTCCACTCGACGTGGTGGGGTGGATGTTTACCTGTGTGTGCTTTAATCTACAGTTCCTTTAGCTGGTTTTCCTTCATTCCTGCCACCTTACTCCACAGAATTGTTTACTTTTAAGGAAAACTTACATTGAAAAATCCCAGAGTAATAATAATGTTATTATTAAATTGATAGCAAAGCCATGTCTTCCTTGAGTGGATGTAATTTGAAGCCCCTTATTAAAGTAGTAGAGGTACTAACATTTTTAGTTAAGTAACATTTGAAATAGATCTCTGCTATTTTTGCCTCTCAGGTGGAACAGTGGAGTCCCCAGAGGAGCTTTTGTGAATCTTTAAGTACTTTAATTTTGTTTGTAAAGGATGTTATGGACACATGGAAAATATTAATTCATCAATCATTAAGCTTTGCTTGCTACCAGTGCTGACATTGTGCCTGCTGAAAGTACTTTCCTGTCATTTCACCTTAGTGATTTACCAATATTTCTTAATTTTGCTTCCTCCTCATCTTTTTCATGTGTAATATTAATCAAATATTAAGTAATCTTGGAAAATGAAATTGCCTTTATGAAAGGCTCTAAAATGAAAGTCACTTTTAATGAAAGACTCTACTTCCCTCTGTAGGTATTGGTGTTCCTATTATGCTGGCTTATGTGTATGGAGTTGTTCCAATTTCGCTCTGCCGAAGTGGAGGCTGTGGTGTGTCAGCTGGCAATGGAAAAGGTGTCAGGATAGAATTTGATGATGAAAATGATATAAATGTTGGTGGAACAAATGCAGCTGTAGGTAAGAAAATTCAGTGTTCCATTTTCTGTAAATATGGGATTTATGACTTGTATTTTCTATCTTAGATACTAGAGTAGTTATTTGCATTTGGGACTGCTTTGCTCATTGCTGAAATTGCACCTCTCAGATGATAATCACTGTCATTTTGTGCTGGGCTCTATTATGAATATTAAAGCTTTTCTTGTCCATTTTAATCAAAGCCAAACCCAATCTTCTCCATAGATAGAAGTTTTAACATAGCATTAATGTTGCTCTTTCAGAATCCTGGTTTATGGAAGCTGGTTAGATTTCTTATTTTTAATAGGGCAAACTAAAGACCGGTGCAATGCTTCAATTTTTTGATTACATGGCACTATCCTGTGTGATGGGGTCTCTCTGCATTCCTTTTATTCATGTTTCCTGTGCTATCCATGGGTAATTTTTTGCTATGTTAAGTATGTGATGTCAGGCATAGCCATTATGGCAGCTCCAAGAACGGTGTCTTTTAAAATTATTTCTTCTTGTTTGGTTTTTTTTTTTTTTTTTTTTGGAGGGTTTTTGTGACAAAGTTCTCTTTTTGTGACCATGTGTTTTATAAATCCTCCTTCTCAGCACAATTTCAGAAACGGCTTTCGTGGTCACACTCTAGAAGCAGCTGAGAGCTGCTTTGTAGCTGAGGAGGCTTCTCTGTTTCTGTGCAGATAGCACGTCGGTGGCCGAGGCGCGGCACAACCCCAGCATAGGGGAGGGGAGCGTGGGGGGCCTGACGGGCAGCCTGAGCGCCAGCGGCAGCCACATGGACAGGATAGGAGCCATCCGGGACAACCTGAGCGAGACAGCCAGCACCATGGCCCTGGCGGGGGCCAGCATCACGGGCAGCCTCTCCGGGAGTGCCATGGTGAACTGCTTCAACAGGTGAGGGGCCTGCTCCCAGCCCTGCGCTCCCCTGCTCCGCCCGCAGGCAGAGGCACCGCCTCGCTTTGGTATTGGCTCCTATTCAGAGGAACTGTCCAATGCAGATTAACAGTTCATCCCTCACAAACTGACTGGTTTTCAAGAGATCCTGCCTGACCACAAGCCTCAAGATGTTGATTTTGATGAGGCTGAGTGAGGCCTGAGACCTTGTTTTTCTGCTTCCCCAGCAGAGCTGCCTGTAGGCAGGAGTCAGAGGGAGGCAGCTCCTCTCTAACTCGGTGTTGTTCTCCGGTGCACCTCACCCTAAAGTCAGAACTGCTGACTCGTTCACTCTGCAGGCACCGAGCTGTGCCTTCGGAACACCTGGGTGGAGCGTGGACTCCAAATGGACGTAGGCAGGAGTGGGGGCAGATGAACACCTGGCCTTGCCAAGGTGGCAGCTTCTTGTCACATGCTCAGTGCCTTCTGTGAATTTGGACCTTTCTGGTAGTTGGCTCTCCTGCACCCTGAAGAGAAAAGGAGAGTGTAGAAAGGATTGTTAGCATGTGAAGTTCAGGATGGAATTTGCTCTGTAGGCCAGCTGCCAGCACTGCTCATTTTGAGTAATTTGGCAGTCCAGGCTATACAGAGTAAAGAGAGTGGGATAGTATCAGGAGTTCCCCTCTGCTGGGACAGGTGTTCCAGGCTGTGACTGCTGAGTGAGGTATACATGCTCTCTTCTTTTAAGAGCTGAGAGTTAAAACAAAAAATACCACTTCAGTTGCGCTGTCAGAACACAGATAAACAAAGCATTTGGAGAAAAAGCTTGTAATTTGATTTCTGGCTTATCTGCTGAGCCCAACTTAAGATTTGTCAGGTTTTTATTATTCCTGTTGCAGTCGATAGCAATACAATGTAAAGCAGAGAGAACACAATTCTCTGCCTCTGATTAGCAGTGATTTGCAGCAGGGGATACATGGGAACTATAATGTCTTGAATTTATGTGTCTTTTTGTATCTAAAACCAGTATGTTTTTACTGGTTTTAGAGTATAGTGTACCATCTGCAGAAGAACTGTACCTGAACCTGGAAATTGTCCTTGTAAATCTCAGGAGGGAAAGAATCCAGAACTTTTGGTTAACGCCTTTAGGAAATTAATCTGGTTTTGCTTTGAGGTTTTTTAGTTTGCTTGGTTTTAATAAAAAAATAGTAATTTTTGACAGTGGGAATGGAGAATGTGTCAGTAGGATAGACATATCTATACTGGAGTGACTCAGGAACTCTATTACTGACTTACTTACTGCCTTTTACAAGGTGACACGAATTTTCAGCTAGTGTGCTTTAACTGTTGTGGTAGCATATGCAACTTTCTCTCTTTCTCTCAAAGACTGGAAGTACAAGCAGATGTGCAGAAAGAACGATACAGTCTGAGTGGAGAATCTGGCACAGTTAGCTTGGGAACAGTTAGTGACAATGCCAGTACCAAAGCAATGGCAGGATCCATTCTGAACTCCTACATCCCTTTGGACAGGTAAGAGAAATGTGGTGAAAATAGAATACTTAGAAGCCTTGCTTATTAAAGGGTATTTTAAGCATGCCTCAGCTGTTCTACATTCAAGATTACACTTTGAAACTGTAGATTTTGTTACAAATGGGATTACATGTGACTGCCTACTGCATTTTCCAAGGGTTATTTCCAAAGAGTAACACCATTGCTATAGCTCAGTAAAGCATTTGGTTGTTCAGACTTTGTGTTTTCCTTTGGGCTGTTTACTTGGGTAAACATTTCTCCTTACAAGATACATCCCTCTCACTTTCACTGTGTATGTTGGAAAGCAGCAAGAGTTTGTTCCACCCTCCGATGACCACTTACACTCACGGATTCTCCCCTGTTCTAGGGAAGGCAACAGCCTGGAAGTGCAGGTGGACATCGAATCCAAGCCAGCCAAGTTCCGGCACCACAGCGGGAGCAGCAGCGTGGAGGACGGCGGCGCTGCCGGGCGCGGCTCCGCCGGCTGCTCCGGCCCGCCCGAAGGCAAAGCCGGCGCCACCAAGTGGGCCAAGGACAGCACGGCGGGGAAGAAGTGCAAAGGTAAGCTGAGAAAAAAGAGCAGCATGAAGATTAATGAGACCAGAGAGGACATGGATGCTCAGCTGTTGGAACAGCAAAGCACAAACTCCAGTGAATTTGACTCTCCCTCTCTGAGCGATAGTATTCCATCGGTAGCAGATTCACACTCCAGCCATTTCTCCGAGTTCAGTTGCTCAGATATGGAAAGTATGAAAACTTCCTGTAGCCATGGTTCCAGCGACTATCACACTCGCTTTACCACAGTCAGTGTTCTCCCCGAGGTGGAAAACGATCGCTTGGAAAACTCTCCACAGCCCAGTGGAATCCCTGTGCCTGTCCCAACAGCCCCAAGCACTGATGTTCCACAGCTGAGTTACATTGCTGAGGAAAGCATTCATAATGGATCTTCAGCTGATGTAGATTTAGGTGTTGGTGAAACGCTGAAAGAAACAAACAACAACCATTCCCAACAGGCTGTGGAATTAAGCACTGCTATTCAGACTGAAATTTAAATCTGTAAGTGCTGCAAAAATATATTTGCCACTAAAGAACCCTGTCAAAGCTGGTTGAATCACATGTGACTGCCATAAGTTTCAGGTGACCAGCAGAAGCAAGGTTTTGATACAATTGCATTTTCTATGTACTTGTCTCATAAGGCAAAACACTTCCTATGGATCTTCGACCTGTGTGAAGAGACATGAAGGCTTTAACCAAGTGCATTACCGCAGTACAAATACGTCCATGTTTTGTATTTTTGCCACAACTTTGCTTGACAAGCGTATATTTGGTGTATTTAGATAAAAATTGGTAAATTCTTAATATGTTAAATGCTGAAATGAATAATATGTCCTGCACTGTTCACTTGGAAAATATGGGGTTTGGGATAAAGGGTGTTAGCTGAGCATTAGTGACTTAAAACCATTCTTGTGTGAACTTTTAAATTTAAGGGAAGCAAAGACCTGCAGAGACCTATACAAACATACTTCAACAGTGAATATTCAGAATGATAATTTTGCTTCATAACTGGACACACTGTATTTAGAATGCATGTAGAATGAACTGCATATCTTCAGATGGATGTAGCCTGTGTCAGAAGTGTTTGTACATGTGTACACTTTGAGCAGGGTTATGGCTTTTACATAATTTCAAAACATAAGAAATTGGTACCTAATATATGGTGGAATGGAGACATCACCTGTATAGAACAGTGGGGTTACCTATTTATTCATGCAACCAATCATGCAGCAGATAAGGCTACTATAGTGTATAAAAACTGTAAAATAACAATCCAGTGATTTCTAAACATTGTAGAAAAGCAGATGCAGTCACCTTTCATTAGGGGGGAAATTGGTGCCCCGTCCATTCTTGGTGCCTTTGGAAAAGACTGGGTTTGAAGTGCCTGGTCGTTTGAGGATTTTACTGTAATGTTTTCCAGAATGTCCTCTTTGGCCACCTTGGATCACAAAAGAAAATCCTAGTGAACAAAATGACTGTCGTAGATATAATAATGAGGTATTGGCCTACCAAAGACTCACTCAGGCTTTAGTGGACATGACATCTCTTTGCAAGACATGCCTGTCTTCAGTCCCAGAATCTTAAGTGCAGTGCAATGACTGCCCAAATGCAAAGATGGGTTCCAAATATGCTGGCTTTTTTTCTTTTTCTTTTGCATATGGAAGATGTACAGCTGAACACAAGCTGAAGTTGGCCAAAGCGCCTGCACTGTTAACATTTTTTGCTAAGTAATTCACTAAAATGAAAAAAAAAAAAAAGTTGTGGATATCAGAATAACAGTTAACAATGTTCTGTCTTGTGTTTCATGTATTGCCATTATGGTGCTACTGGAAGTTCGATTGGATGAAAAGAATGCCATAAGCTACAGTCCTCTTCCATGACTTATCCTCACCAGTTTCAGTAATAGCTTATAACACTAGTGCCAGTTATGTTATTTGGTAATGCTTGTTACAGTATTTGTATATTTGCAATTCGGTTTTGCTCAATAATATGCGTGTAAACTGCATATCTGAAATAAATGTCTAAATACTGACTTCTAGTGGTCTGTTGTTTAATGTGCTGATCAGCCTTATGAAAATGTGTATGTTCCCTGGGAGCCATTTTTCCTGTAAGGTGCTGACTGCTCTTATCTCTTGCTGCTTTTAAATATTTTTATTTGATTAGGTGTGCTTTGGAAGTTGAATCCTCTGATTCTTGGAAATGTAAGAGCTAAAGTCGGGTGCATTTGGTACAAGATTTCAGCCTTGTCTAGGATGAGGAGAAATCTGAGCTGCCTGTCTGGCAGGCAGGACAGTAAATGGGTTTGTGAGAGGGATGCACTTCAGGCAGGAGCTCCTTAAACAAAACTGCACCATCTTGGCACAAGTCAGATCGCTGACTAAACTCAAACTCTTATTTTCTCCGTCTAAAGTGATGCTCTTCTCAGTTCATGTGGCCTGCACAGAGTTCTTTCTAAACCACCACAGATTGGCCAGAGTTTTTGGGTAACACCAGGTGTTTTTTGCTGAGCTGAACTGCCTGTTCCTTAGGCTCATTTTCTCACCTGCATCATGAGAGGCCGGGGAAGTGAGAAACCAAAACCGATGGGGATGGTCGGAGAAGCCCAAGCTGGATTGCCTCATCCCAAACCCATGTGCAAGTTTTACTTCTCTCAGATGGAGGAGCTATTTCAGCAAGTTTAAACCTACCTCTTAATTTTTCAGGACCTCAATTTTGCTGTGCAGGTAATTGGAAATATGGTTTACTCTTGTAAATTAATTGTATCAAATAATACCATTATTTTCAGTCAGTCCAAAATCATCTGATAATTTTATATGGCTTAACGCTTTAAGAGGTAACATTTTAAGACTTACATGTTAAGAGGTAACATTAAAATGCAGGTAAGCTTTTTCTGGAGATAAGTTTTTAGCAGAAAACTGTTCTGCTGATAATTTTGTAACATTTTTCAATTCAGAGGTAATATTTCATATGTGAGGCAGTCTTAACAGCACCAATAAGTTTAATGCAGCACTGAATTTTGAGTCTGTAAAAAACTAAAATATACACTTCCATTAATGCACTAAGGCGGAAGATGCTTCTCTTATTTACATATCTACAGTAAGAATTCAATACTTTTTTCCCCCCCTGAAATAAATTACAAGAAGGATCAAGTTTACATCTGATCTCCCAACATGGTGGTTCTTTTTCAGAAAATCTTTCCATGGTTTCTGGCCAATTTGACTAATTCATATTGGGTTGTGGATCTTGAGGAAATTTATTTTAATGTCTGAGACTATTTGAGATAGTTACAACATTAGATAAAAGCCATCATAAAAGCTTTCCTCATGATGTTTGCATGTATTTTTTGTAGTGAAGCATCCAGGCTTGTGCATCCATCCTTTAATTCAATCTGTGTTAGAAAGTTTCGCATGTATGAGCTAATTACTTTTTACTGTTGGATATAGATTTTTTTGACTGACTTGGATCTCTTCCAGTCATTCAGATTGATTTTTAAATAGTTGCCTACTTAGTAATTACCACCGCTCTCATGGATAATAATGCGTTTTAATGATAATCAAGCAGAAGGTTGAAAAATACTAGAATTAATGAACTTAAAACTCATTAATATTCTAATTCAGGTGAAATTGTGGCAGTCTTGAACAGAAACTTTGGAATGATGTTGAGGTTTATTTAGAATTACTTTCTGAAATGACAGAGGTCTGAAGAGCAGAGTTACCACCTTGACTGCTCCTGCCAGTCCCAAACGTGACACACTGGTCTTCCTAGATGGAATAATCTGGTGTTGCTGTGGGAGCAAAATGGTTTCCCCATGAGGACTGAAGAACCCCCAGGCCTGATGATGGTGAGAAGCACAGTCGCAGACTGGTGACAATGTCTTTGTTACCTTTGCTCTTAAAGGGTAGGAGAAACAGAAGTGGCCGTGAGGTCCTTGGTAATCAAATGTGGTCTGGAGGAAAAGGAGGAGTTTGATCCACAGCCTTATGGGTGACACTGAGCTTCTGGGCTGAACACAACCCCAGGTCTTGGCAGAGGGCCCTGGAGGTGAATCTGCTGTCCCAGCTCGCTGCTGTGCCCGGCCGGGTAAGAGAGTATCTTTGAGATGTGACTGCCTCAGCACCTGCCGGCACACAGGGACCAGCAGGAAGCGTTTTGGGGGGCAAACCCAGCAAGCGGCCAGGTACAGCTCTCCTTGCACCAGATCCTGGTGAGCTGGCTTTACTAAGGGACTATTTTTGATTCCATGTCAACAATAAGGGCATTAAAATCCCCAACAGCCTAAAGTGGAGCGGTTGTGTTTAGGCACCAGCCCCGTGCTGATGGGGTTGCGTGGGCTCGAGCTTCCCTTTCCTCACAGGCTGCATTCTCAAGAGATTTCTGAGCACAGCATTCTGTGTGAGGGGCACTTTATCATAATCCCTCATAATCCCTCTTGTTTACAAGGAGAACCACAGTCCCTGACTGTTTACGAGGGTGGCTTTCAGCAAAGGGCAACTGAGAAGTGGCACAGGGTTACAAGAAAATGGCACTGCCGCAGCTGGAGGCTGTGTCTGCGCTGAAATGTGTTACATCCCCTGGGGCGGGCCCACAGGCGCCCAGGGGAGGAGTGAGGACTCGGGGGTCGGTGATAAATTCATCCCCCCCAGTCAGCCAGGGTGAGCCCCGGCTCCAGCCGCCGGCCCTTTGTCCCTTGGGTAGCTGCAGCTCACAGTTGCTGAGCAGAGTTACACTGACTTGGGTCATATATCTTGATTTACAGCGAGGAAGAAGCTTTGTTCCCTGCTGTTCAACGTTGTTATTTTATTTATTGTAATGAACAAGTCTAAGTCTTCTGAAGGGCCTGGCAGCCACAGGAGTAGCCCTTTATTTGTGTAACTGGATTATGTAAAGCAGAGCAGGTTCTGATGAGTGGAAATGCATCCCACGTAAGGGCAAGGGTGTGGTTTGCCAGTAGCTGAGCTCTCACCACTGCCTGCACCACCACCAGAGTGTGGGAAGAGTGGTGGCCCTTGGTACATTGACTTTTTGGCCAGGGAAGCAACCCCGCCATGGTGACACTCAGCCTTGGTGGCACCTGTCAGCCTAGTGCTGGCTTCTTAAAAAATTTCAAAAATACTTTGAAAGGACTAAAATAATAACAGTGCAAGCCCCTGTTTCCGTGCTATCCCCTGGCCACTGACTGCATTTTTAGTGGCTACAGCATCTTGCTGTCATTTGTGTGACAACCGGGGCTGTGTCCAGGAGCAGCTGGGTCTCTGCAGGCCTGGCCAGCCTGGCTGTACGGGACAATCTGTGTGTGTGACTGGCTGCATTATTGCCCCTGCAGGGTCACATTCACTCCTGCTCTCCTGCTTTTCTCCTGCTGTTGGGTTGGTTTCTTTCACAGAGATGGATGTTGACACTGAGGGGAGAGTGACAAGCCAAGAGCATAACACCATGCTGCCATTGGGGTCTCCCTGCCACAAGGCCAGGTAAGACACTGGAGGTGCTCTTGCTCTCCCCTTTTGCCCACACTTGCTTCTGGGTGCTGTGTCCACACTGAGGCCATGCACCTGCTGAGGTGGCAGCTACAGTCCTACCTTTGGCAGAGCAGCCAAAGCTTCAGAAGAGATTACGATTATGGAGGGTAGAGGGAAACAAATAAGCACCATAAATAAAGGCCAAGCACAGAGCTGAAACAAGATTTAAAATATGGGAGTGATCAAAAATAGGAGGGGAAAATTAAACCCGTAGTGTCAGGGAAGGGACTGCCCAGGGAGATACGAGCTCCTGGCCCAGCAGTGAGGAAAGCAGTGATTCAGCTGTGGCTTCTCCTGCTGACCATTACACAGACAGGACACGAAAAGCATTTTGCAGCAGGTCCCACGGTGAGCAAGGAGCTGCTTTTGGCCTGCAGCTGCTCCAGTGCCACACCTGGGATGCTGTGGCTGCCTCTGCAGAGGCCACTCGGCCTCACCCGGCCCAGGACGTTGTCTTTGCCAGGTGCCCCCACGGCTGCTGTTCAGCTGCAGCTGTCGGGGGCTGCAGATTTCTCCTGCAGTTTCCCAGACTAAGGCAAGAGGAACAGACTTAGGCAAACCTGTCAAACAAATGCTGAAACGCACACCCAAAGACATTCCATTCTGCACCCCTGCCCCAAAATTCCTTCCAGTGGTGTAAAGCTGGCCCTTCAGTTTTGAAGACTGTTGCCCTTGGTTTGAGCTGTTCAGGCCAAACCAGCAGTACAGTCCCTTACATGTGTTTGATTCAATTTTATTCTTAGTTCTGTGTCTTTAGAAATTGTTCTGCCTGTCCATCAGGCCCTCCCAAATGCTGTCTAAAATAAAGTAGCCAATCTCAGTGAAGCCTGAGTGAGGCAGGACCATCACCAAAACGACTGCAGGCAATGCTGGCATTTTACATCCTCAACCAGCCAAAGTTTAGGGTCTGCCTTAACCTGAGGAGGTCACACACACACACAAAGTGAAAACCTGTTAATTACTAAATAAGTTGTACTGATAATGCTTTAGGAATTAAAACCCTCATTCTTGGCACTCCAAGCTGAAATTCATAATCCACATGTCAGAATTATAAGCCTAAAGTGTACTGAACCAGAAAAGAGATCATAATTATGCTTTTCAAGAAAAAACCCTTTATTAATTAATATACACCTGAGAAAAATTTGCATTAGAACAACATTCTTAATGATATTTCTGCAGTGCTAAGTGAGTTTGATATACATTTATATCACCTGTGCAAAGAAGGCATTGGGATATCTGAAAAATTTAAAAAGCTTCACTTTGAAGGAACTTTATCAGAATCAAATATAAGTAATGCCTGAAATAAAAAAAAAATCATACTGGTCCAAAAAACTGTTTTACTTTTAGTTTTATAAATATATATGTAAACAGAAAGAGCTGGTATTTTAAATAATGTGATTACAAAACTCAGAGTTAAATGTTTCTATTGTGAAGTGCAGCCATTTGTTGTTCTATCACTGCCCAAAAAAAGTCAGAAAACCAGCCATCCTCCTGCACACAGGAAAAAAGTTCTCTGTGCATTAAAAACTACTTGTTAAAAACATACCCATCCATTTAACAATTGTTTCCATGACAAGCTAATATATAATTCATTCACATTTCTTGTTGAGATGTATTTAGCCAAAATATTTTAATCTGTTTTGTACAGAGCAGGAATAGTGAACAAACAGATGGCCAACAGGAGTTTTCTGAAAAATGTTAATACTTTCTGTAAACTCATTTTAGCAAAGTTACTGCTGAAAATAACTGACCCATTTATCTTGAAGACACTTCTTTATCACAAGAACACAGAACTCACAAAAGGATGTAACAAGTGCTGACTAAAAGTGTATTTATCAGTTGTACCATCGAGGTATTTCACTTTGCATATATAATGTAAAATATTTTTTTGAGTCTAAATAAAATCAGTATGCCAAATGAAATTAACTCTGTTACTGAACACAGACAGGCATTAAATTCTAGAGATGTCTACAACTACAAGAAAAGAGCAGCAAGTTTTAAATGTGCATATTCTGTCAAAATTCCAGCAGTCCAGGTAAAGACTCACTTGAACCCAGACAAGTCTGCAGAGTTCATTCATTCATCTTCTAACATGAACTATATGCATGCAGCCAGTAAACTTTAACTTCCTAAAGTTCATAAACCTTTCTAAGGCTGTCAAGATCTTCCAGTGAGTACTGATCACTCTGGCTTTCTGAAAGTAAGTCAAACAGTTGCCATACCTCTTCTTTTTCATTTTTGCTAAGAAGGGCCAGCACCACCTGAAAAAAAGACCCCAATCAAATTATTTTATAATCAGCACAGGTTGACTGAAAATCAGAATATCTGACAGAGAGAGAAAAGTCAGTCTGTTTTTTCCTTTTAAGATATGAAAATTTCCTTTAGATTTCTGTGCAATTTAAGTACACATTCAGTCTAGGTTCTTACCTTAAATCTTTCTGCTTTGCTTAAGTAGAAAAGGTGCTGATATGCAAGGCCAGGATCTTTCCCAGCTACATAATGTTCCAATGACTGGATAAAAATCAGAAGGATTTCTCCCTCAAGTTTGTTACTTAGCAGCGCTGGCAATGTTTTTGGATCAGTGATTGTCAAAAGATCTGCACAAGCAGCTTTATCCTTATTGGCTCTCACTGCATTTACAATCTGACCAAAGTCGTAAGGGTTGGGTGCTTGTGAAGCGCCGAGTTTCCCCGAGGATCTCCGTGGGCCTCGCTTTGGAACAGCCTCCTCAGCAGGAGCATGGGGAGTCTCAGCATCCTCTGCTGCAGCAAACTGCCTCTCTTCCTGCTCTTCAGCTTCAGTCACCTTCACAAACAAAGTGGCAACAGATCACTTAATGTGGACACAGGCACAACCTGAAGCTTCATAAACTGCATTTAGACATTGTATCACTGGATTAAGGCTGGTAGTCTGCTCTTCATAAAAGAAAGGCACCCACATTCTTCCACATCCTACTGCCCCCAGAACAGGAGATCTCTAACAGGAGCTCTCACCTTTAAGGGCTCACAGTCTAAAGTGTTTTTTACACCTCCTTTCCACTGCTTGGCTCTGCACTGTGGAATCACCCCTGGAGAGCACTAGGAGAAAGGAGGACTCTACACCTAAACTGTGAAGTTCCAGAAGACAGGGACAACTGGAGTCAAGGCAGCAACACCCATGTTCCATTTCACTGCTGTGCCTCCAGGGCAGTGCAGGCACAGGGCAGCTAGATCAGGTTGTTGTTTGGAGTCTGGTTTGGAAAGAGAAAGCTCAGCATGGATAAACTGCCTCACTATCCACTTCTCCTTAGACTGCAGCCTCTACCAAGTTTCATGAATCAGGCACTAAAAATTAACTATGGGGTCAACTACATTTGCTAAAACCTATTTCAAGCCATCAAGAGTTGTGAAATTAGTATAACCTGACTAAAACTTGCTGAATAGGGTGTCTCAAAGCCAAAGTCTCTTGAGCAGTCTGAAGATACTGTATTGCATAGAACAGGGGATTTTTAGTAATTTTTGGAAAATACTGCATTTGGCTTACAGACATTTTATTCTATTTTTCAACAATCCTTAGAATCAAGGGAGAAACCTGTCTTTTATATAATTATAGCTTTATTAACATGCAATAATGATGATAAATTATTTTTCTAATTTTGTTTTCCTTTGTAGTCTGTTTTCATTGAACTACCTTGTACTACAGCAGCTAAGAGAGGGGAGCCTCTCCGCAGGGGCAGTTGTAATTGTAACAGCAAACATAAACGCTTCCTGCATCACCCCTAGAAAAATTACCAGTGCCAGCAATGCAGTTAGCTGGTCTCTGAACTATGTGGTCACTTCCCAAACCCCCTCTAAACACTTTCCAGGTCCCTTTGTTTGCTGCAACCCAGAGCTTAACTAACACTATACCAGCTTATGCTGGTTACATAAAATCCCATGAGCTCGTGACAACCTGAAGTACTTCAAGAACATATTTTTTTTCCCTATATTAATAACTACAACTTCCATTATACCACATTCTGAAATTACATTATCAAATTACAGTATCACTGTACAGACTGGTAACTATGTATTTTAACTATACATTTTTAAATGAAAAGGGGAAAAAGAACTCTTAAACAACCAGCAAAGCTACAATCCAAAAATATCAGATGACTGAGAAAATCCTTTCATCACCTAATTCTACCCAGAACTGTGCAAAGCTAACGTTTTGATCCTGTATGTGACATTACATCCTATGTGTCTTTTTTAAGGTCCTACAGATGTTTTATGCCTGCTCTTTAGGGTAGGATTGCATTTTTCAAACCTGTAACTTTAGGACCAGCACAGGAGCAGCCAGCACATCTGCTGACCACAGACCTCTGCCAGTACAGCCCCAGAGGCTGCCCAAGGAGCACAGACTTCAGAAACAAAACTGCTATTTCACAGCTGCACTCTGTAAAACGTGTATTTCAAAGTTTAAGCAGCTTTTGTTTACAAGGAGCCTATCCTCAAGTTAGTGCCATCTAAATGGTTTATTCCCATTCCTGCTGTATTTCTGAATATGCTGTGAGCAGTCCAAGCTTTATCATATGTAAGCATCCTCCAATATGCCCTCAACATGATGTGCAACACCATCCCCTCAATGATATAGATTCAAGATGGGCAAACAAAAGCTTTAATATTATCTCTTCACATGTGTGGCCTCTGTTATGTTTGCTTTTAAGAAATGAACAGGTACAGCACCTCTTGCATGGTTATTTTCTTCCCTTGCGTTTGCTGAGTGCCAGCTCCAGCACTGCTGTCAGGGTGAAGCAGTTGGGTTACCTCCTCTAATTCCTTTTGTGCCTCAAGCACATTTGGATCTATTAGAAGTACCTTGTTGAAATCATCAACACTGGCTTGATAATTCTGTAAGCAGAAAAAATACCTGTCATAAGCACATCACTAGGAAATTAAATATGAAGTACCATACTGTCCTTTACAAGTAGGGAAGTTAAAAAATACTGGGATCTGGACACTAAGCAGACAAAAATAATCTATATACTGATAGTGTGATTTCATTAGATGGGAAAAAGGAAATGAGAATGAGTTAATACTCTGTGACTAAATACTTCTAATTAAATATGTAATATGAAATAATTTATTCTCAGAAACCTATTCCCTGTATCATAGAGCAAATTATTGAAGTTTGCTGCTTTTAAGCATAATTGGTTACAGTGTAACATTGCTTCACAATTAATATAATGTGAGTCCAGCAAGTTTGCATACTGGCTTTGCCAATAAGCGAATTAAACTGAGCTTTGATTAAAGATATATCTAATCTTCCTGGGCTTCAATCCAATAGACCATCTCTTACAGTGAAATTTTGCTAATACTTGAGAAGACTGGGATTATGTTATGACCTCTGGGCTAAACAAGATTAGGACAAACACAGTGACAGAGTGGCATTAGGACACAGTTCCTCAATAATCAGCCTTGTAATTTGTTTAATGCTTTTGTTTCACATTTTTTCTGTATAATTACCATTTTTTAGACTAAATGTTCTGGAGAGACAAAGTTAATAGCATCAATTGAGGAAGACTGGAATTATCACATAGAAAAAAAATCAAGACATCTTAGGGGCTAGAGTATCAAAAATAAAGATGAAATGCAGCAGTGAACAGTAGAAGACCACACAGACAGTAAAAAAACCCATAATTTCTTGTGTGAGTGGTTTAGTATTCTGTTCCCAAGCAGCATCCTAAGGTTACTATTAAATCATATGTATTATTTACTATTAAATCATTTGTATTATCATGGGAAAAAAAATCCTCATGTACCACTGAGGTACCTCCTCAGCACCTCAACTGTAACAGAGGAGCCAGTGTCCCAGTCATTTGAACTCCTTCCCACATTTTGTTCCATACTGGTGGCCAGTATTCAAGGTGCAGGGTGGCTGCAGGACGTCAGTAGTGCACTGAAGCCTGCTAGGCCATGAAGGAAGAGTGAGAGAATGAGAATTATGTACCCCTAACAAAGGGATACACAAGGGGACCAGGTTGCTTTCATCACAAATCCACTACTAATTAAGCTAAATCATTTGAATCACAGATACGAGGATTCTCAACTGTAGAGAAATGAGATTCTGGAACAGACTTCTGGGAACAGTAACAAGGGTCAGCAACCAACTCTACTGAATGTAAAACTGCAGCCTGCCTGACTGCCCAACAACAATCACACAAGATGAGTGTCCCCACCGCAGGAGAGCAGGCTACCAGCTGCAGGAGATGCTGTTTGGGGTCTTGTGCTCTGTGTCACAGCCCTAATGCTTCTCTCTAACATTTTTTCCTGATCTTCCCTCAATTACGTCCTGGAAAATCTATAAAACCCCCCTCATTTACAACATCAAATTCCACTGCAGCTTTTGTAGTTAAACGTGTGTCTAATTACATACAAATAACATTTCCCACTTTAGCTAGGTCTTTTCCAAGCACCATGCCTTTAGCTCATACAATTCTTCATTTGTTAATTTCAGATCATTGTTGTCATTTTCACTGGTTTTACCTATCACTTTCATCCCTGAAATTAGCAATAATGAAGGCATTATATCCAACCACAACAAAACATTTTGGGAGTCCCCAGCTAAGACTGTTCTGAAGTTCATCAACACTATGTTTCAGGTTGTTTTCAGTAATATAAAAAAAGCACTTTTTTCTAGGATATACAAAAAAGCCGAAGTTATTTCTCCAATTCTCAACCTTCTTCACGAGAGTGTAATAACTTTTCTTTCTGTCTGGTAGAATGATTATGTACTCATATTTATACTGATGTTTTATCAGGTTTAACAACATAAGGTTAGAGATGATTAATACCAGGTAGCTTGGCAGAGTTACAGAAAAAAAATTACACAAAATTAGGACTTTTCACACTTTCAAAATTTGATAGCTACTGCAACAGAGGAACAAAGGTATCACTCTCCTAGGACTTGCATTTGGAATTATAACATGGGATGAGAATAGACTGCTATGCTGCTAAGCACAAACAGGTTCTCAGGTGATTTGTAAGCTGAGACACCATCCAGTAATTTTTTTGTTAAGGCATCAAACATAATGGAGGTCTGAGTAAGTGCCCATTCATCTGAAGGACAATGATGAAACTTGGTGGAACTCCAGTCTACTCCTGCAACACAGAAGACTGCACTTCAGATGCTTGTTTACAGACACTAGTAAATTTAATACAAGGCAGATGAGAGCTGCCATCATGAGCCTAACAAAATCAAGAAGCTGGTAATTCAACACCAAGTAATAGCTGATGGGTAGAGTAGGGATTGCTATGGGAGGATTATGGAGTGTAAAGGCTAATTTAGCATCACTGAAGATGAGGAACCACCAGAGGGAGGGATGAACAGAACAACACAGTTCAAGTGATGGAATATGAGATCTGAAGTCACATTCAGGATGGATATGAACAGTATGTCTGCATTTATGATGATGAGGTAAAAGGATACTCTAAAAACTGCTTAAAATGAGCACTGTAGAGACACCACCACTGTGCAGATAGAAAGGAAAAGGCTGAGTACTGACACTGCCACAGAGTGATGAAGTACAGTACTGACAAAGGGTTGTAATGCTTTTGGGGAAGAAAGAGAGAGAAAGCAACAATAATTAAAACCTTGGTTTAATATGACACTTAAATGTGAGCAGATGCCAAGACAGCTAGGAATTTTAGTTTGGACAGATGAAGACAGACTTGGAGAGAATCCATTTGTTATCAGCAAAGATATAGTAAACTCCTTGGCAGATAAAACAGACCAGGATACCCAAAAGGAGAACACTAGAACATTAGAACAGATCTGAAACTCACTTAACCAGCCAGTCAGACCTTATTTATTGCAATGTTTTTGTATTTTCTCAAATTATTACATCAACATGCAGGTTTTTTATGTAGCAAAAATATTTATGTAATGTTTTATGTCTGCCTCATGCTCTACAAAGTAATAAATCATCACACTGAGTACTTTGTATTCACCCATTGACAGCAACTACCTCATTGCCTTTGAAGAGGATAAGCAAGTTTAGAAGTGCTTAAGAATACCTGCCATGTTCTTTTTCCTCACCTGTAATCCTTTGTATGCTAGTGCTCTTCTATAAAAAGCTTTAACATTAGAATCTTCTATCTGAAGAACATGATCACAATCCTGCTTAGCCTCTTCATATTTATACAGTTTCAAGTAACAGAGAGCTCTAAGACAGAAAAACAGAATATACTGCAATGTAAGTCATTCTACAGTGCTGTAGTGCCAACATCTTCTGATTTGCAAATGTTAATTACAATACTTCAAACAATTCAGTCTCAATGTGATTTTTTTCAAGTACATAAAATCATTAACTATCAAGAACATCACTGGATGGATTTAGAGAAGGCAAATTCCTGCAAAAGAAGTCAAAATTCCAGTATGATTAATGCTTGAAGTTAAGCAGATATGCAAGCATTTTAAAAGCAGAGTCTTGTTAGTACAATATGACAGTATAGGGGTTAATGTAATACAGATTTTATACAGCCATTCTGGGTAAAAAAGTGTTCTGGATTAAATAAACAACACTACTCTCTGTACCTAATTATTACTTGGAACTCTCCTATTCAAGTACTGGTCTAGTCAAATCCTTCTTAGTTTGTAGAAGCTGATAAGATTACAGCATAAAGAATTATACTGCTGAATTAGGTCAACCTTTAAAATAATGCTGATGTATGACTGTGTTCTTACTTTTATTTTCTCAGAATGTACATTTTCTCTGAACTATTACTCTTCATATCTGAGATATTGCTACTGCATGTTAAGTTTTTAATCATACCAGTATTCTTAAAAAATATTGCAAAATGCTCTGCTAATTTTAACTTCTACTATTGCTTACTCTGTGTATATATAGAAGATTTTAAGATATATATCAGTGACATTAATACTACTCCCCTTGAAAAATGTTTTTACAAGAAATCCAAACACTTTACCAAGTAGGAAAAAAATCCCTTTTTCACAACGAGTGAAGGGATGCAAAATCTGTTTGAAATGAGAAAATATAACTACTGTTATCCCACAAAGCAGTGTTATCTTTTGTATCTTTACCTGTTAGTGTAGACAGTACATTCCTCAGTATTTAACTTCATGCACTCACTGTATTTATTTGCAGCTTCTTCATATTCCCCCATTTTTACAAAATCATTCCCTTCATTTTTCAACCTCTTGAACTTCTCGATAGCTTCCTCACCTAGAGCATGAAAGGATCACAGTGTCACATAAGGTCAGTTCATTAAGGGTGGCTGAATGATCTGTGCACACTAAGGATTAACTCTGGCGATGGAGTCCCTCTGTCACTCTGCACTCGGCCACTCCAGTCCCCAGCCTCCCCTCTGCTCCAACAAGGGCCTGACCAGACCTACATCTGACTCCACAAACACCTCCCCATCCACCAGCATTAATACTCTACTGAAAATAATGGGAATGCAGCAGACAGCTCTAAGCTTTCCCAGTTTCGGTGTGGTACAGAGCGCCTACCTGTGCCCACTGAGACCCTGCTTTTACTTACAACTGTGGAGATTTAATCAGCAGGATTAAAGGCCTTCCAGATCTCCACCATCAAACCAAGGTGGACATAATTTGATCTAATGTTCTCTTTGCAATTAACTACCACAATTACCATGCTAAACTGACAATGACAAACAAGTCATCACATCAGCTGGAGTTCGGGATACATCAGCAATATTCTGTCAAGAACTATTTCTAAAAGGTGCAGTGAGGAACCTGGAAACACCTAACTACACTTTTTTTTTTTTAATACTGTGTTATTCCATAATTGCTTTTCCTTCTTAATTCCACATCCACATTTGCTGCAGATGCTTTTGGTTTAGGCTACAGTTTTCAGCTGTGTTTGCAGTGAAAAACTATCCCAGCTGCAGCTTCATGACTCTGTTGTGAGCAAACAGTAATTAGCAACATAGCTCTAAGTAAATCATGATGAAATAATCTATTTTTTGCACCATGCTAAAGAATATGAGCCCCCTGCCAAGCTTCAGATTTTCAACACTGTATATAACCAATAATTTCAACCAATAATTGGCCTCACTGAGTTATTTTATAAAAACATGGCAGTTTCCTATGCCAGAAAACTACATGAAGACTTGGGGGAAAATAAACTATATGAAACACACAAATAAATTGTAATTCAAGTTGTAAGACACAAAGAAAAACATACAATTGTTGCAAAAAAGTGTCAGCCAACAGTAAGGTTTAACTACTGACTAAACACTTTTGCTGGCAGCCTTTCAGTACCAGCTATCACTGTCTGGTCTCACTGATGCAGCAGAGGCCTGAGAAGGCAACCAGAACCTTAAGAGTCAGCCTTCAGTGAAGAAAACAAATTATAGAATCATTTCTTATTATTTCTGAAAACAAAGCCTAAACAAAGCCTGGTCTATTTGAAATAAACTGAGATATGTTTTGCATCAAAACGCTGCCAAGGACTTGGAAGACACTCAGTACTGCAGTAATGCATTGCAGACATATAACCCCATCACTGGCACATATCTGGCCAACAGCCCAGTTACAAACTGCAGTCACCCCTGTTGTTAATCGAGGGGAGATTATCTTCAATACTACTTTACATGGAAATAAAGGGAAACCAATTAATACTTGAATAAGGAATCATAGGGTTAAAGCTTTTGCAAAGGGAGTGTTTAATGTTGACAACAACTGCATCAGAGACCTTCCTTCACCTTATTTACTGAAGCAGAAAAATGGAAACTGCAATGAAGGGGAAAAAAAGTCAGGAAGGAAGTTAGTTTCTTAGAGCTCAGCACTCAGTGATAATGTATGGACAAGTCCAGAACACCTTTGAAAGGTGTCTCCTAAATGTCTTCTGCTACAGTTGGGTTTCTTTGGGTGGTGACTTTTCTGGGGGAAAAGCATGTTAAAACTGTATTACAATGTCAGGGAAACCACTGATGCTCATGTCCTGGGGAGCAGCATAGCCAGCCAGGCAAGGGAGGGGACTGTCCTGCTCTGCTCTGCACTGGGACAGCCTCACCTCCAGTGCTGGGGGCAGGTTTGGGCACCACAATGTAAGATACTAAGCCACTAGAGAGCATCATGAAGGGTCTGGAGGGGAAGACGTATGAGGACTGGCTGAGGTCACTTGGTCTGTTCAGGCTGGAGGAAACTGAGGGGAGACCTCACTGAGGCCACAAGGGGAAGCAGAGGGGCAGGCACTGATCTCTTCACTCCTGGGATCAGTGACAGGACTCAAGGAAGTGGAGCTAGGGAAGGTTTAGGCTGGATATCAAAAAAAGGTTCTTCATCCAGAGGGTGCTGGGCACTGGAACAGCTCCCCAGGAAGAGGTCACAGCACCAAACCTAACGGAGTTGAAGAAGGGTTTGGACAGTGCTCTCAGGCCCATGCTGTGACTCTTGAGTTGTCCTGGGCAGGGAGAGCTGTTGGGCTTCAGTGATGCTGATATTTTGCCACTGAGTATTTCTGCTGATTTTTTGTAACTTCAGAAATTACACGCTGCAAACTACATCACTTGGTTCAAAAAAATTACCATAACTGTGCTCCACAAAGCACACTGAACTCTATCACATAAATCACATAATTTACTATGGCTTTTCACAAAGGTCTCTTAATGAGTATTTTCTAAAGCAGTTTCTTTGACATTGTTAAAATGTATTCCATTTTCTAATTAAGTTTATTTTCTGAATGTGTATTTGCATTAGCTGTACATACGATTCATCTGCAATTCTTCTTCTCTGTTGATGTCTATAGTATTTGGCTTATTCTCTGAAGTGAGGCTTCCTCCATCCCACCTGTGTAGCTGAGCAGCAACTGGAACAACTGGAATTGGTGGTAGCTTCTCCCTCCAGCTAGGACCATCCTGATCTATTAAAGTCTTGGTTATTCTGAAAAAGAACAGCCCCACCAACATAACTTTTCAAATATTTAACTCACACTTTCATAACTTAAAGCAAATTCATTACTGCAATGTTCCAATTTTTAAAGAAAAAACCTGAATAATTATCCTTAAGGCTAATTTGAAAAATATTATCCCAGCAGTCAACAGTATCACATTCATTTAAGATTCAGACTTTTTTCACTTCAGAGCATTATGCTGGCATTTAGAAAACAAGTTGACTTCAGCATGATCTGCAAATATTTAAGCCAATAATTGATTCTGAACCAAGTTCTAAATGCTGCCTACCACATTCAGTAAAGAAATACGAAAAAAAATCCACATATTTATTTTGGTTACTTTTCTCAGCTGTTCATTGGTGCTATTTGTAAGTGTAGATTACAGTATTCTCAGGCAAAATGTGATACTTTCATTTGCAAATGTCAAATGAAACCACTTCCACAACAACTGTCTAAAAAAAGCAATGCAGGTCACAAAGTAGTCTGCATTAAATTGCATTCATAGTTATATAATCAGAAATGTATCGACCAATTCCCACTTAAAAATATTTTCACTACATATCAAAACTGTTTAGTCTTTCTTAAACCAACACATATATATATGTCAACCATTTCCAAATATATGTGGTGGTTCAATCCCAAAACTATATAAGTGGGAGTTTCCCATTGCCTTTTTCTATTTTGGAGAAAGACCTAAGAAGACATAGTAAGAGAAGCCATTTAAGATTTCATGGTTCAATTAGAAATTTTGTAGTGTTAAAAAAAAATCATTTATGAAAATAAAAGTGTGATAAGCATCTCCTGATCTCAAAATGGGCTTAAGAATCAAGTTCAACTGGTAAAAAGTCTAACTGGTAATTTAACAAAATTTTTATCAGGGGTACGTCCATCTAACACAGATGTGAAAAACATACTACATGAACACACATCCAAAAAAAAAAAATTAAGAACCTTGAAAGTGATATGAAGAACAACACAGAATGAAGATAAATGACCCAATGGAGTTTTGTTCTTTTGTTGTATTTGAATAACTGCTATTAAAAAGTGTCAGTGTAGTATTTGATGACAGAAACAGAGCACTCAAGACCATGTTCTTTTCCCATTGTGGTCTGATAAAAAGTATCAAGAAGCAATATAATACAAGAAGGAGCACCAGTTCTAATCTCCTTCATGTAAAACAGAAATTACCAAAATATTTTACAGAATTATAGAGACTAAAAAGCCTATTTGTAGACCTATATAATGAGCAAGTTTATGTCTTATACTGTGCTGCATAAAAAACATGTGGTTTTAACTTGAAAGTAAATTTCTTCATTCACAGAGTATCACATTCCACAGGATAATGTAGCTGCTTTATTTGTTTTCTAAGTGATCAAAAAAACCTATCTCAATGTGTGTTAACTGCACATGCCCTTGCAGGGGCCTGTACCATTCCTGAGTGGTTTAGAGGACATACCAACAATGTGGCTTGTCTAAGTACTGCTGTGCTCTAATTTTACTAAAACATCAGGATTTTAATGATAGTCTGAACTCAATTGCTAAGAAAAAAATGTGGCACACCATCAGAAATTGAACAGCCCAATGTTTTAGTCAGGTTGGTTTTTTTAGCCTACAAAACAGTACACTTCATATTAACACATCAGCTAATTAACTTTAGGTATTTCCTATAGAAAGTAATGGAGTAATTTGACAGGAAGCCAGAGTTATATATTGACTTCCTATTTAATTTGTTTTTTCATTTATCATAATGGGCTTAAAAAGTTGGAAAAAACTCTAATTCATCAAAATTCACAGAAAGAATCCTGCAGTATCTGATGATCAACTTTTTGTAATATCATAAAGTAGCAGAATCTTTTGCAAAAATGCATACCTGTGCATGATATGCTTATGCCACGATAAGCTTAAAAAGCACAGGTGCCTCATGAAAATCTGGGACAAATACACTCATTTCCCACCACGAACACCCTGACTTGACCCAACCGTCCTGCAGATCTGGAGCTGATCACAAATTTCTTTCTGCAGTACAGTGCTCATATGGGACTTTGTAAAAACAGCTTCCAAGCTATTTCATGCAATTTGCTCACTGATACTAAAGGAATTGGGACAACTGGAATGAAACTTCTATTCAGTAGGAGGAAATGCATAAATATAGTCCCACACATTAGGGCTTCTGTATTTCTAACAGAGAAAAGTGAATAATGAAACACTCAATAGGAAATTAAAATACACAAAGCAGGAAATCCATTGATGTTCACAAACCTAGGAAAATGCCACTAATTAAAAGCATGCTTAAAATGCAATTTCCAGTTATTTGGCACACACCATTAGAAGAGCCAGTCCTTTCAGTTTGCCTAAAAAAACCACCTCAGGAACCAACAAAAGACACAATTTAACATCATCTAATCAACATAATGGACAGTCAAATAACCGTTTATACTTGTTTCCATTATATACCTAAACTCTTAACTATTTCCTTTTGATTGCAAAATGATCAGGTAAAGGCTTGATACTGAAAATCCTTATCTTTTATGATAGTATTAAAAATATGCAATTGATTCCAAGGATTTTAGAAAGTCTGCTTAGCTATGTAAGCACAGAGAGACAAGCTTCAACATGGTTTATGAAACCCACCCTCAGACACAAGTAGGATGCTGAATTTTTCCTGTCAGCAAGCATCCTACAGCATCCCTATCCTACTTCCCACAGAAAATTGAAAAACAAGAAATCCTCCAATAAAGGAAGGTTGTTAATATCTGATCTTCCTAATGTAAAAAAAAAATAACACACAAAAAAATTACATTTGGGGCAGTCTCTTTAAGTTAAAAGACAGCAGAATAATGTTTTTTAAAAAATTGTTTTTAGAAAGGTCTCTTACTTTGGAAATGAAAATGAAAGCATTAGTACAGTTGAAGTTTCAAATGATAAAATATTTTTTTTAAGAATATAGTTAAAGTTCAATAGCGCAGGAAGTCTATGGTTTAGAAACTAGTAATTGGCAAGCAAAAAAGAATTACCAGCAGAAGAGAAGAAGGAAGAAGCAGCTGAAATAAGGTGATGGGTTGCCAGGGAGGAAAAGAGTAATGAGCAGTGAGGCTAAAAACATAAGGAAGGCCTAGAGAGGAGAAAAGGAAGAGTGTTAAGGGGAGAAGGGAAATTATTGCTTATTGCTAAGCAAGTTCCAAGTCAAGGAGAAGTATGAAGAGTATCTGTAGATAAAATAAGCCAACAAGATTTTTAAAAAGTGTAATAATTACATAGGTACCCAGATAAGCAGTTATTTCACCAATCCAAGTGCTCTATTATCACCACAGACACAGAAGATCACTAACAATTTTTGTGTTTTCAAAAAAATAGAACTTCTAAGAGAATTTAAAGTGTCACAATTTCCTCTGGTCAAATAAACAGAATTTAAGGAAAGCTATTAAGGACTTTTTAATGAATAGTAAAACTGCTCATGGTCTTGCCTTAGGAAGAAAAAAAACTATACTAGATTCCATTGTAAAAGTCACAAGCCTGTGGGGTCCTGCTCAGTGTTAAGTGCTGTTCTGTTTTCAACTTTATAGTACTAAAGCATACTTAGAGAAATTCAAACATCTCTCTTGGCAGCAAGAATTCATGTTGAAAATATTAATATTTGAAAATAAAATTCAATTATATTTTTACACCTTTAAGCCTTGTAGCCAACCACTGTACCAAGCTACTTCAGTATTTCCACAACTGCAGCATACAAAAGGATTCATACTTAACATAAATCTCCAACTGCCACAGAAAGACTCTTAGGATGTAAAGGAAACAGGGTATCAGAGAAATGGCACAGACCTTAAGTATTACTTTATATTGTATAAAATAGAAGTTAGGAAAGAGAACAAGTAGAAGCACTATTAAAAAAACCACCTTAAAATATTAAAAATATTACATTTTTGAGACACAGGAAAGGGGCTGCTAGGAGAGGAAACCTGAAAATATGGGAAAAAAACCCTAGAAGAACAGCCAATCCTCTACCTATAGTCAACTAGCTGTACAACAATTCTGAGGCTACAGAATAGAGGGAGCATGTAGAACAAACAAATTTGAATTCTGTTTTTCTATTTTGACTGTTTTCAGAGAATTTCTGTGTGGAGTTACCTGTTAGCACTATCGTTTGCTGCCTGGATGCTGCTGTCTATCTGCAGGACCGTTTTATAATCAATGTATGCCTGTCGATACCGCTCCATTGACTCGTTTGCCATTGCTCGGCGAAGAAGAGGCTTCAGGGAAAATGGCTGAAGCTCCAGTGCTCTGGGAAAACAAAAAGAAAAATGCAGGATTGAAAAGGAGTCATTGAAATAAGAATAATAGAACTATTTTATGATATACATAACTATATGTAACTCTGTGATTTCAGATGGCACTTACAGTAGAATAACTAAGGAAAATGGATCTGAGTGGTTCATATCAACACTCTAAATTACACCCAGTTTTGAAATTGTTAGTGCTATTACTACAGCTTACTTTACTCAAAGCTCTATCTTCCCTCTGGAAAACTGCTCTCATCACCAAGATATGATTAATGCAATGGCACCTGCTTAAGAGCAAAAGCTATTTTTCTTAAGCCATACCTAGATCTACAAGGATTTCAAGCATATGGTGCTTTTCCTTACACGCCTTTCAGTTCCTCTTCCTTAAATTAAAGTACGCACTTAAATAACCCATTGACTAGGACAGGAATATAGATTTGTCTTTCCTCAGACTTTAGGGTTTTGCCTATCTTTTGTCTGTTTACATTTTTGATTGTCTGCCTGGTCAACACCAAACTCAACATTGTGCAGTTAGAACTTCTTCCTAACACCATTTTCCAGCAATATGAAGCAGTCCACAAAAGCTTTATTTCTCAAAGACTACCTTCTTTTCAATGATTCTTGATAAAGAAAGATAAACTTTTGAAATAGTGAAATTAAGATGAATCTAGACAATTTGTTTTCATGAAGTCATAAAGCAACCCAGACTAAGATATCCCAGCTTTCTGCTACAGATACAGTCAGCTCCAAGATCAGACAAGGTTGCCTGGGGCTCGATACAGCTGGACCTGAAAACCCACCAAGGGAATCTCTTCCCAGTATCTCTGGGCAACCTGTTGCAAGGCCAAGCATTGTTCATGGGCAGGTTTCTCCTAATATAACCCTACATAATTTTTTACTTTTAAATCAAGTAACCTCTTTGTAGATCACCTGTTATATTGTGTTGCCTAGTGAAGATTTGACTCACCTAATTTACACGTGTTTGCAGGTTTGCAGTTTTGCTTCCTGTTCTCTAAATTATTTCTACCTCTGTACTATTTCTACCACTAAACATCATGAGTTCTTGTGCATCCAGGAAATATACATGACATTAAGGACACTATCATTAGGTAGTAAGAATAAAACGCTTCTAACTGGTAAGAATACAAAAACTAAAACCTCTGTATTACTGATTCCAGCTAAAGTCTTACATACTTCAAACCTCCTGAACAGAAAAATAAACTAAATATGCCATCTTGGCCATCTGTCTGTGATTCTGCATCTATTTTAACAAAATACTGCTAATGAGTAATTTTTTTCAGAGAACTTATTCTGTCAGGTAGAATATATGCAGCAAGTTAAATATTTTGTACTACAAAAGTACATGCATATTTTATTTTTAGTTTTAGATGGCTTTTTTAACAGTAGAGTTCTGCTGTACAAAAAAAATTCGCTGATTAATTAGTATGATTTCTAATTCTTCTAAGATACTTTTTTGCACCTTAGACCTCAGCATTATAAACTCAATCAATGGAAATATTAAAAACCCCCAAAACGTCAAAAATACAGTAACAGTTTAGTGGGAGACAGTGTTTGGAAGTTATTGAACGTGTCTGATCTTCTCTAACTCCTGGATCTTTAAAAGCCACAATACGCAGAAAAGATTTTAGCTCAATTTCTTAACAGCTGTAATTACTGTTTATAACTATAAAGTATATATTAAAAAACTCCAAACCAAAATAACAAACCAACAGAGAACACACACACACATACACCCTACATGTGCTCAAAAGCGATTTCCAATACTGTGATAAGCATCTGGCTTAACAAAGCTTTTACATAGCTTTTACACTGCAGAGCTCCACTGTAAACCTGCTTTTATATTAAAAATTTTAATCCCACTATGCATTTCTGTGAACACAATAAGCTTAAAAACTGCCCTTACACATTAAGACAGTAAATTAAATTTATTCCTTTCCTAGTTTCCATGTCATTGTTTACGTCACAAAGGTATCATCATTTAGACAGGGAATCAGACTTTATTGATACTGTTCTGAGTCAAATAGCACTAGCAATATATCAGTTAAAATGTTTAATCATCACCAGGAATGTTGTTGTTCTACATGGGAGGTTTAATTTACCTGTTACAATCCTGAATGCAGTCACTGCAGTTCCCTTCTTTGAGGTAACATGCTGCTCTGTTTGAGTACAAGATACTTAAATCGTCTGGACTTTGTTCTCCTAGAAGAAGTTACAATTAAAATCGAGTAGTATTACAGAAATTACATTTCAGAATTAAAGATTTGCATACTCCAAGTTGCACTGCAGTGATGCAGTCTGCTGACACTGCAAAGCAATGGCTTTGTCATGTTGCCTAGAATATGTAAGTATTCAAACATAAATAAATGCCAACAGCTCTACCCCAAGAAAATTAAGACATTATTTCACTCATCGTCCTATATTTTCTGTCACATGAATTGCTGTCTACTGAAATGATGAAAGATTTACTGCATGGTAACTCCTGTCAAAAATGCAGGGGCAGGCTAAATTCGTTCACTTGTCGCTCCTTTAAATCATCTAAACAGTTCTAGATTTAAAGTATTAAGTATTATGCTCACCTAGACCAGTGACACATTCAATTGCTTCCGAGTATTTGAGTACAGCTTCTCCAAACTGTCCACTCTTAAATAACTCGTTTCCTTCACTTTTTAGTTTTGCCGCAGTAGGAGGAAGTGAAGCGGAACTGCCACCACCAGCTGACTGAGACCCTTCTCCATGCGATTTGGAGATCTCAGCTTCGGCGCTTTCACTCTTCTCATCACTGCGTAAATAGCCATTAACTTCGCCTTCATGGTCTGACAAATGCTTTTCCGCCTTCTTCTCCGACGCGCCTTTTTTCAGTGCGCTCTCAGCGGAGTCCTTCTGTCTGTGCGCGTCTCTGTCCTGCGCCTTGCCGCCGCCTTTGCCGCGCGACTTTCTGTGCGCGTTGCCCATGCTGGGCTCCCCGGCCGCCGCCTGCGCTGCCGCTGCCGCGGCGGAGCCTGCAAGGGCGTTAATGAGCCGGGTTAGAGCCGCATCATCAGCGCGAACTATCGGCCTGCCGCGACAGGGGGGTGCTGCACAGCCACGCCGACCAAAGCCGGCAGCATCCCAACGCTAGGGGGGCTTATCCGCCTCAGAAACCACGGCTAAGGACACGGAAAATTCCTACTTACACGTAACCTGCAGTCGTTACTGAGAAGGAATCGCTACGAAGCCTCAGTTCCCCTTGCTGGGCACAAGGGAACCCCTGTCCTGAGGTGTCAGAATGGTACAGGGCTCACCTTGAAATTAACTCTTTAAATACCGCCTATTACAGCTCGCACGCTTTGATCTTCCATGACCAAATCAATGCTTGCATGTTAAAATTAGGTCTCAAGCTATCAAACACTTCTCAAGACGATTTCATTTAAACATGTCAAAACCCCTTTTATGCATATTTGTGATCATTCAACTTTTGCTGTTACTTATTACAAATTTATTTAGGAAAAACCACAGAATAAGGGTATTTGATAATAAAATCTCTATCTTCCACACTCAGCTGAATTCCTACCAGATTACCATCACAGCATTCAAAGACATATTTCTGCAGAGCCTGACTCTTGATACTACTAATCACAGAACAACTCTGCCTTTTTGGTATTATTAAGATGCTATCTTCCCCTTCCCTCAACCTGATGCATTTATCTGTCCAACATAAGTTTTTTCTCATATTGGAATGATACTTTCAACTGACTTTAACAAGACATCTGACACTGACTCCATATGGATAAACCCCAGATGGTCCAAAATAAAAGAAATAATTTTTGAAACACACAAAATGTAACTGAAATCAAACTGAACAGGATGGGAAAACATAAGATTTGTAGAAACAACAGATCCTCTAGTGCCTCCTACCTAGCTGAGATCCTTGTTTTGAAATACTATGTTTAGTAAGTTTATACTCCACAGTGGGAACAATTATAGGCTAAATCTACCCACACAGACATTTTTGTAAAACTTAAATTATTTATATTTGAGAAATCCACCCACCCACCCCATTGTGGTGCCAAATATACCAAAAAGGTTTCAAGTCTATTTGCTAGGGAAAATGGTGGTAAAAGACTTGCTAGGGAGATGAATGAAGACACCAGTGTTATGACTTTGTGTATTAATGTGTTCCTTAATGTATTAATGACTTCCTTAACATACATGCTACAATACTTTCACTTTACATAAACCAAAACAGGAAAGAAAAAAATTAAACACCACAAACAGGTGATAGGATGAGCTTTTACAAAACATGGCAAAACACTTTCAAAGAGCATCCCAGCTTCTAGAGACAAAGAAAAAGCAAGGCAGGCATGTAACATGTGATGTGAATGTTATTAATGTGAATAATGTGTAATTCCTGAATACAGGAGGAAATTTCCTAAAGATGAAGTGCATAGAACCAGTCCTGGCTTAAACAGGAAGCATTTCTATTATGTGGATCTGGAGTCCTCCTGACAATAGGCATGCAGATAGTTACCTTGTTTAGCTGCTGGGTAATACTAATGCATTAAATATTTCAGGTCTGAGTAAACAGCAGGCAAAAAAATGTACAGCTATACTTCTCAAATATTATTCTCATTGTCTTTTAGTTACAGTCTTCAAAAACAATGCTCCTGTACTGGCCTCTAGAGAAAAATGTATTCATAAAAGCAGTATTCTGGGCTAAAAAAAAATTACCAATACTTCTGAACTTTCCTTAAGGGAAAAAAAAATATCAAGACACATTATAAATTCCAAGGAAAATTTGAAGAAAGGTACTGAAAAATCTTGACATAATTTTGACCAGAATGACAACAAATACACACTAGAAAGAATTTTAACTTATGTTATTACTAAAATAACAAACTTTAAATGGAAGGACCATCATAAAACTAAAAACCCCACTGAATACTCTAATAGGAATATTTGAACTTTGGGAAGTGTTTAATGTTATATAATATATAATAATATAATACATATAACAGTCTTTAATATTGTAATAGATCAAGTAAATATGACACAGCTCAACAAATTTGTCTAAATTAAAGGGGCTATTTAAAATGTATCATTTTATCTTTAAACTGTATTTTTCACTTGAGGTTATAACTTCTAGAAACATGTCAAAATACCAGGTGCTTCATCAAGTACATACATGATTTTTAGGTTTTGCAGTGCTTGAATACTGGTTCTTACAGTCTCTAGGATGCAAGCAATTTTCCATTCCTATTGTACAGAAAGGGCTCTATTTACTTATGCTTTCAGTTAAACAGAAGATGATTGACTACACTCTATTTAGACTGTTTTGTTCAAAGTTCAGAAATCAACTCTTCAGCCCTAAAGAAAACAAAGAATATTTTGAGGTTTTTTCCAATCTCGAAGTTGTAAGTTTAGTAGGAATGCATTAGGCTTACCAACTAGAATGTGAAATAAATGTGACTACATGACTCGACTACATGGACTACTGGACTGCCTCTGATCACAGGACTAGATTTTAGTCTACTTAGTGCTGTTAGGTTCACAGAACATTTTAATTCATTACCTGAACTGAATTAATATGTGTTTCCAGTTGTACAACAAAATACAGAGTAATCTATAAAAATGTTTCCCATTTAAATCTCAGAAATACTTATGTGTATCACAGGAACACACATGCCATTGGCGTCAGTTGACAATCTTCCCTATGTTTAAAGGCCTAACCTTTCATCAACAGAATGGAAGTCTTCCTATGGAGCTAGAAGGCACATAGTCATCTGAATGCTCACAACAGAAAACAACCCCAAATGGACAGACATTTAAGGCTAAGGACATGATGCACCCTTCTTCCAAGGTTTTAGCTCTGAAGATTTGGTAGAAACCACCTGATGTGAAAAAAATGTATTTTCCCTAATCTTGTGTGCCAATAAAACATTATTATATCACATATGTACAGTCCAACATTCACAATTAAGCTGCAAAACCTATGGACTGATTTAGTTTCAAGATAAAACACAGAAAACATAAAAGTCACAGCTGTCATGCCACAATACCTTAAAGAACCAACATAATTAACAGAAAGGAGAAGGGTGAAATCAGCCTAGGGGTGTTATTCTGTTGCAGGCTGGAGAGCAGCCACGCAGCTGAACCTAAAAGCAACCTGCCAATGCAAGCCTTCCTAGTCCCTGCTGCCTCACCTCCTCCTGCAAGCCATGGATCCTGATTATGCCAGTGGCTTCATCCCAAGAGCCTTGCAGTTAATCACACTCTAATCCAGGAACGGGAGAGACACTTCAACTGCTTGTAAACTACATCCCATACAAGAACTACGTGTGGTTTACCTCTAATATAAACTTCCAGAGCACAGAGATAAGCTCTTACAATAAAAACAAAACAAAAAAAGAATCATAGTTTCCAAAACAAGCAACGACAAAAATTACAGATGTTGACAAATTATACTTGATCATTTTTACAGTGTTTGATGCAAGCATGGGAAGAAAAATGCAGAAAAAAAATGTGCTGGTGGGAAAGCAGGAAAGCTGTGTTAGAGAAAGATCTCAGGAACACAAACTGTTCTCTCCCCAGAAGAAATTTTTAACTGGGTTCACATCAAAGGATAGGTGTAAAATTGCACAGGGCACAGGGAAGTAGGTGATTTATAGCAACATTTTCCATTTGTCTGTTATGCTCATTCTAGAAAGAATTACAAAGATGTGTAATAAAACTGGATTCTAGGTTTCACATTCATATTCCACACTCATACTTACATTAACTAGTTAATATAAGTCTAGTCTTTGAATAGGCAAAAGTCTTTGCTAGAAGATATGGATGAATTGTGTGAACATTACAATCCCAAAGACAATGATTTTTTTTCCTTAGGTTAAAAAAAATAGGAA
The DNA here is from genome assembly GCA_013401135.1 of Cettia cetti. NCBI lineage: Eukaryota > Metazoa > Chordata > Aves > Passeriformes > Sylviidae > Cettia > Cettia cetti. The sequence continues at coordinate 96,689 of VZUI01053519.1, forward strand.
ATGATAAGACATTACTTTTATCTCCACCTTGAATTTCACATTCTTCTTTATTTTCTCCTCTTCCTTCACCACTTTCTGAATCCTCTATCTCTTGAATAAGTATTTTTTTTCCTTTGCATTGAGGCTCAGATATGGGCTTTAAACCTTTCAGTTTCTCTTCAAGCTCTAGCAGACTTTTCTACAATAGAGAAAAAAACCAGCAAGAGCCAAAGTCTTTTTTATTATGTATATAACTTATAATTTATAAATTATGTATAGCAAATACAATATAAATTCTGTTAAATAAACCATGTGAGATCCCAAAGAATTATCAGATAAATGTTGCCAATATAAAAGGACGGTAAACAGATGTGAATTTTCTAAGAGTCAGCATCAAACCAAGATTAATAGTCAATTTCTGTCTCTCTCACAAGAGATAGACACAAGATATCTTCATATCTTTGTGTGAAGATATCACATAAATAAATAGATATTTTTCTTGAATGCAATGCTTATTAAAAAAAACCAAATTCAAAGGAAAAAAAGTAGATTTAGGATTGTGATTTGTGACATGGTCTACTAAGAAGAAATGTGAAAAACAGGTTCTCTAGAGCATCTCCAAAAAAGCCTAAAATCAGAATCCAATTATATGCTATGGAGAATCTGATGTCAGATGGACATCTGATGGAGAAATGTAACTGAGAGAACTAGAGCCAAGAGACAACAGTCTCTTAACAGTGTAGCAGAAGGACACTGTTGAATAATGACACAGTTTGCTCCTCTTCTAAGAACTGCAATTAGATGATCAAACAGCTTCTCATTCCATAATATTTTTTCATTATTCAAGAAACCCTCTTTAACTGCACTTGGAATCATCAAGGTTGGAAGAGACCTTTAAGATCAAGTCCAACTGTTAACCCAGCACTATTACTGTAACCCATAAACCACTAAATCACTTTACAATGTCAGACACACCCAGCATTATGTGATCTTCTGAATATAATTCAATGCTGTGCAAGAAAGTGCCATCTTAGTACTTCCTGTCTCAAGAAAAAGGTAAGAACAGGATCAAGCAAAGATTCACATGGACAAACTACCTTGAAGAATTCCAGTTACTGACAAGCAATTCACATTTGTATTAGTGATTCTGGATGTAAGCATGCACTCTGCATATGTTCCATACATTCATATTTAGCTCAAGAGGGTTTTGAGGATCCTTCAAGTGATGAGAAACTTGATAAAATGCCCTGCCAAGCACTTGTCATTTCTAGATGTTCCAGCCGAGGCATAATAGCAGGCATGGATAAGGACAAAGTACAGATATCTACTTTCAGCTACAAAAGCATTGCTCAGGAAAGCAAGCAATGGAAGAGTGTAATTAAAATGAGTGACTATCTGTGTCTGGTATTATAAGAAGTCTCAGCACAGCCTATTTGATACATCTTTTCACAAAGACTGTTGCAGAGTTTGTCATCACGGACTCACAAGCTATTTAGTTATTCAGTCTTGTAAACAGAAAAGAAAAAGACCAAAATGTCTTTTAGAACTCCAATCTAGACACATGTAACTCCTTGGTTGATATGAAACTCAGGAACTATTCTGGACAGCAACTTAGCTCCAGGAACACCCTAAAAGGAATAAATGCTGTATATGGTGAATTTGACACAAGAGGCTTGTACCACTTTCTCTGGTTCAAGCAATAGTAATAACTCCATGGAAAGAAGCAATGAGCAAGCTGTTAGCAGCTTACGACACACCACCAACAAGAGCTGGACAGAAGTCAGAAGTTGGGACAATTACACAGCATCCAGAAGTCATATGTAAAAACATTGGGAGGATAGTAGTATGATGGGTGTATAACTAACATACAATGAGCAGTTTACTATCAAAACTGCCCAGTACTGAAGATTTTCAGGACACGCACAGGCCAAATGCAAGGACTGTTCTGACCTGCAAAACATCCCTAAGATACCAATGAAAGGACACAAACCAATCCTCTCCTAAACAGCCAAAGTAATTGTAGTATAAGGACCACATCCTGACACTGATTTTTCAAAGAAAGCATCTGGCTTTCTTTGGTCCAAAATTGGTTATGAAGGGTCCAGATTTATCAGAAGGTATGCAAGGTTTTTCATTCTACCCTGGAGATGAGAAATGAGGATTTATAACACCACACTGAAGCAAGGACAGAATCCAGCTCTTCTCCTTTTAGGTTAATTTTACCACTATAACAACAAAAGATGGCATCTCTGTTGAATTTTTCTTCTCATTATGTATTCAAACTTAAATGCACCTATCTCAACAGGTCTTTTCAAGAAAAATTTCAAAATAGCTTTGATCAGCAAGACACTAATACTGCAAGCACATTCAGTAGCAAATGTTTTAGGCACCCAAATTACAGTAACAGAGAAGACCTCTCCTCACAATCAAGTCCTGAACAGAAGATCTGGCCACATTCAAATACCTAATTTCCACCACACGTGGTCTTGGGAAGCTGATCAACAGCACAGCAGATTGAGCATGTCCTCAAAACTCGTAATTACATCAAACAACATGGACTGTATTCATTTTATGCTACAACTGCATACAATCTCCTTCTAGCCATATTCGACTCACTGATCTTTACCTTAGCCATAGAGTTTTCTGGTTCAACAGACAACACTTTATTCAGATCCTCTATAGCTGTCTGGTAATTCTGCAGATGACTGTGTACGGTAGCACGACGCATCAAAGCTACAAAAGAACGAGGTGTATTATTTCTGTATTTAATTTATAAAGGGAATAAAAATACACTATTTTTTTGAGACATATTAAGTGCAGTTATACAGTTTTTAAAATTCTGCTCTTACTTCTATATTAATAATAACTGTTTTCTCGATGACTTTTAATGATGCAATTTCACATGATGTCTTCTGAGGCAGCAAACATGAATTGCGAAGCACCTTTTCACAGTTTTCAAATTTTCCCCCTCCACCCATGCAAATACAGTTAGCTACATTCAAGTCCTTGACTTCAGAAAGGAATAAACCAACAACTTTGATTGTTTTCATGTCACTTTTAAATTAGTTTATAATTCAGTGTGGGTATTATTGAAATACTGCATGAATACAAGAGGGCTTATAGTTATCATATGAAAAACATGCTGCCATGTAAGAATTTCCATTACAGATCAACAGGATGAACTGCATAAAACTTCACTAAGCCCCAAATACCCATTAAAACTGCTTTGGGGAACTACGCTGTTTCCTTATTTGTACTTAGACCTAATCTAAAGCTCAGTTAAGTCATCTAACAGCATGTACCATTTTATTTGCAAGAGGTAAAATAACACATTATAATTTTATTTTCTACTTTACCTTTTATGTTGCCAGGTTCCATATCTAGTACCTTCTCACAATCCTGCAAAGCACTGTCCCAGTCCTGAAGTTTGATTTCTGCTTGAGCTTTGTTATTATACACAGCTGCAGTTGGTATTACTGATATACTCCTAAAAAAAAGGGAATATTGATCATGTTAGAGTCATTGTTAGAAAACCTGAATCTACAAACACTTCACTACTGGAAGCTGAAAACAGTACTACAGCAATAGTATTCTAGCCACAGTAGTGGTTAGAGACTCCCTCCTGTGATACCTCAGGGAACCATCCACCAACTAGATTTACTGTCTTCAGAGGCCTCATTTGCCAGGACTTAGATCTGTCATGTTGCAGAGGAGATGCTGTGGCTTGTCTGTCACTTAGACTACTACCTCCTTCTGCCATCCATGCAGACTCCAACAAAACTGCCAAATGGAACCTTTGAAAAATGAAAAGTACACAGCTCTGGGGATTATGACGAAAAGCACAATGGTAGGGGAGAACACATAGGATTCTCCTTCATCTTGCTTGTAAAATGGAAGGATTCAGGTAGCAGTGGATGAATTGTCCAGATCAATGTCTGGTTGCAGGGCTAGTATTGTAGGTAGGACTTTAGCTTCTGTAACAACACGATCATCTCTAAGGAATAAGGACAGCTAGGATGCACATGACAAAATGGCGTAAGGGAATCTTTGCCAACAACCTTGCTGATGTTGCAAGGAAGACCCTAAACTGTGTTCACTGGAAAGAAGAGCAATGGAAGTTCCAGAGGGATAGCACACTGCAATAGACTCACACTTTCTTTGTGAAAAAATACCTGGTTGAAGAACAATCTCAAATGCTTGTCCACAAATGAACAGTGCATGGGAAACAAACAAAAAAAAGAATAAAAGCTCTATGCTGCTATGATCCCAGTGGGATAAAAGACACAGTGGGATAATCTGTGCATGCTCTTTAGAAAGGGTAGGAGGGTGAGGAAGAAGACGAGATGCATTCTAGTCTAAGCGGTGATTCAATGTGTTCAAGAGGAACAGGGAAGAGACTGACAAGTCAGCCAAGAAAGCCAATGGGTAAGAATAAGAGGTCAGACTACATTTTCCATTCTAGCCATAGATGACCCCTTCAGGTTATTTACAACTCTCTCCAAAAGATTTTACTTAAATATTTGTAATTATGAGAAAACAGATTTCAGATAGGATTAGAAAAGTGACCAGTTAGAACAGCATGGTGTCACTATCATATATTTCAGAAGACATACAATGCCCCATGGGGGTCAAAAATACAAAAACTCTCCATTAGAAAGGATTCTGCCTATCCTTAGTAATTACTACCTTATTTATGTTCCAAACCCTGGATTTTTTACATATTTTTATACTATGTACTTGTATTTTATTTACTGTATATGAAACACAGCTATAGACTTTTTTTATGTTTGTGTAAAAAACCCTAAAAACCAAGATCTTAAGGCTGCAAGTCAACAACAACAAAAAACACCAAACCCCAAAAAACCATCACACATCAAATGCCTCAGTTAAGCAGCTTGTGCTCTATATCACTACAAGTGTGTGCACACACACATATATACTTACCTGTCTTTATCAGCAACCTCCAAATAAATTTTCATAAGCTGTTCTACAAAAACCTGCCTCCTTCAGTGCCAGTATGATACTTCCTAAACATAAATCTGTTAAATATTTATTTTATTGCTGTTCCACACTATTTCTATTCATTATTTTCTCCATACTTATCTGCACTGACCACAAATGCGTTAAAATCCTCATACTTTTTTTTCAAGTTTATCCCACTATAATATCATAACTCATTCATTATCTTCACGTTTCATCTCACAGCAGTCTCATATCATTACCCTCCTTTTACATGGGTAATTAATACCCAAGATTCCCATGTACTCTAAATTCCTAAATGACACTTTTGACACTTCTGCTTTCTGGGCTTTTTAAGTCCTTATTTCAAAGCACAGAGTTAAATTACATTTGTCATTATTTAGTTTCTCAACACTGATTATCCTTTTTTTTTTCCCTAAACATGCCCTGGAATCTCAATGGTTTAAAAAATCTGGGGAGATTTGTGATACCTGCAGATTGCATTCCATCACTATCTAGCCCCTTCTCTTCTGATAAATAAAAATTAATATCAGGATGGATAAGTGCTTTAAATATTCTTCTGTCAAATCTTTCTGCCCTTTTGAAAATAATCTAATTGTCACTAGTTGCTTCAAAAAGAACTCGTTTCAATTACATTGGTCTAAAAACAACATTCACAAGTAAGAGTCATTAAAATAAAAGAAAACAACAGTGTTTACTCACCGAGTATAGTATGTCACTGCTTCCACATAATCGCCAGTGGCAAAGGCTTCATTGCCCTTCTCTTTTTCACGAGTAGCAATAAAAATTTTCTCTCTCTTTGTCATTCCTAGCAAAAAATATTTCTATGCAACGAGTAGCAACTTCCACAGATAAAACCAAAAGTCAGATAAAATACATTGAATCTTATAGTCTGCATTTTTTAAAAGCACATGGCTTACGAAAAGACAAATTTGTATTTTATTTTCTGTAATAGAACACTAAATTCTTCTTGCAGGCACACAATTCAGCATGCAAGAAAAAAGCAGTTGCTAACCTCTACCACTCATTTCTAACATCAGATGTATGCTTTACTTTTTTACCTAGTGCTCTCAACTAATCATAGACATTCTTACTGTTTATTAAACAAGACTAGATTTTTTTCAAACATGGCTTCAAGCTCACTTGATGATCCAACAACTTTTAGCATCTCTAGGGGCTGAAAAATAAAGGCACCTTAACTCTATGATACACTTCTTTAATTAGTATTCGTACTCTACAACGAAGTATTACAACTAAAGAAAAATGATGTTTCTAAGACATTACCAGTTGTGTCAATTTTCTTTTCAATTATAGGTAGACTTGGCCTACTAAAGAATCTTGCCTTTGAGTTACTTTCTTCACAGTCTTCATCAATTTTAGAACATTCCTTTTCCACATCAAACCTTTAATTAATAAAATGACAAATTCAATAATGCTCCATAGCAAGACTTCTCAGATGACAGAAAGGCATACTGTATTTTCATTATAAACCAAAGGAGAAGAGATACAGGCTGTGTTCAATTATCTGTGGCCAAGAAAAATCTCTGCCTCACCTCCTCACCATCTTCCCCAAGAAAAGACAGGTAAAATTTAAGAAAAAGTATCATCAGGCTCCATCCCAGCCCCATCAAAAAAATCCCTATTAACCTTTGCCAAAATAACTAAGAAACAGCTTCAAAGCAATTTATACAGTAAACTTGAGATTTGAAAGCTACTCTGAAGCAGCTTTTGAAAACAGTGCTTAGGAATGTATATCAAAGAAATATTGCTGTAGTACTGTAAAACAAATATAGTAATAATCAATTCCTACACCATAGAGAAACATTATTCTTAATGCTTTTCTGTGTAGGGTGTAATGAAAAATGGCCTTTTCACAATAATCCTGACAATATGAATAACTTCTTTCTGAAAGCAAGATACTATTTTGAAAATTTATCTAACTCAAAATCTTTTCACATAAGGCTAATCGTTCTCCATTTTGAATCTGATATTTTGCTAGCTGACTTTTACCTATTTATTATAAATTAACCACATAAATGTTTTTAAAATAAGAAGCAAAACATTTTGGTTAGAAATTGCCTAAACAATTATTTTAAGGTTTTAAAATCATCCTCAAAACATTTTAAACCCATGATATGCTTTAAATTTGAAAATATCTTTCAAACAGCTCTGTTTCAGTGTACTCATAATACAAAATAAATACACTCTATGGGAAAATTCACAGCCTGTACTGTTATCAGCATGCTAAAGCACTTGAAGATTGTGTACATAAACTTGTAAACAAAATCTGTACAATTACTTTGGAAAGATACAGTAGCAAGAGTAAGGAATAAATGAATGAAAGAATAAATTGTTGCAGAAATTATTTTTATAACCTCTTTTCTTTGTCCACATTTGAGCAGGAAGACACCAATTTCTGAAAGATACATGCATGAAAATAACTGATATGCAAAACTTATGCAGAACAGGGTTTTTGCAGGGGCTTTGGGGTATAGTTTCATTACCTAAGCCCTGCAACATCCCCATCTACTTCACTGGAAACTTGTGCCTCCTCACTCTTGATTCTAGAGCATTATATTCCAGATTCCAGGAACTACAGAAAAGCTTCTACTATGTACAACACAAGTATGTGCTTTTTGCTTTCCGTGTTCAACAACTTGGGCATCAACCTGTCCCCTGGGAGGGTGATGTGCCACCAATACTCGATGCAGAGTGTCTCTGGATCACAGCTCCATCCATTCTAAAATAGTTACTGTCTAAACCTCTATTAAGTGTAATTGCATCTGAGTAAAGTGATGCACCTGCCTGAAGCTCATTCTTTGAGGTTAGTGGGGTTCAGTGCAGGAGTAAGTATTCATCAGTTTTGTTTTCAATGTAGAACTGTGGCTTTAGATATAGAGAAGTCCATGTTTATAAGTCCATGTTAAATAACCCTAGAGTTGTTTTCGAAATCTCATCAATTAAGTAATCAATTTTTATTTTTCTGCTGATGTACTGTATTTCACACAGCTTGCACAAAAGCATAGACTAACTTGTTCTCAGCTGTTAGCACCACAATATGTCATTTGCATTTTAACAGAATATTTATTAAGAAAAACCAAAGTTTCATCAGTGTTACAGTTCCCTAAAATGCTGACCTTAATACTATGTTTCTGCAAAATACATCAACTGTGTTCCCTAGTTAAACAAGTAAGATTTATTAAAGACTGAAATACAAGGCATTTAACATACTTGTCCCATTCACTGTAATCCCGTGGTATGTTTTTCTTGCTTCTTTGTTTGTTTTGCAATTTTTTGTCCTAAAAGAGAAACAAAAAGACATCTTGTAAGACAATTTGTTGCAGTGGAATTCAGTAGTTTTTTTGGGTTTGTTCCTGCAGTACATATTTTCCTAGTAACCAACACTACTCATGACTAAGCTCAGCTCAGTCTTGAAAATGTAACTCATCTTGGTTTACAGAAAATCTTGATGCATTTCACATATCATTGCGATTTGAGGAGCTCCTGAGTCTCACACTTTTTGTCTGCTGTCCTGTCACACCACAGAGGCACTGAGTAAAACTTTCTAATTAATATCCTGGGATGCCATCTTCCCCAACCATCCTTTCAACACAGCAAGGGAGAACTCAAGTCTTTGGAAAACCCAGCATTGTGATGAAGTGTTTGACACTGAGATTGAATCAGTAACCTGGTTTTAGGCTTCCCCTTCCCAAGAGAATTCAATGCACAGATTTTGGTAGTTCCTGGAACGCTCACAACAAATTTGCAAATAAATTACTTCAGTGTAGTGTCTGGACTTCTTTTCACCATTTATCACTTCACTAAAGCCAATTCCAAGATTATTTACATCAATTTTAGATTCTAGGCAAGCTCCATCATTGAAGTTTGCTTTACCTAAAGTTTATCTTCCTGCAACAATCAGTTCTGACAATCAGATCTGACTGCCTTGTATCTCAACCCATCTCCTACACTATCCGACTCTTTCACTAGCTGTCACCTTTGGCATCTCTTCTACCTCTATCATGAGACTGTACTTCTTCTATGCCCCTCCCTGCTTGTTGACTTCAAAATCCTTAATAGCAAGGTGTGGTTCCAAACAGGTATTTCACAGTGGAACGGCCAGTTCAAAATATTCCCATCTACCCTATCCTGGCCATTCAGTCCTCCTCTTACCTTGCAATCCAGCATTTACTGAGTTAGACCAGTGTAATTCTTTGTAGAGTTGCATATTTACAATTTTCTGTGTTTAGACAAACAATCTGATAGAGATCACAGTACAATCTACAAATATCTGTACCAGTTCAACTCACCATGAGATAAACTGGACCAAAGAAATGACCAAAAGCTTCCTAAACTTGCTTAACCAGTGGTGACACTGTAACAAGGACATATTCCTGCAGCTGAATGTAAACACCTCAATTTACATAATGCAAATGTGACCCTTCCTGTAAACACTTCTGACTATCTATAATGTTAGGTTACACAAACTTTGGTAGTATATAACTCCAGAATTACTCTTAATGTTATGTCTTTCAGAAAGGGAGACAAAATGACAAATATGTTTAGTGACCAGCACATGTTTAGAGGAGGAACTCCTAAATATGCCTTCCTGAAACATGAGTTATCATTATATATACATCCTGGTGTGTACCACAAATGTACTAATTTAATTAATATCAAGTATTTTTTTCAACAGAAGTCCTTAATTTAAATAAACAAAAACACTGCAACTCTCAGAAGAAACTCTCATAAGGTTCTTACACTAATGCAACTGTAGCTTAGGGGGAGAACTATAGTATGTACATTTAAGGAATGAGGAAGAAACACTGACTCAAAAATCCACAATTTAAAAAATTCTAGGTCTCATATCTTTGAAATAATTGTAATCAAGTTGTGGTTCCAACAGTCAGGAATTTCTCTATCAGTAATATTTCAGAGGATCTCATTCAAGAGGCTTTGATGAAAAATGTACACTTGCATGCCAAGGAACTCAAAAAAAAAAAAAAATCTCTGTCCTTGTCATGTTTCCTGCCATGATTCATAATGCATGAATCCCACTGGGTTTGGAGCCCACTGAACATTTTCTGGACCAAAGATGAACACACAAACTGGCTTCAGTAGAGGTGACACAACTTGGCCTTGGTTCTCCTGTGTTCTGGCCTAAAACATGACTATTGTATGGCAGCTAACCAGCGTTAGTTTTAAATTCAGAATATCCAAAACAACACGAAAGCTATAACATCCTATCACAATGGATTTTTATAACATAAAACTTGTATGCCTTTTGCATGCCCTGGGCTGTAGCATGGGGAGGTATCTGAGGACACAAATCCTTCAGGAACAGTATCAGAAAATAATGTTTGGCAAAGGAGCCTAAGCTGAAATCCCATCAATGGAGTCCTTTGAATATGAATATCTTTAAACATATGCTTTAGTTCTCTCCTGGACAAAATGAGGCAGCAAAAATAATAATTATGCAGTGTGGACAGTTACAACAGTTGTGGGCAGCATGACAGGAAAACAGGGGTATAAGACAGAAACTTCCACATGGTGTTATAGAGGGGGACACTGCATAAACTTTATTCTTTTCCAGTCCATTTTTGGACACCGCCCCCCGCCCCATGGATTCACCCCAATAAAAAGAAAACACTATATAGAGCTATAAACTATCAGTAGTGAACTGCAATCACACCTACATACAATATCAGCAAGAAAATCTGATTTCACACAAAACAAGATGCTTTCATTTACCAGACTTGTACCCATTAGTGCAATCCACTGGTTTAGGGTCAATAATGATTTCCAGAACTGGATTCATTGAAAATACTAAACTTTTTATGCATCAGATCATATGAACAGTCTCCAACCAAGTAATGACATAAGATTCTGGAAGGCTTTGTGCATTTCTTTCTAGCAGAGTGGATGAATGTATCACAATTATTTTAAACTTGATCCCACTTACAAAATTATATGATACCAGTCTGAAAGTAATTATAGTCCCAACTGATTAGCCAAACATGTTTAAAAACTGTGAGATAACACATATCTTTATCAAAAAGCAAGAAAAAAAGAAAAGCTGATTATGTATATTATTCAATTTTTTGAGATTTCATGTTACAGGTATAAATTTAGTGTATGCTATACAAACTGCTTCTTTTTATTCAGTAGGGATTTAGCAGTGATATAAGTGTACTGCTGCATAAAATGTTTCAGGCTTCCCTTCTCTCTTCCAGGACAAGTTACAATTCTTTCAGAGGCCTGCTTAGACAAAAGCAATGGAAATCACATAACACAGGTAAAGCATAAAGCTATATCTAGGTTTCCTGGGTAATAATGCTAACACCAAAACCTTGTAGGGAGAACAAAAGCTGAAGAACAAAAAACCAAAATTTGATCTGAAGACTGCTGCATGGTTAAAAGGAGGAGAACAAAAAGGTGAGTATTTTGTCTTTGAATGGAGAGCACATCCTCTTTAGTAACATGGAGTATCCTAGATTTCAAGACACTTTCCATCATTTTATGCTAACATTCTAAACTGGATTTACTGAGTTCACATGGTATTAAACCATTTTCTGTTCTAGCAGTTATACAGGACAAAGCTATAGTGGCACAATACATCTCAGCAAAATAGGACAGTCAAAAGAACATACATTGCAAAATATGGAAGAGTACACATTAATTTAAAAAAAGCAAACCATAAACCAAACCAATGTCTTGGTCCAACATCTGTGTACCAGCTGACAATGAGAAGTAGTTTCTGACAACACAAGAACACAAACTGAGCATTTAATAATACATAATTATTCAAGAAAAATAGGAACTAGGAAGAAAGATCACATGACCTGTAAGGATTGCTTCATAACATTTCTCACTCACAAACCTCCAAAAACAACAATGCTTAATGAATTTCCTATAGCAGTGCCCCAGAATTTCAAAGAAAATTGAGATCAGACTGAACTGATCTATGACAATACCTGACAATTCAGAAAAATCCCATCCACACCCTCTTGTCTGCCATTCCCTTCAATAGCACTGCAGCATTAGCTCTGTATTTAGTATTAACAAGAAAAGCTGGCCAGAAAAAGACTGATTTCAGGCAGATAAATAAATTTAAAAAAAAAAAAAAGAGAAAAGCCCACCAAAATGTAAGGAAACTAATACCTAGGCAAAAATGTAAATATTTGTTCTGTAGTCATGAAGATTTGTTAAGTCTGCTTAAGGGCTACATTAAGAAGTATGCTGTACAACTGCAGTGGGAATATCAACACAAGGTATAAAATAAGCACAATCAAAGGCTACATGTACACCAGCACTACTCAATACAGGAGTGGCTGTAGAGTAAAGCAATTGCTGCAGAGGCTCTAACACCCACACTGTACAAGTTCCAGGGTGTTTGTTTTGGACTGGCTTCTGACTGCCCCCATGAACAAAAGCCTGCTGAAAGCTGGAGAAAATCTCCTGGCATGATTTCATTCAGAAGGAGCCTAGTTCACATGCTTGAACAGTATGAAATATGAATCGAAGAACAACAAAAGGGTGTTTAAGGAGATTTGCTTTAGCAGTAAATTCTTAATCAGAATTAAAATATTATTACAATACACATGCTAGTACTAAGAAAGCATTTTTGTTTAAGCATTGGTCTCTTGCAAGGGAGCTTGAAGGCTTTTATTTTCTGGTTAACAAAATAAATCTTATAAAAAAGGTACAATGATTAGAAGTTCATAAATATAAATTCTCATGGTTTTAGAAAAATCTATAATTAACACTTATAATTAACAGAAAAAACTGGAGATACCTGATTAGTGGGAAGGCAGCTGCTGGAACAACGAATGGGAGGCAACTTATCTTGTCTTTCATTCAGCGTGCCTGTTCTCAGGAGCTGTGATTTTTTAGCATCTTCATTCATTTCTGTCAGCCAGCTCTGAAAATAAATAAATATTTTTACCTTAAGGCAGTAGAACGATTATCCTTAAAAAGCACTGTTCTTAATGAGGAAAAGCAATTAAGACAAAGAACAGCAGTGCTTTTTTTCAATAAAAAGTGATCTACAAAAAAAAAATCTGTAGAGTTAAAATGGGCAGCTAAGGTTCAGTGACATTAAACAAGAAAATAAATTAAAAAACATAATCCTTTGACCATTTCCTCTTTTAATCAAATAATTACATTCTACTTAGGCACAAGAAGAAGACTGATACGTCACAGTGATTCTATTATGGACCATTATAAATTAGGTCCTGTACCATCAGTTCGCTATTAATTGCTTCCCATTCTTCAGCTGTGAAATCAGAAGCAGTGGCTGCAGGTTTATCTTTTCTCAGAGCTCTGCTCCTTGGCTCCAAATGCTCAATACGCTTTTCACAAGCCAGCGTAAGTTCAGGGTAACACCCCTCCTCACCAGACCTTTAAAATGCAAAGATATAAATGTTAACAAAAAAGAACTAATCTGCACCACATCCTCCATGTTTCCCTCCATGTGTAGTCAATACAGTCATTGCAGAGGACTATTTTCCTGTTAGAACCCATTTTTACTATCATCTAATAATGTTTTTATTAGAAAAATCCAGTTAACCTTCAACCATTTTCCAATGCCCACACACACAGTTCAAAATTATCACCACAGTGCTCATAAAAAAGAAACTTGTGTCATGTACAGCAAAAGTCAGACAGGTTAAACATCTGAAAGTTAAACATCTGAAATTGCTACATGAGAGATCATGAGAGAACCAAAATAAAGTGGCAACATTTCAAAAAAACCTAGCATTGAGTTACTCAAACATTTTGGATATTTAAAAAAGGACTTGGATTTCTAGTGTTATCATCGGGACACTTTTAGCATGATTACTGTAATTTTGTATTTTAATTTTAAATAAAAAAGTCACAGACACGTTCAGACAAATGGAAAAGGGTTCCCTCAAATTTTGCATAACACAAATATCATTATTAATGAAGGTAAAAAAATGAATTTACCTTAATACCTTGAGGATCTTTTCCAGGTGCTTAACATCTGTGCATTTTTCAATGAATTTGTAGTCCAGATGACTAATAGGTATTTGATATGTTTTAGTGGTTCCTTCTCCCAGGAAATATTGTATTGACTCATCACCCATAACTAAATATTAAAAGGAAAAAAAAATAGTGATTCTGTAAGCTTCTAGTTACATTTTGAAGTAATGCAAATTTAAGGAATAAACCTGCTCACACTCCAGTCTCTCATGAAGCAGACCTTTAAAAAAAAAAATCAGATTAGAAGGCCTGATTACTTGAACTGTCCTTGACAAGAGACTTACTGCCAGAAGTATGAGATATGCTTTTTAAGAGTAGGCAACTCTACTGCTTCTGCAAGCCAGAACAATTCAGAACAACCACTTAAAGAAAAATTGTCAATTTTTGCCTATCACATTCTCTGTTTTATTTAACACATACCTGTTATAACCAAGTGGGATAAGCACAAAAGAGGAGATGGTGAAGGACACTCCTTTTTTCAGAGGGAAGATGTTAACCAATGCAGTGTATCTAAAGGAATGAAAATCTTTGGCTTGTCTGCAGACAAAACATAAATTCAATTTTCTTTCTTCACTAACTACATTTTCTGGGTCTCTGATTATATTACAGCACTAATCTGAATCTTTTCCAGTAAGTCTGTAACTGATGAAATGAGGGATTCAAATGGGACATTTCTGTCTCCGTGTACCTTTGATCTGCTCATCTGCATCTTTTTCTGTTTTGATCCCAAGCTCTATGGAGCTGAAACTCTCTTTTCCCCCTGTTAAGAATGAAGAGCTTGACTCAGCCAATATATCAAGCAACAATCAATTTATTAATTCATTATTTCAAATGGTAAAGTGTGAGCAAAGCAGCATGCTGGGTACAGTGGGGGCTTCCCCTCCAACTGCACACTGACTACAAATTTTTGCGGGTATTTATTGAACATCTTCATAAGCATCTCTCAGCAGTTTTTCTTATGGTTTCCTTCTAGTTTCTATTTGTGAAGTCCAATTTCTATACTCCATTGTAATCAGTTCCTATTGGTGACATGTAATTTCTATACCTTAAGGTTATAAATTAGTGATGATGATGTCCAGCTTCCCTTTTTCAGAAGCATACATCAGCGATGGTGAAATCCAGCTTTCCTCTTTAGGATGGTAAATCAGTTGGGGTGATGTCTAGCTTCCTTTCTCAGGATTGTCCAGTTTTCCTTTCCAGGATCTTCAATTTTAGCTGGGGATAAGCTCATTTCGAAACTTCTTTTATTTAGGTGATTACAACTCCTTTTATATATTCTAAGCTATAGTTTAAAACTTCTTGTTACAAAACAGCTTAAAGTTTATAATAGTTTTATTTTCAAATCTTCTATCCTACGTGTTAAAGAAAACTTAAAACTCATATTGTGAAAACTCTAAAACTCACATTATTCACTTACAAGCAAGCAAAATATTTATCTACAAGCCTTTTTCATGCTTCCTTTTTTGTTTGTTTATTAAAACTCACTTTTTATAATTGCTTTATGGCCTTGTTCCACACATTTCACAATTACAACTACACAGGCCACCTTCTTTTACCTGACACAAAACACAACCCCACATTTCACACCCCCCTTTTATACAGTACATGAAGCAATTGGGTAATTTTAAAGAAATACAATAAGGGCAACTAGCTACTATGTGAAAATAACTATGTGCAGTTATAAACCAAATTGTGTTCTAATGCCTTGCATTAATTTGTAGTTACACAAAAATGTTTATAATACAGTATCACTTAAATAATAACTGGTCATAATCAGGTGTTGCATAGAGACTCTGCCCCAAGACTTTACGGTTTCAGTACTGGGAAAGGAAGCACACGCATGGAAAGAGGAACAATGCAGGAAATAAAGAAGAACAGAGGAATTAAAAGCTCATCACTAGCGGCGGTTTTCCCCGTTTATTCCCATGGCCCTGAGTACGCTGCCCAGCGTAGCTCTCGGGCACGGCGGTGACCAGGATTCCGCCGCTGCTCGGGGGCACAGCCGGGGGCACAGCCCGGTCCCCGCCCGGCGCGCCCCGCTCCAACAGAGCTCCCCCACACAGCCCCCGGCCCGGGCCGCGGGCTCACCTCCGGGCCGGCACCCGCGCTCCGCTCACGCACCGCCGGCCCCGGGGCAGCGCGCCCGGCCCGCGTGTGGCAACTGTTGCTATGCACAACATGGCGCAAGGGACGCGGCGCTGCCCGCCCCAGGGATGCCCTGCCGAAGCTCCCGCAGAGCCCCGCCGGCCTCCCGCAGCGACACCGGCTTCGCCTATCGTTCTTCGGCACCCACCTGCCCGCTGCCGCGCTGCCTCGGGGACACGGACGCGGTCCGCTCCCACCGCAGCTGCGGGCCGCCCGTCCCTCGCTCATGCCGCGCAGGCGCCGCTGCGGTCAGGGCGGGGATCAGGGCTGAGGGGAGCGCCGGCCGAGGGCGGGCAGAAATACAGCACCCGGGAGCGCAGCTCTAGTTAGCGGTGCCCTTGTGATCTCAGCGTATTTCCCCCGCCGGAGGGCAAGCGGTCCGTTTCCCGACGCCGGTATCCCCAGTGTTGCCCGTCAACCCTGCGCTTTCCCCGGGGCTGCTCCCCAAAGCAGGTCCGTGCCCCTTCCCGAGGTCAGCGGGGGCTCTTCGCCGCCTTTGACCGGCGGCCAGAGGAACCCGGTGTGCCCGTAGAGGGGCCAAACCCGCCTCCCTTTGCCGGCGACCTCGGGCAGCGCTGCTCCTGCCCGCTCCTCCTCACCCTTCTGGGCAGCCGTGTCAGTAGCTGACCCCTTCTTTCTGCTACGCAGGAACAAGGTGCACGCTGTGCAGGCCAGTCGGGTGAACTGATAGCAACCGTGGAGTAAAAAAGGTTATCATTTATATCTGAGTGTATCTGGTTTCCAGGAAAAAAATCTGGTCCTTAATAGCATAGATCAGGTACCTAAGAAAATCTTAACCCAACAGCTCCAAAACAGCATCTCAGAATGGTTTTTTTATCTCCTATAAAAACACACTGCAGTTCATTTATAAGCCAGCACAGTCATGCATACCTTAAAAAAGATATTATTACATTGATGAGTTAAGCAAGTTATCTCAACAGCACCATTAGCACCACCAAAACAGAAATCAGGCACACACAACCCAGCAGTATGTTGTAGTACCCTTTAGTGGTAGTATGTAACACACATTCCAAAAAAGTTGGAAAGATGCAAAAAGTTTTGACTCATCATCACAAACCCACCACTTATTACAGACCCCTGAAAAGTCATGTGAAAAGAAAAACAAGATCCCACTTTCGTTTTGGGGTGCTACCCAAATAATCTTTTTAACACATATCTAATTCTTTCCTTGAATACAAACAAGTTAAACAGCACTCAAGAAATTTGTTTCCACATTGCTTCTTAATGTTTAACTTGTCTCCCTCTCCCTCTTCTTTCAGAAGAAATGATTTTTTTCATACTGCCAGACATCCATACTTTTGACATACCCACCACTGGGTGCCAGAATTGAATGCTCTGAAGTCCTTTAATATTTTATTTTTTTGAAATCTAGATCTGTTTCAAAACCAGCCATCTGTAGCCTTCTATTTATTTTCAGTAGAATTTTTCCAAACCAGTTATTTTATGCAGTTCACAGGAGTCCATTTAGCAAAGTTAAAACACAAATGAAGCCTAGACAAGAGTAATGAAAAGAAAGATAACTCAAAAAGAATACAATTATCACTGAACTTAAAAATACTGCATACTCTGATGAAAATTTAAACAATTTTAGAAATCTATTGCTGGAAGACAATATAGACAAAATTTAGTATTAGAGTAAACTTTAATATTTCAATCTCTTAAAACACAAGAGAGTGCATTTACACACAAACAATTTTACAGAACAAAGTTATCAGAAAGATTACATCATGAAGTCACTATCCTCAGCAGACATCATCGAGCATCAAAAACTACCACTGGAATAATGCAGTTAAAGAAAAAAATACATTGTGGCTGAAAAAAAGACGAGGGAGAGGAAAAGAGACTGTCTAAATCTAGTGACAACTATCTACATAAAGTATTTCAAAAGCCATCTTTAATGAGACGCTGAATAACAACTCAGCGTACATTACCCAGCAGAGTATCATAACCTAATATATTGTGCATAGAAAATGGAAAAAAAAGAGAAAGTGCCAGAAAATAAATCGAGGTACCAAATCACACTGCAGAGATTGTGCTACAGCAGTTTGCTCTACTGTATTGATTTTTGACCCTGAAGAATTGTTATATAATTATTTCAATCTTCTATTCTGTTTCCCTTACATTGTTTCCCCTTGTCTCCATCCACAGCTTCCCAAATGCTTCTAAGTGCACTTGTAAAAGGATACATCTTTTTGTCCTTTTCTTGTACATTATTCTGTAGCCACATTCTCTGCACCTGATAGGATCTCTTGCCTTTATTTCATTTTCCGTATGACATTCTGATGTTATGGAGGAAGAAAAAAGAAGTGGGCAAAGAAAAACAGCATTGTTAATGCACAGATAACATTGAAAAGTTGTGATAGTCAAATTCCTATTTGTGGCAAACAAACATAGCAAGTGTAATGAATCTGTATCAAGAGCTCAATGATAATAAGATATCACGAAAAAAAGAAAAAAGAGAAAATAAAAAGCAAGCCCCACTTACATTAAAAGAGAATCTTGCTAAAAATCACCCAAATATTACTGCACAGAACACATTCCACACTTGATACTAAACCGTCTACTAATGAAAATTGCAGCTCATCCCTCCAAAGCCCAGAGTCTGTTTTCTTAAAAGACAAAATATTCCAGGTATTCCTGAAAATCACCAATTTTCAAGTTGTCGATTTATCTATAGGTAAGAGAGAATTTGACTACTGTACTTCAAAGAAAGCTGAGTGCCCTTACAGCACTGAAAATAAAACACACAGAGATCGAGGAGCTCCACACAGCAACACAAGCTCTAGGGAATTACCTCCACAACACTACATATGTACTCCATATATGAGTTACCATCAATGCATAAAGCTTTAAAAATCATAAGGATGTAAACTGCAACATTTGTACCTATGTACCCTTCAGTATAATGACTAAGCACTACTCATTATTAAAACACCAAATCTCCATTAACAATAAAAAAATCATTAATGCCTTTCTTTACCTCCACAAATGTAAATCATTGGCTGCTGCTTTGGAGGCTGAACGTCCTTCTGTGAATCCATATTCTAAAACAAAAAATACACAACATGTACATTAGCTTGGGTTGGGGGTTATTTTTGGGTTTTTGTTGGTTTTTTTTCTGTTTTGTTTTGTTTTTCCCGAGGCATACACAATCATTTCAATATCTCCAGTTAAAGGCAACAGAAGATGATATCACTTCCTTAGAAGCAAATACAAACAAATTCCACTTATATTTGATACACAGGACATGGGTTAATTCAGGTTGAACGAAACTTCAGAAAGTCATTTAGTTCGACTTTTAAAAAGCAAAGTAATGTCAGGTTTCACAGAGCTTTGCCACTCTGGTATAGAAAACCTCCAATGATGAGGACAGCACAACATTTTCTATTAAACAGTATTTAAAACATTAAAGACCAATGAGTAATATTTTCTTTCCTCCTTCCTCCCAGTGTTAAGAATTTCCTTGCTGGAAATATAAAATTCAATAATTTCTTATATATATCACTCATGTAACAAAGGTGCTAACAAAGAAGGTAAGCCTTGTCATCTTTCCTCCCCCTCTGACACACTAGCTAACCCTACACACTTTTTCTCATTCTAAGGTATTAGAAACACTGGGGAAGAGTAGCAGGAATTAAAAAAACAAAACAAAACAAACCTACACACAATGAGGGACTACAGAGATGAAATTTGACCCTTCAAATCCTACCAAATCAAGAGTGATAACTCAATGCTATTCTTCAAACACTTCTTAATGGTTTTGATTGTTCAGACTTATTTGAAGACAAGTATTTCTTCATGGTATCAGACTAAATAGTAACATATACGCTACAGACACTCTACCAAGCTTTAAGTAATGCTATCCTAATATGTAAATGTACTTGCAACCATGAATTTTAAGGTGGTTACTATACATAAACACTTTTTTCCCCACCCAATGCAAGTCTAGACAACAACATTAATATTTCCTATTAGGTTTTTTGAGGCTGTTGTTTTCTGTATTGCTGTTCTATCTGACACAGAAGACAAGAATTCCTAACCCTTATGCCAGTCAATAGCCTTCTTGATGCTTCCTTATGAGAAAGGCTCTCAGACGCTTTTGCTTAATATTACAGCAAAGATTGTTTCTCTCATCTTCAGAGTTTGTTTCAGTATAAATTCAGCTGGGAAAACTATGATACTGAAAACAACACAGGGACATTTCATACTTTAAGAGTCTGATTAACACTTGATAAACCATCTTGTTAAAACTCTCACTATGTCACTCCATTTAAGAGAACTGGAAACAATCTATTAAACTCTACAGCCTTCAAGTATGCTAATCCATAATCATAGTGGTGGCATCTTAACTCACATGTGCTACAGTTAGTTTTTGTGTCAGCACATTGCAGTAAGATATGAGCAGTCACCCATTACCACTGGAAAGCAGTAGACACTTCTAAAACATAGAGCTGAACTATGGTGGATCACAGTTGTACCTAAATAACCTGGGTTAAGGCTGCTTGTGCAGCAAAATTATATTGCTGCTAAGGGCAGCAGTGAACTACAGGTCTGTGTTTTGCAGGGAGGTGCCATAGTTTAGCTGGCCTTTACACACCCTGCAGCCCTAAGTGCCACCAAGCTGACAGAGCCAAAGGCCCAGCGATGCACCGACACGTGCTGGGGTGCAGCCAGAATCCATTGCAGACACGTGGGGATGTGCAAAGAGCATCACACCAAATCACAGAATGGGAAAGGCTGGAAGGAACCATAGCGGGGTAACCTGGTCCAACCTCCCTGCTTAAGCGGGATCATTCTAAAGCACATGACACGGGAGTGCACCCAGATGGTTCTTGAGTATCTCCAGCGAGGGGGACTCCGCAACCTCTGAACAATCTGTTCCAGTGCACGGTCACCCGCACAGTGAAGTTATTCCTCCTATTCAGATGGAACATCCTGTGGCTCAGTTTGTGCCTGCTGCCTATTGTCCTAGTTCTTGGCACCACCAAGAGGAGCCTGGCTTCATCTTCTTGGCACCCCCCGCTTCAGATATTTTTACATATTAATGAGATCCCCTTTCCGAGCATCTTCTATGTACCCGTAAGAGTGAAGGCAAATCCCTTCCTTCGCGTCCCGCAGAGCCCAAGAAGGAGAAGGACAAACAGCCCTTCTCACAGCCCACAGGCCCTAGGCTCCTCATCCCCCCCAACTCCGACCTCTCCCACGCAGGAGCGAAGCCCACGAGGTTGGTCCCGGCCTTTCCCTGCCCACCACGGCCACACCACCACCGCCCGGCAGCGAAGGGAACACCCAAAGGCTCGGAATAGCCCCGCACCTCTCGCCGGCTCCCGCAGCTCCGCCGGCCTCGCCGCCTCCCCGGCGCACGCTGATGACGAGCGCCCAGCGCCGGCGGGGGCGGGCCGCGCTTCGCCCCGCCGCCAGCTCCGGCCTCCGCGCCACGAATTGTAATAAGGCTGAGAAAGTAATAAATATTCAGTGCTGGGTGTTAATCAACAGGAAAAAAAAAAAAAGGCTCACAGATTATTTTAAGACGCAGGCTTGCATATGAATAGCAGTGTCAGTTGTCAATGAAGACTGTAGGCAACTGCATGGTTAGGTAAAATCAGCCCCAAGGTACCAGGCGTTTTCATTCTTTTATTTAGCTGTACCCGACATACTCGGGATAGAGAATGCCCCGCGCCAGGTCTGGTCAGACAGCTGAGGAGTTTTAAATTACCCTGAGGTGTCTTACCTCAAGGTCCTCTCTGTTTTCAGAAGCATTTCACCATTCGTGAAATTTCACCATTCATATTCGTGGATAAACCCGGCGTCTTGATACTTTGATGCTGTCGTCGGTATCATATGCACCCACATAAAGCCAAACTTACATACTACAAACATTTATATTGCACATTTTAAGTGTAAGGTTCTATTATGAGAGAAATTTCATAATGTCGCCGTTTTCCGATGTACTGAATTAAATTGGTACAGGCAAGATTAGAAACGGCACCGGTTGCTCTTTATTATTGGCTCCACCTCGCTAGCGGTAGGAATTTTGAATCTTCGACGAACAGTTTGTAAAATTAGATATCTTTGTATATTTCTCCCCCCTCCCCCCAATGTATAACGAATACTATGTTTTGTGAATATGCCAATTTAAACTACTAGATCGTTCAAAGGTTCTCTAGTTTAAGGAAAGGTCTGTTTCTGAATATTGAATAAAAATTGTTTCCTAAGCATCCAAATTAATATGGATGAGGTTTTATCAGCTGTAATTCATTGATCTCCTACCAGCAAATCACCTTCATATATGACTTGTAACTACCTAAAATGAGCTCGTGTAATAATAAATAATTTTAGTTTTCCTAATTTTGTGTTTAAACGTAATGAAATCGCAGTAATGACTTTAGACTTGCTTCTTCACATTGCTCTGAAAGAATAAAGCTAATCATAACTTTTGGAGTGCAGGATAAAGCATGGACAAGAAAAATGGTTTGTAAAAGGCAGAGGTATTGTTATAGATTACTACTTGCATCCTCTCCTCCGCTGCGAAGCCGCGGGTATGGGTGGACGCCAAGAGGATGAAACAGAGGAGAAAAACAGCCTGAGCTCTATCTTTCTTGGAAAAAAGCATGGTAAGAAATTACCCACTCCTAAAAGAACAAATAAAACCTTCCCGGTATGATTTCTCTAGGTTCCTTAATATTTTACAAACGCATTTGTCAAACCGACAGATTTAAAAGGACTTACTAAAAATATCTGGATGAAAAATTCAGTTAATCCTGTGAAAATAATATTTCCATTATTAATAAAGAAATAGCGCAAGTGTTTGATTATTGGTATCCTTTAAACATTGCGTTGGAAAAATGGGATGCTTTACGAGATCTTGTAGCTTCGGTTACTTCATCTGTTTCGGAAAAAATCCGCCCCTTACGAGAGGAGCACTTTGGTAAGTCCCATTCGCATGTGTCGGTAAATTCTAGCCGTAAAGATGCTCCTTTTGATTTAGAGTAGCAGAGGGTGTTGAGACTGTGTAGGAAACTCCTACTGTCCCGTAAAGTGAAGCAGTTCTTGGGGAATTGGTAGGCAAATGAGAGGAAAGGATTGTGCTTCGAGATGGGAAAATCACAAGGGTACAGGTACTTTTGACAAGGGAAGGAAACGCAGCCGCAACCGAGAGCAGTACGAAGTGTTGCAGAATGTCTTACCTTGTTTCACTTGTTAGAAGTATTGTTCTCAGGTTTTGGTTGGGGCTTTCTGTTTTGTTTTTGTTTTGTTTTGTTTGTTGTTGGGGTTTTTTTTGTTTTTTTGGTTTTTTGTTTTGTTTTGTTTTGTTTTTTTAGGTGTGTGTGGGTTCTTTGTTTGCTTGGTTGGTTTTTGTTGGGGTGGGTTTTTGGGAGGGAGACTTTTTGTTAAAACACACTTTCTTAGTATGACACTTCTGTGTGTTGCATAAAATGTCGCAATTACGACTTGTTTAATTTCTTGGATATTTTTGATCCAGTTCGCATAAATCCATCCAGGTTTGAGTGACGGAGACAGAGCTTGCAGTTGTGTCCCACTAGTAAGCTTCCAATTTTACTGAGAAGGTATTTTATAAATAAATACAAAGATTTGAAAAACAATTTTATTCAATTCCTACGAAACAGACGGTATTACAGAAAGCATTTTCAGGAAAGTTCTATTACATTAAAGAAAGTTTCTACTGTTTTCTCCTTTTAAAAAGGAAGCGGGAGATACTCCAAGAGCCTTTCCCCTTCTAGCCATCACTGTTACCTTGTAGTCAAATATACCGATATTCTTTCCCTAAAAATGGCATTTTCCGCCGGCTCTGGGTCGGGAACTTTTCAGCCCTTGTTTCCTCGGGCCCCTCTCAGGCTGCCTCACGCCAGGAGGGATGCGAGAGGCTGGAGGAGCGGAGCTGCCAAAAGGGAAGGCTGAGAAATTGCCAGACCCCACGAACAGAGGTTACATTACTTAAGCCGGGAGTTTACCTATTAATATGTAGGTGTTGCTTGGGTTTTAGGTCGGTTTTAGGTCTCTCGTTCAGGTCTGACATTCCTCTTCCCGCCGGTGTGAAGCCTCAATTTATCCTTACCGAGCCCAGGAAAAACAGGCATCCAGTCGTAGTTTTGGCGGGTTTGTTTGTTTGGTATGGGTCGGGTTTTTTGTTTTTGTTTGGTTGTTGTTGGTTTTTTTTTAGTATACAGAAAAACTAAAACCACAGCAAAACCCAGGCTCCAGGTTCTGAATAACTACGAGGTTTTAAACAAATTAAATAGGAGTAGCCCTTAGGCCATTTACGACAGGACAAAGTGAGAAAAAATGATCTCTACACTGTAGCCAGGGAGAATAGTCCTTCTTGGAAGCTCTGCTAGAAAAGCACCTGCGGAAACTGAGGACAACCAGTGAGCTGCTAGAGTCGGGGATCCTCCCCGCGACTGCTTTGAAGGCAACGTACTTGACAAAAGCTCTGCGACTGTTTGAGTGCTGGGCTACCGGGTAAAAAGGTGCTAATTAACTCAAATTAACTGGCACCCTTATAACCCAAGCTTAAAGGCTGTGGTGCAGATAAGGATTATTACCTGTGAATGCCTCAGGCGCCCCTGAGCTGTCCCTTAGCGCCGGCGCCCCTGCGCCTCCGCCCCTCATTGCCCTCCACAGTAGGGAGCGGGCTCTGGCAGAGGCGGGAAAACCTCACCCAGGCTGGGCGCCTCAGGAGAAGCAGAGCAGGGGCAGGAACGACTCAGGGGCGCTTTAACAGCGGACTGGTGCGGCGGGAGCCGCAGGGCTGAAGTATAAAGCGTGAGGAGCGGGGCAAGCCTCGCTGGTGTTCCTCACATCCCCGAGGAGCGGGCTGGGCACTCCCGGTCTCCTCAGGCTCCCGGCCGGGGCCGAGCGCGGAGGGGGCGGGGAGGCAGCGGTTGGTGAGGGCGGGTAGTTCAAACCCGAGCGAGGGAAAGCGGCGGCGGCCGCACGCGGGGGGCCGGTGTGGGTGGGGAGAGGCGAAGCGGCTCCTCGCCAAGGGCAACGGGCCCGGCGGCGAGAGCTGCTGAAGTTCCTCCAGCCCGCCTTCACTCCTGCTCCTCGCCTTCAGTCCTGCTAAGGGTGCCCCGCCGCCGCCTCAGCTGCACCCGCTGATAGGGCGGCCTCCAGGCTCTGCTCCTGTGCCCACCGGTTTGCCAGACGAGAGGGCGAAGCAGTTGCTTTGCTCGTGTCCGACATCCCAGGTGACTGAGAGACCCTCGGCTGCCGGTCCTCAGCTACATCTCAATTTTCGCCATCGCTAGGTAATTAGGCAATGCAGTTAACACGTATACATGTGGACTGAAAACTGTCTCAGCTGCGTAATGTTTGTCTTGCACCTCTCTCTTTTCTCTCCACATCCTTTCTCACTTCAGGTTATCACTAGGGGTAAGCAATACTTTGAATACAGCGCCTTTGCATTGGAAGATCTTGATTTGCTTCACAAATTAGGGTAAGTGACCCACATCATGCGGCTAGGACTTGGCTATGTCATCTTCAAGTATTATTACCTTTGAAGGTATCAATGACTTTGCGGTCAAAGAGCAGAGTCTGTTTTACTGCAGATACCATATCTGTTTAAATAACAGAAAATGCTTCTATATCACCAAGACTTTGTTTTTATCTGGTTTGTTAGCAGTGATGAACAGTGATTAAAAAAAAGGCAGAAAATGTCTTGTTCAATGCATAAGGGTTCTGTGTGTATTACTAAGGAATGTAAATTGCTAGGAACAGGTGTGATTCCATCCTAGAATTTATATCTAAGTTGGACGCACCATTTACATTGCCTTCTAGTAACCAATATTCTTACTCCTTTGGGGTGCTTGGTAAGACTAAATTTGTTAGACATTATTCCTTGGCTAAATCTGTGAATCCTATCCTAAACTTAGTTTGGGTCTCTGAATATGAATTATTTTGTCCATTAAACTCCCAGAAAGTTTGCACTTGATTTGTAAATTGATTTGAGAACTGCAAAATTAATAATAGATATGAGAAATGCACAGAGCCCATAAATCTATTCTTAGTAGATATAGATTTTGTTACTTTCTCTGTAACTGATTAGTGGTGTGACTGACCTTTTCTTCCCTGCACATCTGTTTGATGACATCTAGAACAGGGTTAAGAAAACTTTCAGAAACTAGTTAAAGATCCCCAAATGAAAAAGGTGTGGTGTTATGGCTCAAATTTAGTCGATGAAATTCTCATGATAAAAAAGAAGTGCTTATAAAAAGTAGTTGTTACAAGAGGTTTTGTTAGGCATCTCTTATGAATGGAAATAGAATCTTGTTTTATGAGAAATGTTCAGCACCTCTGAAAGGCTTTTCTGTTGGTATTTGTAAAATGAGCCTTGATTTGCTTCACAAATTAGGGTGATTGTGTTAAATTAAAGTTTAATTTTTATAGGTAATATATTCTAGAAAAAAATCATATGCAAGCTTGAGGTGTGTACTGGGATTTGCTATAAATCACAGAATGGTTCAGGTTGTAAGGGAAGTTAAAGATCCTCCAGTTCTGAGCCCCTTCCATGGGCAGGGGCACCTTCTACTAGATCAGGTTGTTCTGAGCCACATCCAACGTGACCTTGAACACTGCTGGTGATGGCGCTTCCACGACTTCTTTGGGCAACCTGTTCTGGTGTCTTGTTGCCCTCATAGTGAAGAATTTCTTCCTAACATCTAACCTAACTTGCCTTCTTTTAGTTTAAAGCCCTTACTGCCTTTTTTAATCACCAAATGCGCTTGTGAAAAGTCCCTCTCCGGCTTTCTTGATGGCCCCTTTGGGTGCTGAAAGGGTACAATTATATTTCCCTGAAGGCTTCTCTTCTCCAGGCTGAGC
Organism: Cettia cetti; assembly: GCA_013401135.1. Lineage (NCBI taxonomy): Eukaryota > Metazoa > Chordata > Aves > Passeriformes > Sylviidae > Cettia > Cettia cetti. Next base: position 123,656 of record VZUI01053519.1, read on the forward strand.
AACCCCCACTGTCTGACTGTCTTCAAAGCAGAGATGCTCCAGACCTCAGATTATTTTCATGTTCCTCTTCTGGATTCGCTCCAACATGTCCATGTCCTTCTTACTTTGAGGGCCTCAGGGCTGAAGGCAATACTCCATGTGAGGTCTCAAAATTCTGGAGTAGGAGGTAAAGAAGTAAAAATAAGTATAAAAATGTATGAATGAATGGAGAGATATAGAATGAAGTATAGAAAAGAGGTGAAATGAAGCCTAATGGATGGCCATTGTTCACTCAGTGTCAATTGGCAATTTTATTTATATTTTCCTGTAATGTTTTCCGACAGACCCGAATCAATGCAGGGAGCTCACAAGCTCCCCCTGCCGGACGCTGGCCTCTACAGCATTATATTCGGCTTTCACTTGAGTAACCAACATTTCTATAACTCTGCTATTCTGACCTCCCTTATAGCTGCAAAATCTTATTTTGCTGTGATTTTTATGTTACTTGAAACACAAGCTCGCTTAAATTTTTATACTGTAATATTTAACTTTTTTTCTGTTTTCAGTTTTCCCATAGAATGCCTGAGAATGAAACTGCAAGCTTGAGATTTTCCTTTTGTTGTTTCTTCAGTATGCTGCCTGAAAATTGTTTTTCTAAGCCTGGAAGCCTTTGGGCTTTTGTTAAATGTGTGGTTAGTTTGACTGTATGTAAGGAAAATACTAGTATTTTTAAAGATAATTGTGGGTATGTGATTTTTTTTCTTTTTTTTTGTAGGATTGAGATTTTGAGCAGCTGTCTCTAGCATTCATTTTAAATCTATCAACATTTTTGGAAATAATGTCTGCTGGCAATGTTTGCTACACCAACTACAGTTTTCCAAAATTCAGCATAAAAATGAAGCCTCTATTCTTCTTGTAGACTAGTGAAGATAATGTCCTCTTGTTATGACTATTTCTTATTAGTCTTCATCTTCTTACAAAAAGAAGAGCTATGCTCATGTGGTCCTTTGCTCATAGCATGAATAATTCACTGAAGTGCAGCAGTGTGCTGCACAGAGATTATCTCTTTAAAAATATAGGGAAGTTTTTTTCTGGTTCATGACAGCCTTTTCAGCCTATTGCCTAAAATCATGGATTCTCAGAATGTGTAAGACTGGAAGGGTCCACTGGAGATCACCAAGTCCAACTTTCCTGCTTGAGCAGGGTCCTCAGAGCACATTACTCAGGATTGTGTCCAAATGGCTTTTGAATATCTCCAGAGAAGGAGACCCCATGGGCTCTCTGGGCAGTCTCTTCTAGTGTTTTGTCATCCTCCCAGTAAAGAATTTTTTCTCATGTTCAGGTGGAACTTTCTATGCACCAGTTTCTGCCTTTGCCTCTTGTGCTATCACTTGGCACCACCAGGAAGAGCCTGGCTGCCTCCTTTTGATACCCTCCCTTCTCCAGGCTATACAGGCCCAGCTTCCTCAGCCTTTCCTCATAACTCAGGTGTTCCAGTCCCCTAGCTATCTCCATAGTTCTTCTGGACTCTCTACAGTATTTCTTTGTCTTCCTTGCACTGGAAAGCTCTGAACTGGACACAGCACTCCAGGTAAAGCCTCAACAGGGCTGAGCAGAGGGGCAGGATCCCCGCACTTGACCAGCTGGCAATGCTTTTCCTAATGCACCTCAGGGACATTTTGTTGTCCGCCAGGACCTTCCCTGCAGAGCTGCTTCCCAGCAGGTCAGGGCCCATCCTGTACTGGTGCCTGGGGTTGTTCCTCCCCAGGTGCAGGAGATGCATTTGCCTTTGAGTTTCAGATGGTTCTTCCCTGCCCAGGTCCTTCTGAAGGGCTGCACAGCCTCTGGAGTATTGGCTGCTCCTCCCAGCTTTGTGCCATCAGTGAACTTGCTGAGGAGGCATCTGCCCCTTTCATCCAAGTCTCTGATGAGTAAGTTGGGCTATAGTGGGCCCAGGATCAACTGTTGGGGGACACCAGTACTTACTGATCTACTAAAATATGGAGAGTGATGCAGATGAAACAGTAAATGCTATTTGGAGTTGGTCCTGCAGGAGCAAAGGAGTAATCTCTAATTCACTAAACACTAGCTTAAAGTTGTGTCCTTGTGATTCCTATTTGTGCGGTCACTTATTTCATTGTGTAAAACAGGGAACAAGGTAAAAACAGAGGCAGAAAACAATCAGGAAAGTCAGGTACTTGTAGAGGTAGATGGGGAAAAAGGAAGGAAAGACGCCAGACTTCAGTTTGTTGTTGTCTTGGAATGATTTTCACATACCTGTCTTTGATTGAAGAGTTTTTCTCAGTTATGTATGTGGATTTTGTTTAAGACTGTTTGATTTCATACTGATATTAGCAAGATGGTGTGTCTATACACCAAGGTGTCATTCTGTTATTTAATATCCATTTTCTTTTGAACTTATCTTGTTGCTGTTTTCTTACGGTAGAAAACAAAAAAAAAAAGGGCATTTTTAAAATATTGCAATCATTTTAAAAAGTGCCTTCCATATGGGTCAAAAAATGCTAATTAATGACCCAAGATTTTCAATGAATAGTTCTGCCTCACTTCTCTCAGGCAGTTTGGGTTCCCACTGCTTGTATTTGGTGGCTTAGAGCTAGACTAAGACAGGACTGTTGTCTATTAGCAATGGCTCAGTATTTGATGTTGAAGCCACCTTTAGAAATTCCTACTTCTGTTTTGAAAGTTCAGTTGCTAATTCTAGGCTTTGTGTTCCAGAATATCAGTTCTAGAGGCCAGTAACATACCACAGTAAAGGGTGCTAGTTCAGACTCCTGGGTCTTGCAGCACTGATGTGAAGTACTTTGGTGTCTGTGAGAAGAACAGCCCTCTTCCTGCATTAGTCAGAACATCTTTTGTACAGCTATTGTGCATAGAAAACAGTGACAATGCCACAACACTTAGGGTGGAGAAACTCTGCAGTGTATGAGTGGCAAAAGTAAGGCTGTTTCCACACATCTTTTGTTTAAGTGTGTGCATCAGCCACTTCTAACCTTTCTAGGAAAGTATATAGTAGCTCTTAAATTCTATGTAGCTGGTGAGTATGTGTATAGTCAGTAATTTTCTTCAAAATGTAAGCCTTCAGAACACTCAGTTTACCCATAGAGATGACCAAAAGCAGAGATCTTCTTTACAAAATAACATTTAAATGTTAAGGTACATAAGAAAAGCACTTTTCACTTTGTAACTAGAGGTCAAATTAATTCCCTCTGAGGACTCGAGGGATCTAAATAATAGGGAGACTTGTAGATTTGTAATATCATTATTATTCCTCTTATTTTACTTAAGGAAAAAATGCCTTTTGTCTAAACTTGCCTATTACCAGAGCTTCGGCTCATTCTTAGGTACTGAACTGTTAGTTTCTGGATGAACCAGTAATAGTGCTAATAAAAATCTTGGCTCTACTGGAATGATGGGGAATTCTGTTGCCAATTTCAGCACCAGTGAGCCTCTAACTGCTGCGTTGCTTATTTGAAGTGCTTTTCCACAGATGAGGACTGCCAGTCAATTAGCTAACTGGATAGATATTTGATTTGCCTTACAGTATAATATGCATTTTAATCACTCATTCTAGCCATCTACTTTTGTAGTTTTTTATAAGCACTATTTCTACCGAGGCTAATGGCAATACTTTTGTTATGACTGCTATCTTGATAGACTTACACAAGGCTTTCTCTCCAATCTGAGGGGCTTTTGGTGACTGCTTTTGTTTGTTTCAGAAACAACAGTGGTATCTTCATTTACATAGTAGAAGTGTCAAGCAGAAGATGTCAGACTGTCATCCAGTGAGGTTCAATATTCTTAAAAGAAATAGATTAACACCTCCCAGGAGCAACTTTAAATGCTCAAATTTTAAAGACACCTGTTGCACTTCAGCATTTCTGGACAGCAGATGCAAGGAGTCAGTACAGGATCCTGAGGCGGAACATGAAGAAGCACGGAGTGTAACAAGTGTATCATTGCTACCAGAGCATTCTGAGCATATCCATCCAAGTGCCTTCTTTCCCAGGTCACCATCTATTGAAAAAGAATTGAATTCTATCTCCTTATCAGAAGAAAGAGAAGAAAATAGAAGTGCAGTTTTTTTTGAAACTCCTAAATCAAGTAGAAAAGGCTCCTCACTACGCAGGAGGCTGCTTTTACCCAAGACTGTTGAAGCTGGCACAACTGTAGGAGGCTGTGAAAGACAACCTAGTTCTTCAGGAAGCATCAGGAAAAAAATACTCTCTTGTGTTTTGAGCTCTGAAGAAAAGCTTTCACAAACTGCTGCAGATTCTCCAAAAGATAAAGGTTACAAACCTCTGACCACTAGCACTTCAGAAGCTGAGGACTCTAATCCTGATTCTCCAAAACAGAGGCTTTCCTTTTCACAACAAAGGACTTCTACGCTAGACGAGTCCCAGTGTAAGGACCCCTTATTGTTAGAATCAGAAAGTTTATCTCCAATTCAGTGGAAGGATGTCACTGCTAATGACACTGATGAATTTAATGAAAATATTCTTGTGAGTGTTAGAGATGGGGTGCTTAGTACTCCTACTTACAGTGTGTTACCTGAGGCCAGTGAGGGAAAATTCCTGACATCTATCACCAGTCCTGTAGAGAACTCAAACTTTGGACTATGTGATATAAACTCTCCCCTTGTTAAGGTAGCAAACTACCCAGATCTTTCAACGCCTGAGGATAGCGGATATAATTCACTTCCTTTGGACAAATCAGGAGACTCATTGTCTGATTATGAAGGATCTTTCCAAGAGCTCTTCCAAAAGCACAAAGAAGATTCTAAAACTTTAAACAGTAAAAGAAAGACAAGAAAACTTGAGCGAGTCAGAAGGTTATCCACTCTTCGGGAACTAGGCTCCCAGTCAGAGACAGAAGATAATCATGGCAGTCCTACCTCAATGCATATATTAACAAAAGAAAGAAACTTTGTCAGTGAAGATCATGAGTTAGTTCTAAAAGAACAGCCACTAGGAGACCTGGTTGTAAGTCATGGCGATCTCTCAAGAACTCCAGCTCTGAAAATAGTTCATGAAATTTGCTTGCAAAGACAAAGATCACACCAAAAGCAAATCTCAGAGAATATTGATGGAACAGAAATATTTGCATTAGATCATGTTCTTCCTGGACTTATTGGCAAGAAAATGGGCCTTGAAAAATTAGATATTTTAACAGAATTGAAAGACAGAAATTTAAAACATGTCCTTGCTATAGTTTTAGATGCTTTGACGGTGGAAAGTCTGTGCAGGTAAGTATTATTGCTTCACACATGCAAAAAAGGGAAAAAGATGCACTTCTGCAAATGAATTAGAATAACTTCTGGAATACTGGATGTTGTCAATAAAATTTGTTTGTTTCTGAAAAAAAATGAAAAGTTTTCTCACCATTAATTAAGTAGGTCTTTCTGTGTAGATCTAAGAATAAATAGGGGCATTAAAATGCTAAACAAACATGGAAAATAAGTAAACTCAAAACTAAATCACAATACTTGTAAATTTTAAAATATATTAAAAATTCCTTTAAGCCTAGAAAGTAATTTGTTCTCATTACAAGTTCCCAATAGTGCATAGTGCTCAAAACACATCTTCTATAACTTTTCTTGTGTATTCTATTTCCTCAGTTATTTCTAAGCACTAAGATACTCAATTTTGATTCATGAGTAATCTTCTAGTTTAATTTCAATCAATAGGAACTGCTACCTTTCACACAATGGTCTTGATTTCTTTGTTGTTAGTAACAAAGGGAATGGGAGAATAGATGAAAGTACAAAGGCACAGATGTTTTCAGAACTCTTTAACACAAATATGACTAGAAATCTTAGTAAGTGGCTTATATGGAGGAAGAAATTAATTTTTTTTTTACGTCAAAGATATGCTGTGCTATTTATGTTGCTGTTGTTCTCTAGACTCTTCTGTTATACAGTGATATGTAAAGTACAAGGCCTGTGTTTCATAACAAAATAATGAACTAGTCTGTAGCAGCGATCTGTAAAATGACCAAGAGTATGTGATACCACACAAAAATCTTTACCAGGTAGTCTTGCTATTATGACTTCTGCACTACTTGAAAAAATTTGAAAGTGGATAAATTTTTTTTGTTCCAGCATTTGGAAAGTAAGCAAAAGCTGGCGTGAAATCATTGTACAAGACAGAAGTGCAGATAAGAGGAGAAACTTGTACACAAAACAGCTGAAAGAAGCAGCTTGGGTAAGATAGTTCTCAAAGGGGATTTTTTTTTTCAAGCATGAAAGAAGATAGAGGGAAAGAGGAAAAAGCTACAGAAAGGAAACTGACAGACAGTTCGAGGAAACCTCTTGTAAAGCTACAGAAAGGAAACTGACAGAGCCAATTCCAAACTGAGTAGGTGATGGATTCCAACAGGAGAATGTAATGGCTTTTACTGCTTTTCAGTTGTCTGCAGTTTGAGTACTGGTCTTTCAACCATGTAAGACTCTTATTTACCCTTTCTTGAGAATCCTGGAGGATCTCTTCTTTGACTGATTCTAACTTTAGATTTTAAACTCTGCTCATATTTTTGTGCCATGCTGTTCCTCATTGTCCATTTCACTCTAGTCTGCAGTGCTGTAGGACTCACTCTAGATAACTTCCTGATTATTTTCAGGACTGCTTGTGTCACAGTGTCATAGTGTCATGGTGTATTTGTGAACATCAGAAGGACATGTAGAAGGTTTTTTAAGGGGCATCTAGAGAAGTAAGCATGTTAATAGCGCTGTTTTTTCAGCTCTTCCATATGGTGCATGCACACTTACTATTGAGATGTCCTAATTCACAAACATGAGCGCCAGTAGAGTGCACTAAAAGACAGCGGGTTTTTCACCCTGCTGGTGGGAGGGTTTTTGCTGATCTCTCTCTTGATCCCTTGCAAAATTGAAACATTTAGTTGTAAATACTTGCAATATGTATGTATAATTTTATTTTTTTATGTTTTGTTGCAGAGGGAAAAAACCCAAACAAGTAAAATCCAGCTGCAAATCTCCAATTAAATAAAATTGTCATTTTCTCTTTTTTTTTCTTTTTGTTAAATAATTATAAACTAACAGGAATATTTATTGAAGGCTGAAGATGCTGCTACAAGACTTAATATTCTCAATAGATCTGCTCTAAGGCCTGTTCAAGCTCAAGCCAGAACTCCTGTTTTACAGACAATACACACTGAGCTTACACCTAGGAGATGCAGTTCTGTTCCCCACTCAACTAGTAGGCAGGAAGAATACATGAAAGTAGGTATCTAAGAAATGCTTCACGTTTTTAGAATGTTTTCATTTACAAGACTAAACAGGCCTTTTCTCTCTCCTCTTACTACAGGTTGCTAAAACTCTGTTCACTGATGAAGCCCTAAAACCCTGTCCAAGATGTCAATACCCTGCTAAATATCAATTGGTAAAGAAACGGGGACTATGTAGCAGAGAAGCGTGTGCGTTTGAGTTCTGTATTTTATGTCTGCATGCATTCCATGGGTCAAAAGAATGTAACAGTTTATCTGCAAAACGGAAGAATAAAAAAGATGCTCCACCAGGAAGTGCCCAAAGCAAAAGAAATTTAAAAAGACTCTAAATTTTTTAAGGCATGTAACTCCTTACATTTAATTCCTTTTCCCCTTCCTCTAAATTCCTTATCTTGTTCCTGTTTTTCCTGAAGGTATGCATTTTGAAAGTATTATCCTATTTGTTCTTGCTGTCTTACCAAGATAACCTCTCATGTATATATCTTAATTATCATAGCATTTCTGTTTTTTAAAAAATGAACATTTAAAAATATTTTGTCTTGTTTTACCTGTTGTGTAGTAGGTAGGAACTTACTAACATCTTAAATTTTAAATAAAGTGTCTTAAATGTAGTCTTCAATATTTAGCTTACAGCACCTCATAGAAGTTTAAAAATGTTATTCTTGTCTTAAAGACAAATTAAAGAAAATTATTTCTAAAAAAGTCTTTGAAATCAGATTTATTTATTTACTTTAAATCACAGTAACGGTTTTAAAAATGTCTCAAAGTGGCGCACTATGTACATTTGCAAAAAATACTTCTATTAATATGAATGGTGATATGTCAAAACCAATATATTACCTGTCTGATTTTTTAATTGGAATAACTGATTTGTTGTTCTCTTAGCCTCTGTAATAGAAGTCAATAGAATAGTAATTTATAAACTAAACTGATGCTGTGTGGATATTTTGTTGTACTGAGTTCTACAAAATTTTTGTCTTGAAAACTTCAGGTGATACCATATATATTCACATATCTAAAAATGCTGTGGCATCTCCTTTGCTGTTGTGAACTAACCTTTATGCTTAAGTCACCTCATTACATCACAACTGATGTTTGCTCAGGATTTCTGAAGGCTTTTATCAGCGCTGTTAGAGAAGTTGAAGTGAGGTGCATAGGTCTTGCCATAGATTAAAACGTGGTTAATAGGTAGGAAATGAACAGCACACAAGACCAGCCATTTTTCAGCAAGAAAGCAGGGTGCTGTCAGGAGAAGCATTAGACCACTGTGCCTCAGCAGGCTTTGTAATGACCTAGAAGAGGGAAGGAACTAGTTAGGTGGCAGATTACCTGATGATACACCATGACTTAGGTTAGTGAGGCACAGAGACCCCTATGAAGAACATCAGAAAGCCCCTAGTGAAAATGACTATTTGGCCACCCAATTGTACTTAGATTTCAGTTTAGGGAAGGGCATTGCAAACTTACAGTGCGCAATAAAAGACAAGTCAATGTGCACAATAAAAGTCAAGTCAAGCTGACTTGACTTCAGCTCCCAGATACCAGGTCACCTTCACACTTTTACTTGAGCTAAAGGATTATCTACAGCTGGAAATCACTCTATCTCTAGATTTAATAAAGGAAATAATTTTGCCCTTTAACTAAAGGTGCTGATCCCTTCTAGAAAACTAATTCAATCTGTCTCTTGGATGTCAAACAATTTGTGTGGTTTTGGTTTGTATCCCAGCAATTGTAAACAGCTTGAAATGCAGGTGACAGAAATGGACACAGTACTTCTATGAGGATATAATATCAACTGTCTTCTACAATTGATATTGTCCTACTTGCAGAACACTTGTCAGCTGGTGTTTATTCCAGACTCTCCCTCTGATGTTGTCCCTTGTGTTATATTTTTGATGGTGTTATTTTACTGTGTTTATTTGTAGGTAAACCTTAACAGTGCTCTATTCTAAAAAGTCTGATATAAAAAAAAAAGCAAAAGAGCTTTCAAGTAAGCCATAGGCTTCATATTTGCCCCTTTTAATATTTATTCACACATCCCTTTATTTTTAGTGTCTAAAAATTGCAAATAACCTCTTTTTCTTTTTCTTTCTTTTTACACAACCTGTGGATGTTCAAGCCAAATGGACCAGGATGATTCACTTCAGGGAGTTCTAGAAACATCACTTCTTATTTCTCATCTCTAACTGTTGTGATCTGTAATTTGGTTATCACTTTTACCATTCTTGATTTTTTTGCATACTAGTTTCACTTAGCATTTGGAAAGAGGAGAGACAATATGGTTAATAAAATGGTATGGAAATTTTACCACTAACTCTATTAACCCAACATTATCATTAAAGAAAAAGTCAACCCAATATGTCTGCCAGAAGATCATGTTTATTGCATGAATATAACAACACTTCAATTCCATACTTTTATATATGTTTGCTGAGTCTTTGCCTTGTTCTTCAGTTAGATTGGTAGCAACTTGAAGACTGCTCAGTCTATTCTAAGGGAACAACTGAGGCAAAGGATTTAGGGGCAAGGTAGGGAATATAGAGTTATGTGCATATAGGTTTGGTTTAGGAAGAACAACATTCAGTACAGAGGAGGAGACTGCTAGTGGAACAATGGTTAAATTACTTGATTTCTTTAATATTTGTATTTCTCTAATTGTTTAGAGCTTTAGGTGTTCAAGGTCTACTTAAAAGTTAGTTAGGTTCAAAGAACCATTGGATTTGTTCTTTATTTCTTGGGTATATAGTAAGTAACTATACTTTTTTTAGAAATGTTTAATACTTTCTATTAGAGGTTAAAATGAACGGCTTTCTAGATGGGATATTATATTACACAAGAATCTGAATATATGTCATTTATCTTTATAAAAATTTGGATTAGTTTTGTTTCTTGCTGTTGAATTACCAAATGAAGTAGGGGATAGTAGTTAATGCAATGCAGAATAAGTACTGCATGTCATAACACTTCAGACTGCTGTTGTCATCACTGCATGTTACCTTTGCTAAATACCAACATCTCTAAAATGTCTCAACTTAAAATAAAGCTTTTAATGAATTCTTGAAATTTACGGGAAAGTTATGATCAGCAGTGAGAATATCTAACTCACCTTCTGCTGTGGAGTGTTGCAGCACAATCCAGAAATACATGGGGTTCAATAGTTCTGAAAGTATTACTGAAATGGGTACCTTTGAGTGGAAAACCATATAGAAACTCAGTTCTCAGTTTAAGAATTAGTTATGCAGTGTCTTTTCCATTTGAGAAAATTTAGTAAAGAGTTGTATTAGCTTTTCCAGAGTATAGAGAATAGAGTAAATTTGTTCTGGTACAGGCATTGCTTGTTTTTAAAGATGGTATCTTTGATGTCTACAGTAGCCATTCAACAAGGAGAAACTTGAAAGGAAAAAAAATACTTGAGTCCTATTTCACAATATTAAATTTTTTTTCTTTTCTTTTGGTATATTTAGAAGTTTCTTGGGGTTTTTTCCCCTTCTAAATCCATCTCACAAAAATTGTCTTTTTGAATCACATCTCTTACTCAGTTGGTCTATCACAAATGTAATCTGGTGACTACAAAAGTAATCTATGCTCTGCTTTCTGAGTGAAATGTGTTCTCTGTGGTTGTCACTGTTATACCAGAGGTTGGGGAAGTGAGGAGTAGTCTACTCATCTCTAGGTAAATGTATTCTCTATGACAGTGATGATTTGTTTTTTCATTTCTTTTAAAATAAAATCAGCTTTATTCCTTGACACAAGGGAGAAACAAAGTAGTGATATGTTATTCTTTACCTACACATTAATAGAACACAAGGTATATGATAGCTATCTAATAGTCTCTAATAATTTGTGTGAAAGGAATCAAACACTTTCATTATATGATTGTTTTATTGACAGAAATTAAGTATTTGGGGTAGGAGAGTGACAGAAAAAAGTGCCTGTTAGTATGCTTTTTTCTCTATACTGTATCTATTTCTCAGTCTCCATCACATATCACAATGCTATATGAGTCTGGACTCTGATGAAACAGCAAAGGAGAACCTAAGTTTTTCATAAGAAAAAAAAACCCCCACAACCCACTGCAGCACCCAAACAACACCCCTAAACCCCCAAAATGACCCCCCACCCCACCTCTCCCAACAAAACAAAGAACTCAAATAGAAAACAACTTACAAGTATCAGGGAATGTAGGTATTTGCATTTCTTTTTCTACTGGGCTGAGTTAATTCTTTGACACCTGAGTTCAGGTACCAGCACAGATAAGAAGGATGCAGAAGTACTCCTGGAGTAGAAATGACAATGATCGAGAGCATTCTAAAATGTCCTGCCTACGGTTATTCTCCAGCTCAAGATTTCTTCTTACAACTGACAACAGATTGTTGGAAAGGGAGGAGTGGATTGTCTTTCCCTCTGGAACATGGTGATAATGTTCAAAATAATATTTGGGTTAGTACTGGGCTGCTGATATTTTTATTTTTGCAATCCTCTTTTCCCTTCAGACAGGCATCATCTATAGTGGGAGGAGTGACATTGCCTATAACTGCCCAGGGAATGTATTTAGTTTTCTGACCATGATGTTTGAGCCAGAGCTGTGGGTTTAAATTCTAAAATAGAATTATTGGAAGTAACCTCTTGCTGCTGACGGATGTTGCTGCAAGAATTTTACTTCATAATTTTTTTTTTTTTTTGGAGCAGCAACCATAAACCTCAAGTGGTTTGTGAGAAGGAAATTGAAATTACTTAAGTCTGTGATCATTCTTTCCTTGGTGACAAGTATGGAAGGCCTTAGGCAAAAAATGGTTATAAATCTTTGGAATTCTTTATATGCTAGGGGATGTTACTATGTTTCATCACTAACTAGCCAGAAATTATAAAAAAAAATAAAAATTGGTCATTAAATTGAGTAGCTCAACACCATATGTCAGATACTTTCACTATTGCATATATTGGTTACCCTTTGAAACACCTTAGGCAATTGAAGCCATGCTGATCAACTTTAATACAAGAAGTAATTTCTTTTATTTCTGCTTTCATAGGCACATGAAGAAATACAGCAGTGTCAGATTTGAAAGGGACTCCTGGAGTCTAGTGCCAAAATCTTATGTCAACTCATCAAGTTCTGTCTTAAAACTGGTTAGAATACTCTCACATTACCATGCTGGTGACCTAATCCAGATTGCTCTAGTAGTCATTTAGCCTGTTGCCTTTTTTTAGCATTTCTATTAAAATATCTACTCTGTATATCTGATCCTTCCCTTGGACTTTTCTTCTCCAATATTATGATTCTTTCACTGACAAGAATCCTCTGCATTTAGTCTCATCTCTCATGACAATCCAACAATGTTGTGTCTAACTCCTCATTGTTTCCACTGGAATCTATTCTTTGATTCAATTCAACCAGTATTCCAAGTGAAACCTCCTCAAGAACTAGAATAATATTATGGCTTTCTTTACAAGAAATACAAAGGAATACAAACGCATACTAAGATAACCATTTCTTATATAAGGTCTTCTTCACATCACAGTTCAGTCACTTGGTGTAATACTCCCATGTTCTCACAAATTATGAAAAGATCCAATTTTTTCCCATTAATTTCTACTGAACCTCAAGTGTGTAATTTCATACTTTGTTCTTTTAAGCTTCAGGGTTTTTTTTTCTCTGCTTGAGTCTTGTGATGATTTAATATTTGATGTGATTATATTTTTACAGGTGAATTTTTTTTTGTCTCTACTGAATCTTATGGGATTTTTTGATGCAAAATATCTAGCAGGTTCTGTTATCACTTGTCAAATGCCACAGCAGAACCTGACTGGTTTTGGGGAATGATGTATTTATTTTTAATTAAACAAAAACAAAGCTTGTTTTCACATTCTTACTTTCTGAGCTCTCATTAGTTGAAAATTACATTACAAGAAGACTTAACACATTTTTTCTCTGTGACAAGCTTCTGGAGAGTGTTAGAACTTACCCAAACTTGTCAGAAACCTAAATGCTAGTAAGACCTTATTGAGCTGGGTGCTAATGGATGAGTAGTTATGAAGCCAACTCTTCAGCTGAAAATATTGATGGCATGACATTTTTAATAAACTTATAAACGCTGTCAAACACTCAAAGTTTCATACAAAAGTAGACTTCTGACTTGAAGATTGGAGTTCAAGTGTTAAAAGCCCCTTTAATTTCCCCCCTCGGTGCTTTAACACTCATTCTGAAAGCAATTCTGCTTGTGCTTGTGAGTTAATTCTGTAGGCACATTTAATCTCTCTGTAGGCAAATGGGATGTGGAAACCATGCCTATATTTCAGTTTCTCCTTTTTACTCCAGACTCATAGTGAAAATCTTGTTTCCATAGACTACCTAAACTCAGATACTCTGTCATGACTAGAACCAGCTGGAGTGGTAGAAGGACAGTAACTGAGAAAAGAGGGACAGCTAGTTGAGAAGCAGTAGTACCCTAGATAAACATAGTAATGCTTGGTGAAAGTTGTTGGAGCTGCAAGATTATTGCTGAGTTACTCAGTAGTTGTGCACTGGTCTTCCACTTTAGCAAAAATGTTAATTATCATCTGTAAGTGCTGCTGGTGCCTAAATGGAGGACTCCTATCTCATACTCACTGAGCAGACACTGAAGTTCCTAAAGTCCTGAACTGGGTTTAATATAGGGGCCTGAAGAACACATCTCTTACAAGTGCTTTGTTCTGCCAGGACTCAGTACTACAGTACCCAGCCTATATTTAGACCATTGGGCTACAAAATGAATTTTTCCTCTGGTTTGAATACATCACATTTTCCTGGTGCACATTTGGGTAGATTAGATGCCATGGAGATGGCTGTATCAACATTTTTGGCATTTAAAAATGAGTTCTGCTTGTCTTGTAAAGATTCTCTCCTCTTTTGAAAAGATTTCTATGAAAGTAGCACTCCCATTAATATTGCATTTTTAGTCTTCATTTTCCTTTATCCTTTTGCTTTTGTGTACTCTGTTGTGATGTACAAAAACTATTAATGGGATGCAGTTACCATTCAGCATTTCTGCTGGAACTGTTTCTGTTAAGAAAATGTTCAAGATTCTGTATCCCAAATTTAGGCATAATATGAAAAAGTACAATGGGTCCCATTTTCTGTTCCAAACAGAAATGCTTACTGGGAAACTGTTTAAGTTCCTGTTCTGGACTTCTTCCTTGGCTTAAATAATCCTCATAAAGTAGTCCAGGGAGAATGTCACACAACACAGAATGTGTATCAATAAAACAAACTAGTTCTTGAAATGCTTTGCTCAATTAAATTACTTAAAAGTGAAACTATCTTAATGTTGAATTGCTTTCCTCCCTGAAAGTAGCCCTTATTTTCAAATGCTGGTAATAAAATATCACAAGGGGGCACCAAAGGTTTTTCTTACAGAAGACAACTCGAGTTTTCCTTCCCTCTTTAACCCATACACATTAACTCAACATTACAAATGCAAAATATTTTGAATGGCTTAAAGCAGTGGTGGCCATAATTCCTGCCCCCGGGAGCTGTGTACCGAAACCTACAAGAGGAGTGGGCAACCTGGGAAGCAATTCCAATGGTATTACTTCTCTGGGGCCTCCTTTACAAGGTGAAGCTGTGCTGGGCCCACAGCCAGATGCTACAGCAACCAAGCAAGATTGTGGAATTATAGACTGGCCTGAACAGAGCCTCCTGGCTCAGTTCCTCTCACAGCCACAGACTTGGCTTATCCAGCGGTCTCCATGCCAGTCTTGAGTACAAAACATAACTCTTACAGGCAAGTGTTGCAGTTGAAGGATTTGAGGATTTGTCGTTTCAGGAGCTGCACGCTCTGGACTTTATTCCCCAAGTATAGAAATATATTTGATAATAAAATCCAATATGGTTTTATGAAGAATACTGTACAAATACCTCCCCTATGATGATTTTTAAATGACTACAGGAAAAACATTGTATGCATTTTATTCATGCCTAATTGATGCTCTGAAGACTTTAGTAAACAAGAAAGGGAAAAAAACTTTTTTAAACTCAAATTGGAAAAGTCTAAGTATTCCCATGCAACATATTTGAAACAATGTCAGAATGATGGCATTTTAAATTTTTTTTGTCTGTTTAATGAAGATTGGATGAGAAATTGGTAACTTAAAGCATTCTTTATTTTTTTAACTAGGTACTCCTGGAGTCTAGGAGATCAATAGGTAGTTAGGAAAGTAAAATACCTACAAAATAAGATTGCTGTAATTTTTGGATACTTTTCTGAAGCATTATTGAAATTTTAAGGAGCACCTTTTAGTTATGGATTCTCGTACAATTCTCAGCACCTGTTGAGTAGATACTGCTGTGTTCTTCAAGTGGAGCAACATGAAATATTTTTTCTTTTTTTCTCTTGATTTTTTTTCTGCTTGATCAGTCTCTCAGTCTATTACATTATAGAGCTCTATAGCAGCCACAACAGTGTAACAAAAATGTGGGAACTGGAGGTCAGTGAGATGTTTTGTCTTAAACAGCACTGCTGCTATCCAGATTTGATGCATCAGTAATATTTCACTCGGATAACTCAGCTGGGGAATCCTGGGTTTGGGGACTGCTGTTGACACCTGCTTGATAGCAAGAAAGGGAAGACATGCATGCATTTAGTGTTTCTTGTTGGTATTTGACACCTACTGCCAGGAGATGATCTGCTGAAGGACATTTGATGTTATTGGCATATACTATTGCTATCTGCTGGAACTTCTCCATTACGCCTCTTCCATTGGACCTTTGGTGGACTGGAACAGCTGTTAAGCCATGATCAAGAAACTGACCTGACATAAACCAAGCTGTGAGTAACCCCAGGGGAAAAAAAGTCATGAAACCTACTTGCACAGCTAGAAGTAGGAAGTGGTAGTATATTTGAAAAGCTTAAATTAGCACAGCCAAAATATATTACAAACCATGACTCTGTTTATCTACATGGGAAATAGATAATAGACAATAACAATGCAATCTTTTGTACATAGTGCCAAAAGTTTGGATACATCCTATGACAGTGAAATCTCTGTGAGAAATAATTGTCAGTTTCATCAGATCTCTATCTGTTTCCGCTGAAAGATATGCTACATTAACTAGCAAAAAATTCTCTGTGCCTTGCTGTAGACTTATGCACCATGCCAATGTTATCTTGTATGTGGTTTGATAGCTGAGGCTCTAGCAATTCTTTCCTGTTTTTCATTGTCTTTGCAGAATTACTTTATTTCTAATACTTTATCTTGAATAATACTTTCTAAAGAATTTCTCTATTTTTATTATTATGTATAATAATTTTATTTCACAATCTTGCCAACTAGTTTTTTCAATTAAGTGTTAATACTTCTTTCCAAAATTAGGAAAGGTAGTGTGAAATTCTCCTAAAGCTCTAGGAGTTATGCCTTAAGACACTAATAGATATTTATGAAGGACTCAGATGACCGCAGGTGTGTATGCCTCCTGCATACACACTATTTGGCATGTAGGAAGTAGTAAGAGGACAAATGTTTATCACAAATTGCTAAGCAGTCCTTCCAAATTCCAGTTCATCTTCCAGGTATGACTCTGTATTCCCCTAATGTTTTTCAAGACCCATATTAAGCATATGGAAATCAAACCTTACTTAAAGCCTTTAAATTTGATAAGACACCTCTATGTTGTCCTGATAGAATAGGATTGTTATAGTAATCCTCGGGGCATTGGCAACATGGACAAGTCAAGAAGTGTTCTCCAGTGCTATCTGAATAAAGACTTCTATAGAGGTAAAGCTCTTTGGACTTCCCTCTGAAAGTCTCCTTCAATTAAAGGTTTCTAATGCTGACAGCCCAAAGCTAAGTCCCATTTCTTCCTTTACTGTTTCTGGAATAATTGAATTGTTTAGGTTGAAAAAGTGCAGCCATTAACCTGGCACTGGAAAGTCCATCACTAAACCATGTACCTAAGTGCCACATCCACAAGTCCCTTAAATACCTTTAAGGATAGGGACTCAACTACTTCTCTGTGTAGCCTGTTCCAGTGCTTTTGGTGAAGAATTTTTTCCTAATAAGCAACCTAAAACTCCTCTGGCACAACTTAAGGCCATTTCCTCTTGTCACATTAATTGATACCTGGGAGAAGAGACCAACCTCCAGCTTAATACATACAACCTCCTTTCAGGTAGTTGCAGGGAGTGATAAGATTTCCCCAGAGCCTCCTTTGCTCCAGGCTAAACAACTCCAGCACCCTCAGCTGATCCTCACAGGACTTGTGCTCTAAACCATTCCCCAGCTCCACTGCCCCTCTATGGACACTCTCCAACACTTCAGTGTCCTTGTAGTGAGGGGCTCGGAATTGGACACAGAACTTCGGGTGCGGCCTCACCAGTGCCAAGTACAGAGGGAAAATCACTGTGTGGGTCCTGCTGACCACACTACTCCTGATTTAGGCCAGGATGCTATTGACCTCTCCTGTTTTGTTTTAAGCACTTGCTTTTTTGCTTTTAACCTAGACTATCTTCAGGAATATTATTTCTCTCCTTTGCAAATTCTTTTGACTGCTCATATTCCCAAAAACAGTTTCCTCAGGTGTTTGCACTAATTTTTTCTGACAGCCACAGCATTGCATTAAACTGTGCCTGTAAACTGGGACTATCAGATTCAATACAGAGGCTGTCCCATCACCACAGGCAGCCTCTGTGTTTTTGCCAATAGAATAATTTAAGGCATTTAAAGGCCAGCTATCTGACTCTGGATTTGTGCTTCCCTCTTGTGATCTGACTCCCACTTTGGCACTTCTGCCGTCAATATTTAAATAGGTTTCCTAGCACCTGTTTTCAGTGTATGTGATTGCAGCTACCAGATGCAAAACTAAAATCTCTGTGGTAGTCATCTGAAAAAGAAACTGTAGTTATATTCTACTAAAGTCAGATTTCTGTAAAAATATTTAGGTATTAAAGGTATCACAGCAAGAAATTCCCACTTATATCTGAGATGGGGTGCTTCTATGGAAAATCAATAGCTGTCCTTGAGTACCTCTCTAGAGCTGTATCTGCATTTTTGTTATGAGAACTTGCTACCTTTTGAATGCATAATTAATTATGTGAAAATTCATGAGTTCACTATGACCACTGCCAAGAATCAAGCACAAGTTAGCACCTACAAACACAGGTGTGCATTTGGACTTAGTAAAGCAATCCAGTTTATATTTTGTCTATACCTGAGTCCCAAGGAAGCTTGTTCATCCAGCAAGCTGGCATAGCTTATATGCATGGTTCTTTGCAGGCAAAGTTGTCTCAGCAGGTTTGATCTGCTTTGCCTGGGTAGTACTTTGAAATCCTTACCCTAAAAAATGGCTGAAAGCATAAATTCCAGAGAAATGTGGAGGACAGATTAAAGTCTTGACTGAAAATTCACCTCTCCAAATGATTCTTCATAAATAAGCGGAGGAGGGAAATGCCAGCAGGTATGAAGTGGACCAATTGATGTTTTGCTTCCATTTGTCTTCCAGTGCAGGCTCTTCCTGTGATGGCCTTCTGATAGATCACCATTTTCTAAAATTTCTAACTATTTTAAGCCTACTTTTAGTGTTTTTTCTTTCTTTTGTCTAGTATTTTATGGGTATTTCCTTTTTTAAAACTTACTCCCCATCCTGTCTAGCCATTCATCTTTATGACAGGGTAAGAAGCTTTTTGGGATAGACCACAGCTTTAACTGTATTTATGAAACATCCTGTAGGTCTGCAGGTCTGCTAAGCTAAATAATAATAAAAATTAAGAAAAAATAAGAGCATGGAAAGAAAAATGTGGAAAAGGAGGAAAATGAGCTTGATCTTTGTATCTCAGCTTCACTAGCTGATGAACTTTTAAATGGCAATATAAAATCAGGACTGAAATGCACACACACAAGCTATTTGACCTAAATATGTGTTGTTAACTAAGATAATGAAAAAGTGATGATGACTGCTAATAGATTCTGCATGACAGAGTACAATACGTATTTTCTGATGAGCTTTATCCTAAATGTAGTCTTCGAAGCACATTGAAACAGCACAAAGACCTAAGAGTTTTATGTCAAAATATACCTGATAACAGAAGGATAGGAAAAGGACCTTTTTTAAATTTTATTTTTCTTAACTGACTCATTTCCAGACTTCAGTTGTTTCTGAGCTGTCTTGTAGCTTCCACTTCTAATTTTATAAAAAAGGCTCATTCATCATGTTTCTGTTGGGGTTTTTTTTCAAAAATTGCAAGCAATTAGGGAAGTTTAGCAGAAAGTTATACACTGCAGACTATGTTTATACCTACATCAGAAAGAAAGAGAGGCAAGGGGAAAATGAGTGGCATGAACATTAGCTTAAACATTTGAAATCATATTAAGTAGTTAAGTCATGAGACAATCCAGGCCCATAATACAATGGAGTGCAATTCTTCTACCTGTTGGAAAGGTTTAACTTTGCATTTTATGGGCTTTTATGTATATTTCTCTTACAAATAAATTAAGTATACCTATTTGAAATATTTCATAGTGACAGTAGAATATGTCCTGATACACAGCACTAGGAAATCAAATGTTAACTTACTGTTTGTCATGTCTTATTGACTAGAATCTGCATACAGAGAATGTAATAACAGTTAATACTTCAGAATACTTATATTTAAATTGTCTATAGTTAATTTGTCTGAATCTTCATATTTTATTCTTTACTTCTATTCAATATGCTCTTCAGATATCTATATATATGAAACATATATATGTGAAATGTGTATCTTGAATAACATTATTCAGCTAATCTTTTAGGTCTTTGGAAATACTACTGTCCCCTTAAGAGGCACCCCCACCCCCCCACCCTCTGACCAAAACCACCCTTAAAAGCTAATCACACAGCTAAAAACATTCCATTAAGACAATTAGAAGAAGTATTATTCTGGCATTTAGCAACTAGACCAGTGATTGTATTTGGACAGGCATACCCTGGAGAGGGAATGCACATGTGGAGTAGAGGGTGAAAAATACTGTTTTTCTAGGAGATGAAGCTATTTTCCCTGCCTCTATGGTAACAGATTTGCTGCTTGTTCATTATTAACACTCATCAGCTTCTGGACTTTAAGGTGCAGTCCCCAGGCATGTGCATTTTTTTCTGTTTTTACTCAACCCCAGATTCCATCAAAGTCATGTATGAGTTTGTTGCTATTGGACACAAAATAAAGAGCTTCACTACAGTTCAAAGGCAGAAGAAAATCAGAAGGCTTTATTTACAATTCATCCAGCCTTTTTATAACATGCTGCGCTAAAAAGGGATATTATTGGTCCATAGAATTGACACCTCTCTTCGTTGGTTAAGTAACAGAAACAACACTTGGGAGAGCAGTTGTTATGAGAAAAATATTGTTTACTTGGAAATGTTATGAGAAGAAAATAGTTATTTACAGAAACTGTCCCTGAAAGAAAGACTCTCGTGAGAAATCTTCCCCTGGGAAGAAAATCAGCCACTGACAGGCTTAAAACCTTTCGGACTCAGAAAAATCAGGCCCACATGAGTTAAAATAAAACTTTTTTTCACAGTTGAGTGTTACAACTGGGTATACTAGTCTGCTCTGTGAAAGGGGGCACAAATGATAGTTTTCTAAGGATGGCAAGGTCTTAGTGCCTTTTGGGCTCTTCCCGATTCCAGCTGATGGATTAGGCTTCTCAAAGGAGCCCTTCATCTACCTTGCATCCATGACATCTTGTACAACTGATCCCAGTGGGATTTTTGCCAAGCTACTAAAAGCAATGCTGGTCTGGAAATAAGCAGCGGCAGAGAACCTTTGAGTGAACTTTCATGCCAAAAAAGTCCTGAAGGATTTATGCAAGTTCTAGGATAGGGTACTTGCTAGGTAGGATGATTTTCAGATCCCAGTTGTGAAACACCTAAATCCCTCTGAAATCCTCATATAGGAGTCTGAATTCCTTCTTCGCACACAGCTTTCGCTGATCCCGCAAGAAACGTGACTTTTCTTACATGCTGGAGCCAAGACAGAAACTAACATGCTAGGAGTGTATAGTTTAATTTCTGGCTACAAATATCCTCACATTTCTGCTTCTCAGGCATCTCCTTTGGGACTGTCCTGCCGGAGGGAGCGCGGTGCCGGGCCGGGCTCTGCTCGGGCCGTGTTTGCAGCGCCATGGCAACGGCGCGGCGGCCACAGGCCCCGGCCGGGCCCGGCGGCTCCCGCTGCTCCCGCTGCTCCCCGGGATCTCCCCTGTGCAGGCGCTGCTCCCGCTGCTCCCCGGGATCTCCCCTGTGCAGGCGCTGCTCCCGCTGCTCCCCGGCACCTGCCCTGTGCAGGCGCTGCTCCCGCTGCTCCCCGGGACCCCACGGGTGCAGGCGCTGCTCCCGCTGCTCCCCGGGACCCCACGGGTGCAGGCGCGGCCGGCGGCTGCGGGTGCCGGAGCCGGGATGCGCTCCAAGAGGCTCACCACCGGTACGTCGCGCTTTCCCCGCAGGGCTGGGCTGGCTCCGTGTCGCACCGGGCTCGGGCCCCACGGTGGCGGCCTCAGGTACAGAGACGGTGACACAAAAAGGGCATTTGGAACTGTCGGGTGTAAACTTGCCCGGCAGAACTCATCACTCCTAAGAGAAAACTTTACCCCCTTCAAATGGCATCACTAAAGACAGGATATTGTCCTAGAATGAATGAGAGTTGATTATTTGGGAACACAATTTTATCTTTTTAATTTTATCACATGATTTGTAATATTTGCTTTTCAAAGCTTTGAGAGTCTCATACAAATCTGTATTTTCATTAAACCACCAAGCTTCTAGTTATCAATTTTGCAGAGGAAAGCTGACATGAAGTTAACTGATATGTATAAAAAATAATCTATTTAAATAATACTAATATTTCTATAAGTCTTGTGATAGTTAATCTTTTTGCACACAGGTCAACATTACAGCATATTCTTTGGTTATTTTATTTCTTCAGACTAAGTTATTTCAGAGCACCCAAGACCATTGTCATGCCTCACTATTTTTTGTTGTATTGAACCAGATCGACTGTATTGCTTGGATAACATACGATATTTCATATCTTCTTTTCAGAACCTCCATGTATAACAGAAGAAGTGTTAGTAAGTATGCTTATAAGGCTCAGTCATTATTTTCAGCATGCAGCAATGGAGCAAAAAAAGTAAAAACCCATTTGTCTGTTTTCTCATTTCTTTTTTGTAAGTATAGATTACTGAGCAATTTCTTAAAATTTTGGCAGACAAAGTACTTAGTTTGAAAATAATTAGGAAAAAAAAGTAACAGGAGGCTATGGAGAATAAAGATGGAAACGAAAGTGATGAAGGAAGGAAACAAAGAACTGGAATATTTGGCATGACAGGTTTAACAATCTCCTTACTTTGCCTTTTTTGCCCTTTGCTCATAGCTCATTGTAGGTTTTCCCTGATGTTTGTCTTCTTGTTTGAAAGTTATATATGTTTCTCTGTTATCTCTTAAGAAATGGCATGTTTACTATTGCAGCTTAGGTGATGTTTGCCTATTCCCTGTTTTGGATGCCTTTGTAACTGTGTATTTTAAAGTATATATGTGTTGATATTGCTTTTGGGAATCTCTAGATACTGTTTTATTTATAGTGTTTATTACCATAAACAGAACCAACATAAGCACAAGTTTTGGACCAATCTTTAGCACACCTTAACCTCTAGTTGCAATTCTAAGGCAGCTTTTTCTTATCATAATTTAGACTATGCTGCAGGAGAAAGAGCATGGAAAGAAACAAAACCAAATGCTTTCTGACACAAAAATTTTAATCTGTAGTATTGTACATGCAACTCCCTAACCTATAATGTGCACATAAGAAAGTGCAACAGATTTCAAATGAAAATAAGACTGTCTACAAAAGCTCTCTAAAAAACAGAGGAAAGTACATCATGTGTTGATGCAGTAAGCAATAAATCGCACTTTTATAAGATCATAAGCATTTTTTCCATTAATCAACCACTGTGCTTACATTTCTTGCCTTTATATGGAACTACGGAGCATTATATCCTTGGGAAATTAAAAACATGTTACCTACATATTCCTAAAGAGCTTACACTTCAACCAATAATAAATTAATTTTTTTTAAATAAGTCCTTTGATAAAATACTTTCGTCATGTATTATCATATCTAGTCCTATCTTGAGATTCATTCTTGTCAGTGTCAAACCAAACATGAGGCTGACTACAGCTTGTTTCTAATTAATTTCTCTTCCTAATTGTGTTGACACGTGCAGAATTGATATTTCTGGATCTGATTGCCTATTGACATTAGTAAGAGGCACGAAAGCCTTGTTTTGAGCATTGGCAGCATTTTCTAGAAATGAGCTTGGCCTACCTTCCCTGTGCTGTATCAGTCACCACATGAACCACAAGTGCTAAGGAATAAATGCTGTCAGACTAGGGCCAGACAAACATCATCAGGTATAGTCCTGACTTGTCAGGCATGTTATCTCAGATTTCTTCCTTATCTGAGAATAAGCAATCTCTATTTTGGTTAGACCACTGGGGTTTGGATCAAGATCTGCCTGCCTGCCTGTACACTGCCTGCCTGTACACTGTCCATAACCTCTCTTTAATGCTATTCCTCACTAGCACAGTACAATGCTATCAACAAGAGAAAAAAAAAATTGTGTTGCAACACTTTTGCTGCTATTGGCAAATACATTAAATTTAAGTGCATTGTCCTTGCCTTGCAAGGCTGAAATTATAGAATATTCAGGAAAAGGAAACTATTAAAAATTATTTAAGTGTCTTCATTATATTGAAGACACATATCTGAAAACCAGTGGAATAATGTTCTAGTTTTGCCCTCTGTTGAACTGAAATGGGGATGGTGGAGATACTGAGTACAGTAAGACTTGGAGCCATACTTTCAGATTTGTCAACAGCAGAAAAATTCAACTTCTTGTCTACAGTTTTTGAGTCATGTTAACAGGATTTAAAATGCAGGGGTCAGAAAAGATACAAAAACACCTTCAGATGCAGTCTTCACTTCTGATGAGGTCAATAGGAGGCCTCCCAGTTCTGTCAGATTCAAAATATGGCATACACTGCTTGCTTGCTGAGCCAAATTATAGGTTAGTGTACTCCCTCTTAGTCCCCAAACATCCCCAAGCAGCAGTGTGAGAGCAGAAGTAGCCCTGGTGAAATATTATACTCTCCTTCTTCCCAAATGCAAGAGAGAAAGGTACAGTATGGGGAATTTCTAGACTGTTAGCTTATGCACATTTTTTTCAAAAGTTAACATGCAGACTTTCAGCATCTAGAAGCTCTTTGGTTTATGAAGGCTTTATATGTAAATTCATTGGAAAAGGATTTACCTTAATGAGTGCATTTTAAATTGCCAAGGACCTTGGCAATGTGCAATGGCTAGAATATAACAATGCAATGACTATATTCTCAAAAATGGGAAATGTTATTTTGCAAAAGCTTCCATGCCATATCTCATTTAAAAATTTTTTTGAGGCAATAGTGCATTCAAATATTAGCACAGATTATTACAAGCCATGCTTTGTGGTTTTGTCTCTCTACAGGAAGTATGCTTGGCCACAGATGATATGCTTGTGGATTACTTTAATGAATTTTTGAGTCTTCCGGTAAGTACCTTACAGAAATCCCTTGCAAAATACAAGAAATGCCTTACTAAGATTAAGACTAACTTAATCCATCTTGGAAAATTTTATGATTTGCCATATATCTGTATTTTAATGGTAGCAACTCTTACTGCTTGGTGTTATTTTCAGAAAGAATAGCCCAGTATCTGGACTTCTTGGGACAGATGTTCTCTTGATAATTTACAGAATCACAGAATGAGTGAAGCTGGAAGGGAGTACAGTGGGTCATCTGGTTCAACCTCCCTGCTCAAGCAGGGTCATCCCAGAGCACAGGACAGAGATCTGCATCCAGATGGTTCTTGAATATCTCCAGTGAGGGGGACTCTACCACCTCTCTGGGCAGCCTGTTCCAGTGCTCAGTCACCCACACAGTAAAGAAGTTCTTCCTCATGTTCAGGTGGAACTTCCTGTGCATCAGTTTCTGCTCGTTGCATCTTATCTTATTGCTCAGCACCACTGAACGGAGCCTTCATCCTCCCTTCAGATACTGATAGACATTGATAAGGACCCCTCTTATTTGTTGCTTTTTGAGGCTGAACATGCCTGGCTCCCTCAGCCTTTCCTCATAAGAGAGTTGCTCCAGTCCCATTTCATAGCTCTCATTTTCATAGCCCGGCACTGGGCTGCTCAAGTAGCTCCATGTTACTCATGTACAGAAGAGTGGACCTTGACCTGCTGGCAGTCCTCTTCCTAATGTACACCAGGCCTTCTTGGCCATGGAGACACACTGCTGGCTCATGGACAGCCTGTTGTCCACCAAGATGCCTAGGTTATTGATGGATTTAAACTTACATAATTAATCATTTATGTATTTAAATCACAGTGCACTAAAATAATATGAATAGGAAATGAAAAAGACAGAGAAATACTTACTTAAAAGGTGTCCACTCTTATTACAGTGTCACAACATGACAACATAACAAATGTTTTTCCTTTTGCAGTTTTCTGGCAATGCATTCAGTGATTAATAAACATTTAAGTTCAAGAAACAACTATTTTTCTTCATGGCTTGGAAGGTTTTAAAGTTGGCACTCCCCTCCTCTTCCTCTCCCATTTGCAGCTAGAAGGATGCAGCCTTACACTGTAATCTGTGTGCTGGTCCAGTTACAGTTAGACCATCATACCCAGTACTTTGTATTTAACCAGTTCTCCTATATTTTGCTCCTTTTCCCTATCAACTAGCCTGCCTCCCCACACTCGGTTGAGAGTCACATGTACAGTCCTGCTCCCCCAAAGTGGCAACCTCATCCAACTTCATCTGAGTAGACTTGACCCTGACACCTTACACTCAAAGTCCCTTGCCAGGTGGCACAGGCCTTTCCAGTGTCACTTGGGGATCCTGCCCAATGGGGAGTTGCCCCACAGCCTGTTCCCCTCCTAAGGCACAGCAGTCCAACAGGCTACACTACAAGAACATATATCCATTCTACACCTTGCTTGGTAGGGATCACTGCCAGCATTAGGGGAGGGCAGAATATTTCTTGATTCTCCTTTGACCTCAGACTTTGGTGAAGCAACTAATGAAGTAAGTTCAATTGTGATTCATAACTGAATGATTTGTCTTACTAAATTGAACCAGATAGCTGTCTCTCTAAGCCACTGATCTGTGTACAGATCATTTACACAGATCTGTGTAAATGTACACAACATGGAAATTGCCCTACTAAGGGTGGTAGAATGGGCTCCTCATGCCAATTTTTAATCCTAAAATAGAACCTGGAGGTATTTACTCTATGTCAGAGTATGAGTTTTGTGCACAGCATTGATACTGATTTTTTTCAGGAATTCAGTCATTACATGCTTTCACCACACTGCAAGATTCCGAAGAGTATACAAAGCTAGAGGGACACGGAACAAAACCTGTGGTGAGAGGGCTGGTTTCTTTCTTTCTCCAACACCTCCACTCCCCCAACCTCACCCCCACTTCCCCACAGCTGCCTTAGGATATCTGCCTAAATCCAAGCCTAACTACTTAGGTTTTAAACCCAGGCTTCCTTACACATGCCAGATTGTTCTTAGCACAGGAATACCATCCTCCATGCCTTTGCTGCTTATTTGGAGTCTATGCTTCAAGTTTTCCCCGGTTTGCAGAGGATGGAGTGGGTAAGAAGTTCAGCCTTTTTAGTCTCTTGATCTCCTTGGACATACATTAATTTCAGGATATCTGTTAGAGGCCAAAATTCTCCTTGGCCTCAGAGGGCTCCTCAGCCCACAGTCCTGGCGCGGCTCTGAACTGCAGCAATTGTCCAGGCACTCCTGACTGCTCTGGAAGCCCACAGAAAAGAATTCAGTCACTCCTGAGTAAACAC
The DNA here is from genome assembly GCA_013401135.1 of Cettia cetti. Taxonomy (NCBI): domain Eukaryota; kingdom Metazoa; phylum Chordata; class Aves; order Passeriformes; family Sylviidae; genus Cettia; species Cettia cetti. The sequence continues at coordinate 150,811 of VZUI01053519.1, forward strand.
TGTTTCATGCTGGCAATCTTGGTAGGTTTCTAAGATGACGCATGGTCTCTCTTCTACATATTTACATATCTTAATGAAAACAGATGCTCTATTAGCTATTTTTAACTGTAATGTTCTCATAATTGGTTTTATTTTCTCTTTGATCTTTTCCTAAGGATTTACTCTCTTCAGGATTAATTTCTATTAATGCCTTGAGTTCTGTGGCTTGAATACCTTACATTCCCAATTTCCCTCTCCTTCTCAGAAGGCTTCTACTAAAACAGTGCATTGAAATTTCCATTTCTTTGCTCTTGTTGTGCTTATACACTGTTGCCTGGGAACAGTATTACCCAGGTGTGCTAGTAGTTAGGCAACAAGTTAAACTGAAAATATTGTGAGACTTGATACAAGAAATCAGGGGGAGCAAACGCTTAGGGCACTGCCTCTGCATTGATTTATAATGCACCATTAGCAGATGGAAAATTGTATCACTAGGGACTTGCTATAGCAGCAGCAGGTTTTTCATGTGTTTTTTGTGGTTTTTTTGGTTTTTTTTGCTTTGATTTATGGTGTATGCCTTAAGTGATTCTCTTGTTATAATGACATTCCATGTAATCTGACATAAATATCTAGGTACTCCAAAGAGCTATATACTGTGATGAAGTGTAATTTACAGAAAGTATTTCTGAAATACATAATACAAAATAACCTCAGGAGGGCAGTTGTTGCTGGTAGTACAGTGATTTCACAGTAGCAGAAACCAATTACATGACACACAAATGAGTTACACCTTCCTTAGTAACTAATGTGAAATGAAAGATTTAAGAGAAACATTGGCCTGGATACATTTCCATTTCTAGGAGTTCAGGCTAGAATTTGAATCTCTGATCCATTATTAAAAACATCCAAGGATATGTTTAGTAAGGAATGAAAATTCAGAAGTCAGAAATTGCCCTCCTGCTCAGTGTTGAAGGCAAGCACAGTAACGTCAACTTGTTTCTCCTGCGCTCTACACGCTGCTTGCTATTCCATCCCAAGTCCATGTTGGGTCTTACCTGTAATTTTCCAGTTACCAGGGTTTCTGAGGAAGGCACACTCCTCCTCTTTACTACCTAAAGAAGTTGCACTAGAGACAAAAATGCTACCTTGTGGCTCAATTGAAGCACATTCAGGAGATGATAATTTGGTGACGAGACTCTGGTTCTTGGTTTCCCTTGCAGCAGAAATCTACTAAGTGACCCTAAGTTTATCAACTTTAGATTTGAAGAATATTTCTTTTAAACATTGTTCTCACTGTAAAAGCTTTCCTCCAAGTAGTCTGGAGTCCAGCATTTGATGCAGGTGATGATCCTGAAAACAAAGCCCAAGTAAAGTTGGGCCTATTGGTCTTTCTGAAGACAGAATGGTCCTGAAAACCTAGTGCTGTCACAAGTAAAATCTTGCTTGATCTGAGTAGCAGATTACAGAAAGGGCGGAAAGGAAAAAAGGCTGCACAGTTCAGGCCCTTCACTGCTTTGAAGATGACTTTGAATAATTCCATGCATCAAATCATCGGTTCAAGGCATCAGTGCATGCTCATTAGTTTCCTCTTGTCTTTTCCAGGTGTGAGGAGGGAGGCTACAGTTGCCAATATAACCACCCTTAAAAAGGCTTTGACAGAAGTAAGGCCCTACATGCATGTTACATTGAGACTTACCCAGGACTAAAACTTGCATCATGTCTTTGATATTGAAGGAAGCAAACAAATCATTCCTGACTACGTTCCTTATTGATAGTGTGTTTAGTCTAAATGTTCTCTCTTAATTAGATTGTGATATGTGGTTATGACTTTTGTCTTACTCATCAACAGAAGCAAAAATCTGGACTCATTAAAGTCAGTGGGAGATTTTGCATTGACCATGTGTAGTGTGAATTTTTCCAGACGCTTCATAGAGCTGTTCAAATTCTTTTCTGGTGTGGACTCTCACTGACATTTATTTATGATATACATATACCCTTCTTAAGGAAGTTTTGGCCATGCTCATGGATGAGATCTCTAGTCACTCCCACCCTTAACCTAAGAAGCAGCCAAGCTGTGGTCATTCTGTTTCTCTTGGAATCAAACTACATTATTTGGGTCTGGGATGTAAGCATATTTACACATTTGTTAATTGTATCCGAAGTTGAGTGTATCTGAAAACTGTTAAGACAGACAACAGTGAGATTTATATGTCTGATATCCTGGCAACATAGTGATGAATGCTGTTTTGGTTTCTGTTATGGGAGGACTGAGAGAAATTATTCTTCTCTTCAGTTAAGTGTATAACTTCAGGTTTCAGAATTATGTATTCTGTTTATTTTTCAGCTGAAAACCATATTCAATGTGCATTTGACTGCTAAGAAATTTCTTTGCTATCAAAAAAGTACATGCAATTGTTTATTTATTTAATAGTATTGCTGTACCACAGTCTGAAAAACAGCTTTTTGTTTTTTGCTCAGAGATTTTTTTCTGAAACTGAGATTACTACACTGAGTTACATTCATCATAGTGGCTTTGAGGCGAGAATTGCTTGTGGGCAAAACAGTTTGCAAAGTCTGTAGACTTCTTATTTGTTGGCATTCTCAAGTCCTTGATCTTATTTATTGTGCTACATTGACAATGTATGAACCCCAAACTTCAAGGCCCCTGCCAAACCTGATTTATTTTTTCTTAATATCTTGAGGTATAGTTTCTCTGGAGATTTCCCTTTCTATCTTCAAAGCATCAAAAATTGGCTCAAACTAAAGAGAATGATACACTTAGTCTTTGGTTAGTGTATTTTACTTGTCTCTAAAAAGCCAAAAGCACTTGCCAAATGTGGGGTAAGAAAGACATTTCTTAGCATATTAGATTGGCATGGATAATTTTTTCCCTTTCCTTTATAGTGTAGACTATCATTCTCTCCTTAGCATAGGCATCTTCACCAAAGAGATTCCTCATTATTGTAATGACAGAATATTGGTGGTGCCATTAACCTGTCTCATTATTGCCCTGTGAAGTGTTACAGTCTTTTACAGTACTTGACTTCCACTGGAAAGGTTTTAAGTTTGCTAAAGGATACTTTCTTGGTTCTTCTTGTGTTCTTCACCAAGAACACTTTCTTGGTGCATTATTTTTTTTTTTTTGTGTGTGTGTGGCTTGTAATGTGTGAGAATGGTTAGATTGTGTTTTGCCCCAAAGTTCTTCAGATACTGAAAGGAAAATGGATTGACTGATCTTCTCTCCTGTATGGTAATTGGGAAGATGTTTCCTACAAAAAAAATCAGGTTCTGGGGGTGTTTTTTTGTGTGTTCCCATTTGATTTTTCTCATAACATTATCACTTTTATTTCTGTTGCGGTGATGAGTTAAGAAGATTAGGAATTATCTCTTCTTTTATTATGCTTATAAAAACATTCTGATTTATCATTCAAGTTTTTTTAAGTAAACAAGCTTCTCCAGAAAGCTTTGAACTATTCTAAAATGCTTTTGTATGTTCATTTGAGAGAAAGAGAGATGCTGTGTTGGGAATTTGGGATTTGTACAGAATCACAGATTACTGTCTGGAAGGGATTTTGAGTAGGTTTGTAGTGTGGCTTCCTTCTCAAAGCAGGGTTAGTGCTTTAGTACTGACTCCAGGTTGCTTGGCACTTTCTGCAATAGGTCTTGAAAACCTCCAACTGCTGATTCCTCTCTGGACAGCCTGTTCCAGTGCTAATCATCCCAAAATCACCTTTTTTCTTACAATCCAGTTGTTTCAGTGTATGACAAATGGTCTCTTGTCCTTCCACCAGACACCTCTGTAAAAAGCCTGGTTTTATCTGTTCATCAATCTCCTTGTAAATACACTGAGGCTGCTGCTAGTCCTCCTAGAGCTTCTCCCTCAAGGGTGAGTGCTCCAGCCTCTGCCCATCTTGGTGCTCTTCTGATAGACTTGATCAAATATGTGAATATCTTTCTTGTACTGGGGACCCAAGACTGGATGCAGTATTCCAGGTGCATCCTTAGTAGTGTCAAGTCTGCTGGCAGCTCTCTGACTGATAGAAGAAGTATGCATGCTTTTTGATGTCCCTGGGGTTGAATAACTACATCCAAACCCAAAAAGTCTGGACTAGAACCCCCTTTTTCAGTCAAGTATGCAGTGTATGAAGTCTAAATCCTTCTATCCTATCAGTGCATGTTCTTTTACTCCATTAGTATATTTGTCTTATAAATGATTGGCAGTCAGACTCCCAAATCAGTAATACACTTTACATTTTTAAAATAGTCACTAGCATCCATTTCACTGCATTAAATTTGCTATACTTTTCTGTTTAGCTAAATAGAATATGTATCGAAAACCCCTAGATCTAGAGTAAGCTACAAATGATTAAATAAAAGTAGATATATGTGCTAAATTGATACTGTATTTGCTTAGTTTTCAATTTGGAAAATGCGGAACTAAAACAATCTCATTGTGTCTAGCCACAAAGCCTTTTATTATGAAATTTGCATTTTGTTTGCTTTTTTCCCCACAAGCAAGAACATTTCAAATCCTAAGAGACTGAAGTACTTAGTTTCTTAGTGTACTTTTTCTGTTTCTTTATTTAAACATGAAGGAATATATAAGGAAGAAAACATCTAAAGGCTATTTAGGTTGCACAGTTAGTCACTTAAAAGCTGGTAGCATCCCAAATTAGGTTTGAAAGAAAATGAAATATGCACATAGCAAACTGGGAGGAGGTCTGAATGTAAGGAAATCTACTACACATAAAAGGTTTTTTAGATGCTGTTCAGGACATCTGGAAAAAAAAGCACTAAAACCTGCAGAGTGCCCTGGAGAAAATTAATGCCAAAAGAGGCAGAAGGTGTCAGAGAACAAAAACCAATCCATGATTTCAGCTGAAGTTAGGTAACTGAACAGGCTCACGCAATTCAAGGCACGGCCCTGAGCTGTGGCAGCCTGATGTCATAGGCACTAATCATACACTTAAAGCTCTCACATGCTGTGTGCTTTGCCAGGCTGAGCCTCCACAGTGAGACATTATGGGATAAGGAGGGAATGCTGAAAAAAACATGCTGCAGCCACATGGTTCAATTCTGGGCATTGCTCTACAAGACATTGATCAACAAGGGGGTTTCAAAGAGGAGCAACAACATAGGTTACACTAACATCATTACTTTGGGCTTATACAGGTGTGAGGAAGAATCAAATTGCTCTGTAATATATTTCTGTGTTATATGTAGCATGTATTTAAGGTATTTAGAATGTATATGAGTTATGTCTATGTGTGCATATATGTAATATATGAAAAAGTTCAAGGAAATTAAAAATACAGTACTTGAACAAATAAAATATTAAATGCAGAGGAACGACAACTGTACAAACACCAAGTGGGATCCTGTTTGGAACTAAGCCAAAATACGTTTTGGCACTGGGTCTAGGTGTGGCCATAGTTTCCTGAGTACTTAAATACAACATGCCTTGTTGTCCAGCTGAGTGCAGAGATGCTTATATACTCTATAGAATATAGAGTATATAATGCACATAAGTTCTATATAATCTCCTATTCATAACTGTCATGGATATCCTCTATGACTTCTTTAAAATCCATTCATATTTTCCCCCTACATTTCAAGTAAGAGAATTTGAAAGATAGGCTTTTTAGGAAATAACCAATACCAGAGCTTCAAAGATGAAAGATGGCTTTGTTTTAGTGTGTACACATGCAGTGGGGGTTTGTGCATTGAGAAAAGTCACAGCTGCATGGCCAAAATTGAAGTTTAGTCTACCTCATCTATTATACAGTATTTGACTGAACTAGTGATGTATAATAAAATTTACTACAGACATGGGTTTTGGTAGTTGTTTGACCTACAAATATGGTAAAAAACCTTTCCTATGTATGAAAATCTTCCAATTCATCCTCCTCAAATGCATCTCACATTTAAAAGGTTAGTTTCATTGTTAATATTTTCATGCCCTGATTGTTGATAATAATGAGTGGAAGAATAATACTGGAGATCTGATCCTGTAGGTGAGTACTTCTCTGTAGGACAGTTACTAAAGTCACAGTAATTTTATATTCTAGACACCAATGCACTGCATTAATTATTTACATGTGAAAAACAATGGTCTGTAATCTAGAATGAGTTCAATTCTTGACAATTAAGCATTGCTGAGATAAAAGAAGTAGGAATGAGTTGGAAAGCTATACAGCAAAAACAAGAATACAGACAAATTACTATTTCAGGCCCCAAGAGAAAGAAGCCTCATAATGCAATTTTTTATTCTGTAGGATGCCTCTATATGATAAAAAATAACTTGTTAAATGACAATTCCAGTACAGTATTACAGTATTACAGGTACAGTATTACAGTACCATAAACTTTCCTAACTTCTTTTGTAGACTTTTGCTCAGCCAGTGAAGTTTAATTCTGATGTTGGGGCATTTGAAGTAGTTAATTATGCCCCAAGAGGCCTGGAAAGCCAGCCGAAAAAAATTCTGCATGATCAGAAACCTCCAAGCCCCATTTATGATGTTCTAAGTGAAGAAAAGAATGATGGGCAGCTCTCCAAAATGCACAGTGCTTCTTCAGCCTTCAGTATTGATCCAAATTACAACACTATGGTAAGCATCTTATAGACCCTGAGTTTATATTTAGATCTTACAGTAGAGATACTGGCAATAGTTGTTGTTGTGTTTGGCTTGGTAGCTTGGGAAAAATGTTCATTTATTTTAGGAAAACATAATGATGGGCCAAATTATGCCCTGTAATGCACATGTGTCTAGAAGAGAAGTGAATGGAATTACAGATGCACATCCTGTAGCACAGAATTTTGAAGATTCTGTAGGGCAGGGTTCAGTTGTGTGGTCTGAATACTTTTTAATACTAAAAGAAAAAATATTATGACAACAGTTACTTTACTAGTGATCCCTGGAATGTGCAAATTGACTGAAACTAATGCAGCTCAGTCTTTCCTTATTAATTAATTTCCTTGTGTGGCTATGAGCTCATCTGTGGTCTGGCAACACATAAGTCTCTCTTCCATTAATTCCTAAAGGACTTACATGGCTAGCATCAATTGAAATGGCCAGAAAAATAATCTTTGGCAAGAATAAAGCTAAATTAATGGAAAGATGGGTTGGAATTTAGGGGAAAAAAAAAAAAATCTGGTTTCAGGCTTTCTTAGACAGTATCAGTTTTGGTATTACCTGCCTACTTCCAGGGCCATCTTCAGCACCAAATTAAGCAGGTTAAAATTGGGAGTTGAAGAATCTTACACACCTGAGAGGCTATAAGTTGACATTATTGGATGTGGGATTTTACCTTTAAACAACTGGTTTCATGGACAAAAAGTATTTCACTGGGATGCTTGGTTTATTCCTTTCTGGCTTATTTTAGTGACTGACATGACTTCATTTTATTCAAGGCCAGTCTAAGGTCTTGCTCCATTTTTGCAGTGGCTGCTCAAAATTATGTCATAGCTGGAAAGCTGAGAGCAAAGCAGGGAGTTGAGACCACTGCTTTTCCCAGTATAAAATTAATGATCTTCAGAAAAGAAAACAGTATTGAGAGAGATCAAAAAGGCAAGGATGTTTTACAAAATGATGCTAATGTGATATTGCAATTATCTGCATTTAAACTGGACAAATGATACAAAAAAATGATACAAGGCCCACAGACATCCCTACCATGTTAAATAATAATTTTCACAAATACTTGGCTTGAGAGCACAAAAGCAGAAGGGCTATTCTTGATTTTTCATTAGCTCTCAGTACTAAGCTTAGGAAATACTGTGTGTTTGTGCAAGTGTGGCTAACATTGCTCTCTGGGCTGGCCTCCCATCATTACCACTGTGGATGGACTTTCTTGAGCAATTCAAAGCCATTTCACCATTACTTTCTTCATTCATGTGGTCTGGAGAAACAAGGCTTCAGTATTATTTAGGATTCCATTTCTTTCCCTGGGATATTTTCCATAAATGGGAAACATTATAGCCTTTTGAGGAACAATATGCCCCAGTACACTTTCTTCTCCTTTTGGGGCAAAAGGGTGATATTTCGTCTTATTTTTGATTCCTCCTTTACTTGATGGGTAACATAGATGCTTCATCCAGTTCAGCTTGGTGTTTCATGTCTGAGCTGAAACAAAATGGCCTGTGAAACATCTTGCCCCAAGCTACTGCAACTACACACAGTGAAAGAAGTCAGCTCCATTCATTGCACTACAGTGACTGGACCAGGAGAAGCCACCCCAGATCAGCTCTATCAAGTAATTCTGTTCAAATCAAATAGGATTTTATATTTCAGTTGTCAGATGATGCTATCTGCTTTGTTTTGCCTGCCTCCACACAAACTAAAGAGATTGACAGTTGTTTCAAATGTTGCATTGCTTACAAAAAGTCACCTTGAGTGGTCATCACTGGCCGGTTACTTATGAAAAGGAGTTATGACTGGAAAATCCTAGTGAGCCTTTCAGACTATGTCCTGAATTTAAACACATCTTGACTAAGAAACACATGCAATGCTATTTTTCTCTGTATTTTACTTCCCTCTCAGATTGTTACAAATTTACAGATAAGCAAAATTTCTCTTCATATGTGTTTGCACGTTTGCAAATCACTGATATGAAAGTAACTATCTTCTCATGGATAGCCAATATCAATGGTGTGAAATACATTGAGAAAAAAAATCTGTGGACTTGTGGAGAATCGATCACAACTACAGAAAGAAACTGGCTGGCATCCCACATACCTTACTTCAGAGAGACCCCATTTCAGCAAAGCACTTAAGTATGTTTTTAACTTTAATCAAGAGAGGTTAAACACATGCTTAAACTTAAACATGTGCTAAAAGCTTTGCTGGATTGGGTCCTAGCAAGGCCTAAGGCTGATTGGGTAAAGAAACTAACCATAGATTAAATGTAGCATCTTTCTCTGGGGATGGGGAAAGAATAGAATTTTTTTCCTTTTGATATGACATATAATTTTGTGTACCAGCCATGTACAGATGTGAGCACGTTATGAATCATTCAAAAAAAAATCTAGGCTGTAAGTCAGTAAATGCATAAATATTAAATGCCAAAATAAAGAAACTATCTTCTGTATTTCAAGAAAACTTGTCAATTGCCAAGAAGAAGCATACACTGTGTGGTTGGGAGTAATTAGTCTCCATCTCCACAAATTACATTGTATGAGCCACTGCCAACATAAGCTTTCCATATTTTGAAATATTTTCTTCTCTCTAAATGAAACCACCCAGTTTCTGAGTAATTCAGATTTTTTTAATCCCCTACAGATACGTATGAGGCAGAAATAACCCTTGCCCCGAATGGAATATTAGCTCATGGAAAGAAAATTCAAGCTGTGATCTACATAAACTGATTACCTGATATAACAAGTAGTATCTGTCCTTGCCCAAACTTCACCTGTTTTTATGGACAAGGGTAGTTACAGCATTATTCAAAATAATTAGTCTCACCTTCACTAAAAAGAAAAATGCACCTCAGATGAATAAAGTAGATCATCCCCTAACAGTGAAGAAAGTACACTATTAAAAAAAAAAAATACTAGGAAGGGCTGTATCTAATTTCTCAGGGAAGTAACTATGGAATGTTGTGGCCCATAGTCAGAGATCTTACTCCATTGGAACTAGCTGTCTCTGTTAGCTTGCTGCTCAACATTTCCCTTTTACCTCCCAAACCACCCCTTGGAGGCACTTCTCTTTCTGCTTCAATGAGGCACTGAGGCTTAGACTGCCTGACCAGAAATTTCTTGTGGCCCCAGGTTATAACACATGTAGGTTTCCACTATGAGAATTGCTGTGTGCAGTGCAGTTATGCAGTGATCCAACATAAAAGCATGAGAGGTGATAACTAATTTGATTTCTGTTTGTTTGATTTTGGTTTTAATATCCACAGCTTTCTCATTCTGAAAGTATAACTTAATTTAAGGTCACTCTTCAAATTCTTGAGGAAAAATAATAGCTATTATTTATAAAATGTGTTGAAGTCAGAAAGTAGCAGTTTCCTATTGCAGAAAATTTTTGTGCATCTAATTTGCATTTGAAATACAGTTAAAGAATGATTTGTACACACATTGTTTCTGAAGAAAAAACACTCATGATTTGTTGCAAAAGTTGAGCTCTAATAGGTGAAATCAGATTTAGATTTTTTTTTTAAGTTTTTAATAGGACAGTAATTGTTCCAGCATAAAGGTGATGTTCACTCTGTATTTGTTTTCCTGAGACAATGCTTCTCTAGAAGGGGAATGTAGACAATCAGGAAAATAAGTCAAGAAAGTAAAGAATACTGCAAATCTTTGGCATTTCTTTTTTAACAGCAACTCAATCAAGAACAAGTAATTGAGTGGATTAAGAAAGAAAGGCTTCCAGCATTTCTAGAAAGTGACTGTTACTTTGAATACAGGTATTGCAATCTTTTATTGCTGTCTTTCACTTTTAAATTTGCAAGTTTTCCTCTTTTGGTTAATTCATCTTGCTAGTATTCTTCAAGTGGTTTTGCCCTCCTCTTGTCCTGTTTTCTTTATTGTAACATTTTAGTGACATGGATAAAATAAAGTTAGTGACTTTTTTCACTCATTGTGCTGTAATTTTCCTTGACCATTAACCACATCCTGTACTACACCATTACAAAGAGAGCAAGAATGGGATTTACTGATTTCTAAAGCTCTGTTCCTCAGAGATATCATGGTAGCAATGCATCTTTTGCTAATCAATATGTAAACGATATAAGTAGAAGTTACAAGACTATGAAATGGATTTGGAAAAACAGCAAGTCTTTTTTATTTCAATTATTCATTTTGTGTCTTTGGGCCCTCTGTCAGAGTTTAGCAAAGTTCTCTGTGGGATGCCATGGCATAGCTGGATAATTTACTGTTACAAACTTGCAGTGTTTTTCCAGATGTCCATTCAGCAGATGTTCAGGAGATCTAGTGTGCTTTTTTGGAAGGACCTACCTCTGTATCTCTTAAGGCTGTGTCAAGATGCAGATGACTGTAGCATGTTTTGGGGGTCCAAGAGGAGAGGCAGCCTGGAAGTATGCTTCACAAAACTCATGTTTGCTGATTGTAATGGCAGAACCGTTACTGGGATACAGACTTCCACAGTTAAAATTTAAAAATTATTTTTATTTTCAATAATCTGGTGACTGCTCTTAAGTTGAAGGGGGAAAAGTTTGCAAAGAACAAGCAAACTGTGAGAGTGCTAAATTAGACCTTTGTTAACAGCCTGCTTTTACACATACCTGTGCCTCATGAAACAATAACTTTGATCTTCTGCTATAGGAAACTGCTTGATTAAGCAGAGTTAACAAGAGAGTTGCATGAAACCAACTTTAAGCATGTACCTAATTTCAATTGACATCAGTAGTTTGCTGCTTTCCTGAATCAGAACCAAGATAAGTTTAGATGCTAAAAGAGAAACTTACGTTTAAAGATGAACACGCCCTAACCCTAGAATTAAATCCTATTTGATCTCCAATAGTGGGCACAAATAAAACCGAGCATTCACTTGTTTGGAGGCTCAAGAGTAGGCTTCATCTTCCCTTCAAATGTGACTTGGTTGCCTTTGTATTTCTTTCTAACTTAACGAAGTTCTGCACAGTTCTTGAGGCCAGAGCGTCCTCACTGTTGTCATGTTGTCACTAAGATTGCCTTTCCTGAACATTGTGAGGTTCCCAGTGACACAAAGTAGCACTGGAGAGCTGTTCAGTACTATGAAATCCTCATGTAGCAGACAGCTGAACATGAGAGTGCCAGCTGTCTTGTTATCATCCACACATTCTATCAGTGTGATCAGTGCTGTGGCATTCCTGCTGGAACATTGCTTCTGTCAGGAACCAGAGGTGTAGTATCTGGTAGTGATACAGGGCTTCTGCAATCTCGGGAAATAGTTCAAATTTAGCAAACAAAATATTCAAGGGATTCTTGGCAGGGCTTGGGACTGCAGAGATACATGTGAAATCGTCCTGAAAGAAGTAATTTTTTACTGGTAAAGCTTGGTAATGCAAGCAGGGCATTTTCTATGTGCTGTGAGCTGTGCAGTAGCAGCACTGGCATTTACAGATGTGACAGCAGTTGAAGGCTGAAATAATACCTAGCTGGACTCAGTGATCCTTCTGGATCCCTTCCAAATAATGATTTTCTATAATTCCATTATTCTATGAAAAAAGCAGATAATGAAATTCTCTATAGCCATTTTTTTGATAGATGATTTTTAAAAAATTGTCAATTCTGTGGGAAAATCAACTGTTTCTCTGATTAAAAGCTAAAATTAATTATTTTCATGTCTCAACATTTAATTTCAGACTAGCTAAATTGATATCACAGGTAGAATGGAGCAAGACTGGCATTAATTTCATTATAGATAGTGACTACTGTCCCTGGATATGGAAACAAAGCCCAAGTTCTCCCCCTCCTGAGGAGGATGATGCTTCATTGACTTCACTGACTATGAAGAAGTTCTACGTATCACTTGGCGAGGTAAAATGAGCATGTTTAGTGGGTGTAACATCAAGTCAAATTGAATGAACTGGGTAGAATTATTGTAACTGAGGTCACAACCTAATGGGACCTAACTGACTCTTGAATAACCTAGTCTTTTACAGGGGTTTGGAAATAGATGATCTTCAAGGTCCCTTTCAACCTAAACCATTTTCTGATTCTCTGATTTGATAAACAGCTTTTATATTCAAAGTTTTTCATGCTATGGAAGGAGGTTGATCAGTTGTAATACAACTTAAACAGAAGCTCAGCTCATACAAGTATGCTCAGCTACTGTCATACAGCTCTCTGCATGGGGAATTTTCCTTACAGAAATCTACACAAACAGACTGCACAAAATTCCTATGGACAGTAGGCTGTAGCTCTCAGGAATACTGCAATAAACAGAGACATTTTAATTGCTCTATGAAACTTCTTTTCCTAGGCTACAGTTTCTCAGGTAAAGGATTGGTTTACATTGGCCAAACAAGGTGATTCTGTGAAAACTACAGCTTCATCTATGCATCCTGTAGCTTCTAGTAAAATTCAAGATACTCAGCATTTGCCTGAGCAGCATAAAAGAGATGAATCATTACCTGAAAAAGGTCCCCTTCTGGGTAAGTAACAAGGGCTCAACCCTGTGGTTGACAACCGAGCTCAGACAAGGTGGAAAGAAAAGGCCTTCCAAGGAATTGTTGCTGATTCCACTTGTTACCTTCTGAGTATCACATGGTATCTGAGGCTTCAGACAGGCATTTGTTTCTTTCCATAGTAGCCAAGCAATTTTGTGATAGGAGTAGGTTTTTTTTCTCTTACACATTTCTGTCTCATAGAAATCTGCAAGTTTCAGTTGAGTTGTTCTGAGTTTTTTGGGGAGAGAGGCATTCATATGTTTTGAAAGACTTTCTTTTCTGGATTCTTTGGGTATTTGATAGGATATGATGTGTTTCAGCCATCTTAGGGTATTTATATTGGGCACCTAAATGTCTTTTGGCTAACAATTTTTATGAATCTTGTAAGATGTAATCATTTGGAATCTTGTCTATCTTCAATTTATTTGAAATTGTTTGGCAAGTTCCAGAGGTTCTGGGAGAGAAAATACAGAGGCACATATGGACATATACATCATTGCACAGCCTTTCTTCTGCTTTTTATGCAGTAGCAAGAGGAAGAGAAGCCTCAGCTCATGTTAGGAGCTTGCCCTCTCTCTGTTCTCAGAGATGTATCTCTCTCCTTAATTGCCTCAGGTCCTGAGAAATGATTCTCCATGTTTCATTTCATGGACCTATTTCAAGAGGCTATAATTTTTCTTTGTCAAGTGAAAACAAGTGAAATAGTTTAGAATTTAGAAAAGATATTTTAAATTTTCTTGATTTTTATGTTAATATCAACATATATTGCCATATATAGTTAGGAAATTATGTAATTGCAGACCAGGGAATTTCTCTGCCATGTTCCCAATCCAAGTGTCTGTGACAGTGGCCAGCACTGGTTAGACGTGGCTTATTTTTAGAGAGGGTTGAAAGGAATGTTTAACTAGTTAGACAAAGAAGCAGGTTACCTGTCTAAGGAATGCCAAAAATAGAGTTTCCTTTCCCCCTCAGGGACAACATCTGCAAAAGCTGATGTTACCAGTGAGAGATCCAGAGAGGCTAAGAAGGGCTGCCCTGTGGCCATTGCTGAACCTCCTTCCCGCATGCAGTCAAGAGTATATCTACATCCAAAATGGCACAGTGCAGCTAAAGAAGAAAATGAACAGGGAAGTACAACTTTTCAGACAGTGGAAGAATTCATACCAACATCTTCTCAAATTGCAGTGGAGGAAACCATTTCAGAACTGACCCACCAGCCAGCTGCTGACATTGGAAGTAATGTGAAGTTCCACAAAACAGCCTGAAGTATTTATACACAAGATAGCGAATAATGAATTCACTCATGGTACTGCTGAGTCACTCTTTAACCAAAGTTCTTCTCCACTTACAGCCTTAGACTCCAAGGAAGATGTAAGAAAACAAGATCCTGAACAAGTAAGCTTAAGTTCAAGTCCTGAAAGTGTTGGGCCAGACAGCAGGGCTTCCTGGTGTATCAGTCATGGGACTTACGACACTGGCAACAGACATGAGTTTGAAAGATTCAAGAAGTTCATTAAAGGAACACTTGGGGAGAGGTACTGGTGGCTCTGGATGGATATTGAAAGACTAAAGTCTCTCAAGAATGCTACAAGGCAACAAAGGTACTTCCCATTACTTAACAGTTACTCCCATTGCTTTCATACTTGTAACCTGGAGAGATCAAAGCAGGTTTTGAGATTTCAGAGTAAATTTTAATGTCTGAATAAACAGACACAATTCAATGTGTCTCCTGACAAGGTTTGAAAACTCTTTTTGCAGAGTCACATTTGCAAAGCTTACATGAAGTCAGAATCATCATATTATTAAGGCTGTGTTAGAGATTTGGAAAACAGATGGCAACAGAAAGAAACTAAAGAGTAAAAGGAATTAAATTCACAAGTAGGATATCAATATGACAAACTGCTTTAATGAAAGATCCTGCTGGATTCAGATAGTCTGTTCTACAATGCTATATGTTTTGTCTTATATATAACCTGTCCCTAATTTATGGAAAAATATTTTGGCTTCTGCCACTTACAATTAAAAACGTTGCATGGCAGCAATTTAAGCAGTAGGAGGAACTGTAGTCAGTTCTGTACAGCATTTCATGCATGCTTATGTGACTATTTTTGTTGACTGCAGGCAACTCAGTAAGATGAAAAAACTGTACCTGCTGAGCAGTGGAGACTATTTCCTCAGTTCAGAAGTGTTGCTCAGACTTGAACTACTGCATGGAGATCAGTGGAATATAATGCATTTAACACGGATTCAGCCTGAAGTAGTGAAACCACTACTTCTTTACTGGTATGAAAAAAATGGACATCAAATAAAATTCTATTGTTTAATAAACATCCATTTTCTTTGATAAGCCTATAATCTCATGTCACTTATCCCACTGCAATTATTAGAAGCAATGCCATTGTAAGTACTAGCACATGAATTTTTGGCTGAGTGTAAACTACAGTGCAATCTGCTGAGACACCAGGTAGAGCTGCCTTAATGAGCCCTTGTCATTTTTCTACCAGAGCATCTGAGCTGCTTTGTGGATCTCTGCCTTGGGTAATGTTCAATTAAAGTTTAGTCTGCAGGACAGGGAAACCCCTTGGGGCACAGGAGGTTAATTCTGTCCTAACCTGGTTTCTATACTACCCTTCCCAAGTTCTGAGGATGCTCTGTGTGTATGTCTTCATGGGATTTGGCCCTGAGACTTTACTGTTCAATGCAAAATGCCTTTTACATATTAACAGCTTAAGTGAGGATATAAAATCTAACCTATTTCCAAAATATGGGGTAAATTTTTGAAGGTGTTCTCTCCTCCCCAGGGGGGTTCAACAAATTCCAGGCATAAACAAATACCTGCAATTGTAGATCCTCACATGATTTGTGGTCTCTGTTCTGACCTACAATACTTTCCTATGCTTTGCTGTAGGATGGATGGGGCATACCTTCCTGCAGACTGATAGAAAGGCAGCTGTGTGTAATGGTGCAGAATTTGCAACCTAAGTTTACTTATGTGTAGTTTGGTTTTAGATTTGGAAGCATGCAATGTTTAAACACACCTTTGGCACTAACTGATTTTTAATCCTAGGTGCATATAGCACCATATTTTGGTACAGTAAACAACATCACCGGGGAAAAAAAAGCGCCAAATAGCCCAGTGTTTCATTATTTTGGAAAGATCTACTTATTGGCTTTTTTCTCCCTAGGGGTCCTAGATTTTGTGTCACTCATTCAACAGCAATAGATGCTGCCAGTGCAAAACTGAAGTTCTGGCACACGTGCCAAGAGAGACCAAGAGTGGACATTGATCCTTTCCCACAAATAGTATCATTGTTACCATTGACCCAAAAGTCTGACATACCACCTTCCCTTCCTCAGGTAAGTAGGATCACAACATTGGAAAACAAAGCTTTGTCCCATCTTTGAATTCAATGGAACAAGGTACTTGGGTTTTTGAGGAAAGATTTAGCAAGCTGGTATATTGAAGATGGTTACATGTAAAAATGTGAAAAAATTTCACTATACTTCATGCTTCAAGTTGCTATAAATTGAGTCAAATTACCTTCTCACTTACACCCTGCCTATTTCTTAAGTCCTTTGGATAGATACTTTAGCTGGAAGTTCTCAGAACTGCAAAATTAATTCTCTAGCAACGCAGCTTCACCACTCAGCCTTGTCTTAATCCAGAGTAATTCTTACAACTGCACTACTGTTAACCTGGATCTATCCTACATGTCTGTAAAAAAGGCAGAATTCTGCTCATTTTCTATCACTACAGCCCTTCAATCAGCTACATTTGGTTTTTGCTTTCTACAGAGGGCCATGAGCCTTTCAACATATCTTTTCACAGTTTGTAGCTTTCAGGTGGCCAATTCAGTTTTGTCTCTTTTCTTCCTTGAAAGCCTGAGTGTGAAAGGTAACTGCAATAAAAACTACAGGTTTTCAGCAGTACAGTGTTAAGCCTCAGGATACTTGGAGAATGTGGATTGAAACTATGGTTCCAGTATCAAGAACTGTATAGGCTATACCACAGATTTGTCAGCACACACCTCTGTTACTTTGGGGTGGATAGTTTGGGGCTACAGTTACTTCCTTTGAAATCTGATTTGTGGAGATAATGGAGGAAAACAGTAGGACAGATTTCCTGTTTAGAAGTAACTGGGTTCAGAAGACAGGTTGATCACAGCAGAAATAGGAGCAAGAAGCACCTGTATCTTACAGTGACCACTTCACAAGGTGTGCTAACAAGCCAGGACTAGCTGTAGGTAAGGCAGACAGGAATCTGCAGGTTTAACAGTCCCTGTTGAATTTGACAAAAATTAGGACCTGGTACCATGAACATCACAGAGTCAGATGATGGCCCATTTCTTGCTCTTTTTTTTTTTTTTTCCCTCACAAGAAATTTGGATTTTTGAATCTTCTAGCTACACTGTGCTTGCAAGAGCTTTGAAAGAGCAGTAGCTCTGGGTGAATTTCTGAGGGCACTCCGAATGCAATTGGCATCTCCAAAAAGTCAGAGTGTGATTTTGTTCAAAACAATAAGTGATGGTGTGGCAGAATGATCCCTTTCTCTCTCAATCTGAGTGATTATATCTCTCTTACAGTGAGCTGACTTGAGATAGTCTTCCTAAAGTTTCACAAAACATGTTCACATGCTCTTCACCTGACATCCTCTGTAGTTCTGTACAATGTGCTTGTAGGATATTTCCACCTGTTAAAATGCATTTTCTAAGCTGTAGTGGTTATTAAGATATGCTGAAAAATCTTGAAAAATATTCAGAAATTTTTGCAACTTGTCATTTTACATATTGTGATTGACAAGGAAGAATACTCCTGAAAACCCTTGACTGTTTTTGACCAATTAATGAGAACACTTTAAAAAACATATACAGGTGGAAAAATAATCAGAATTACCTTATTTTTCTGTAATGTCTTTTACAAAAGTAGAACAAAGTCATCAACAACTTTATTAAAACAAGCTAAACTAAATTTCTCTTTGAAGGGATTATCAGGATTACCACCTACTGTCACAGGAAGTCAGATTCTCCAAAGAGATGATATTTCTAGCAGTAGAATGTGGTAAGTACCAAAGTCCTGTGTATCTTTCTGCACAGCAACATACCTCAAATTTTTATGAACTATTTTAAATTCTACTATTTTCATTAATACTTTGCTTTAATACAATTATCTGCTTAGTGAAGCACAGTTATGGTACAAATAGTTTGCATGGAGAATTCCTCCCTGGCTGATTAGTTTCTCTCTTGTTTATGCCACAACACAAAAGGGTTTATTTCCTCAAATACAATTGTTTTCTCTTATATAATAGTTGATACATTCATATTCTTTTAATCTGTCTCAAATGCTAACCCTCAGAGCATCGCTATGCCAATGATTTCCACAGGGCAATATGAAAAAAAGCATCCTACATTTTTTCATTGTAAGTTTGAACTCCATGTAATTTTTCCTCTACTATTCACTAAGTCATTACACCACTTTTCTCCCTCTTCTTCTTTATTCATTCTATAAGCAGCCCTAGATTTTTCTTAAATATATATTGAATTTTTTTTTGTTTGTGATCCAGGCCAATGTCAGTGAGCACAGACATGATTCATAGCTTCGTTCTGGATGGGACCAAAGACTCAAAATACCAGGGTCATAGAAAGTACACCTATGCTGATCTGCTCCACGTAAGTAGGTCTTGAAAATACTAGTTGTCTTGAATCATGGGTTAAAATACTTTTTGTGCAGTATGAAGTAGTCAATAATGGGGAAAATTTTGTTTAATTTTATCAATATCAATGCTTTATGCAGAGGTATCGTTAGAATGTCAGCATTTTCTCTGTTGTGTATGTCACCTATTTTATAGGAAATCATGCACATACACAGGTTTATTTTCACTAGAAAATGTTCATCTTCTCCATAGTGACCATGTGTTCAGTAGGCTGTTATGGAAAATGACCTGGATAAATACTTCAGTGGAATAATTGCCTAGGATAATATATCAGACTTACAGTGAAAACTGAATCTGTCTTAGAAAGTCATTAAAATTATAACATGCATAAGAGGAAAATGGTTCATTTGTACAATCCCTCTTTATTCCTTGTGTACTTCATTCTTTTCTGTGTTAAATTATTGCCTGCTAAGCAGGTCTTCAGTTGAACAAACCTCAGGAGAGACATGCTGCCCAGATGAGCCTTTTCTCAATACCTGTTAAAATGCTGACAAATTAAACATATGAGATGTCAACATCTGGCAATCTAAAATACATCCAAAACATTTCTTGTTTGTGGAATGGTCTCAAAGCAGCATGCTCTTTCATGGAGGAATTGATACTCATAGCCTTACAACTAAAAGAAAAAAATGTTATGAAATCTGGGCCCACTCACATGTGCATGGAGTTTGCAAAGCACTTGAGCATGTGCTTGTTTGTTTTGCACTTCAAAATCACACTTAATTTATTACTTCACTGCAATCATTTTACTTTGTTGTTTTTGACAGAAAAAAAAGGTTAGTCTTTGCAGTTAGGGACATCTGCAGTTAGAAACATATATTCAGGAAAAGATCACACTGTGAACTGTTAGTTTTTATACATGATATGCAGTTTTACTGACAGAAGAAAATATCATGCATTTACACTGGTTAGACTGGAACCTACAGTCAAGACCTCACAATTTGCCATCACAAATATGATGTAAAGGGAATGCAGGGATTCATAATTTAACTTCATATTGGGGAGAAAGCTCTTCCTAATCTGCTTCAAAAGTCTGTTTTCCTACTGCCCTTCTCCATCCTTGTTACTATTTGGAAAGAAGTTGATTGCCAGCCACCACACTCTTCAGCTTCCACTTCTGTTATCAGACAGCAAATCAGCCATAATTTCTCTCTTGTGATCATCAGAAGCTAATTTATTTACAGAAACCTCTTCTGGCTTCTCTGTGAGCATTGACAAAATGGATGTATTCTTCCTCAAATGCTCTAGGAGCTAGCCATGGTGATGAGCATGGATTTCTGGTTCCCTAAATTGCTCATGATTTTGTTGCTCATGTTGGTGGTGTAACCCCGGAATATGTATCTTTTGTTCCATGATAGTTAAATGTTTTGATTCGTGACCAGATAGCCACCTCTTAACTTCTCTCAATTCAAAACACAATAACCTGAGCTGAGACAACCCTGGACAGCTAACTGATGTAGTTGAGCACCACTGGAATTCCACAGAGTTTAATGACAGAATTAAGGCCAGCTTTGTTTTTCGTTTTAAGTATTGAGGAACTACCTAAGGGATCTACGATCACTTAGCTACTCTGTATGTCTTCAGTCTTCAGATTTATTCCGCAGAATGTGAATATTTTGTGGGGAAATGGTGTGGAGGGCAATGATCAATATATGTAGTAAAAAATGGAGTCTACTTCCTTGGGATGAAGATACTAATTAAACACAATTCATGGCCCTCTATTTCAAATGTAGAGACATTTGAAAATAATGAAAGCTTGTTATTCTTTGCTGTATAACTATGTTTTATTTGTCCAGGGGAAAAGTGCTGTTGGCAGTGTTGTCTTAAGGGGATCAGGAATTGAAAGCATGCTGCAGTCTCTTTATTTGGAGAACAGAGCAGGCTACTACTTCACACAATTCTGTGAGAAGTCAGGGAATAAGGTATGAATATTTTCCTACTCTGTGATAATTTAGTCCACAATTGACTGAATGCCAAGTTATAGAGGGCAGCCAGACTGAAAAAAAAAAAAAAAAGAAATGGAGAAAGAAAGATTGATGACTGGATGAATTATTACTTTTGAGACTTCAATCCCTCAACAACAATAAACTGTTCATGAATATAGGCAAACTAATGACAGGTCTTAACCAAGCTGTCAGATTCTTACTGTCTCAAACCTATTGGAATTCTTATTGTACCATCAGGGATAAAAAGAAAAAAAGACTAATAATTTTAAAAAATTCACCTTTAACTTGGCAGCAAAAAATGAGGTCTTAACCCACAAAAACCATTGTTTTAAAAAGATGGGAAATTTGCTGTGCTATTACGCAGGATAATCTGATTTCTTCTTACTTTTTGGGTTAGTGATCTCCAATATCTCAAATATTTTTAAAACGTTCTTATGCTTCCATGAACCTCCTTGGATTTCTGAGATACATAACACTATTTTTTCTATGTAGTCAGCAGATCTATCATTCATTTCTGGGTGTAAATTAAGGATTGAATTGGAACAAGTTATGAGTATTTAGTTAGTGTTTAGCAGCTTTTCAGAAAAATTGAGTCTTTAGGGGAGGTTTGAATGCAATCAAGATGGACATCTGTTTCACCACTAGCACAACCCAGAATCCAGCAGCAGTAGCTAGAAATGCCTCTGGCTTCTATAAGGCAAGATCCAATGTTTCCAAAGCTGAATACCTTCAGCTAAAAAGATTAAATGTGTAGAGGTAGAAATCTAAATAAAAGAAACTTATTTTTTCACTGGAGACAGGCAACCACCCATGTGGCTCCAGCCTTTCTAGGTGCCAGACCCCTTTCTAAATTATTTGCTTACAGTTTTCTATTTAGCTGTGAAGCCTATTTCACTCTCATTCCAGGTCTGGAAGGCTACAGTTTGTGGAACAAAGTTCCCAACACCTACTTTTTGGAATACATTCTTTATTGGTTAGTGATGGAGTTTTCAGGGTATTTTTAAGGTCTAAACCCCATAAACACATGATTAAAACAGAGGATTTGGGGAAAGTTTTGGACTTCTTCTGAAAGATCTTTTGCTGTTTGTTTGAATTTATGAAATGAGGCCAAGACTCTGGATGTCAGAAATGCATGTAATAAACATGTAATGATAATCCCAGTACGACATGTCAAGTACACAGTATTTAATTGTTTTGGTTGTTGCTGCAAAACACTTATTTTACCATGGCACAAACTCTGCATGTCCATTATCAGCATCTCTTCTTTAGCACTGGCTTTATGCCGCTGAAATGTGGTTACTCTTCAAATGTTAACTACAATGTTAACGATTTTAATGGCCAATTATGCATAAAGGATACAATAAAAGATAGAGTATCACTGTGACAATGCTATTAAATATGTTGTCCTTCTGCCAGTATGCAACAGAAGATTGAATCCATCTTAAATTGAGCTTGATTTATGATGACCCCAAGGAGCTAAATAATTACTTGCATGGGAAAGTCAATTTTTTATAAAATTGTGATATTTGGGTAGCAATAACTTACAATATTTTTCATCTCTAGTTGTGGAAGAACTGCGTGTACTTTTGGTTTGACCTACAGGCATATCATCAGCTTTTTTACCAAGAAACCCTTCAACACTTTCAAATATGCAATCAAGCTCAAGTAAGTTGTAAATAATGTGTTTTTTCTTTCAAAAAATTCATTCCCTTCACAAATGCATTTGTTCAGTGTAAAGACTGAAAAGAAGATAGAAAAGAGAAAAGTTTCCAAATCTTGGCAACCCACACCAAAGTAAATCTGTGTTGTGGACAATAAAAAAAGGTCTTTGGATTGTTTCCATGGAATTTCTTGATTCAAAAGTTAAACATGCATAGTTTGATTTCCAGGCTCTGCAGCCTGTTCCCAGTTTTATCTATTATACTCAGTTTACCTAAACTCCCTTTTGCTACACTGCGTCATATTTGGAAACTGTCTGCTTAGTGTTAACATCAGAGATAGAATTTTTTTCTAAACCATCTAAGTGTGCTTTACCTCTCCTTCCATCTCCTGTATGGGTTAGAATTGCAGATCTCATAGTACAGACCTCAGATAATAACCTCAATAATGAAAATTTATTATTGTCAGCCCTGTTTAATTGTTATGATTGTCAGGGCATCATTATTATCTTTACCATGGTTGTCATTCCCTAAATAGATCTTTAGACCCTCATTTAATGTTAAGTGGAACTGATATTTCCTATAAAAGAATATTTTAATTGAGCATACACTTACCACCATGGTGCTGATAGATTCCATCAGGGAAAGAAACTGCCACAGTTTGATATCTTTAGAAGAAGAACTATGAGGAACTTTTAAAATCACTTCGTGAAACTTTGATCTGATCCCTATAAACCTTGTGTAGGAGTATATCCTATCCACATATTTCAGTTTGTACTGTAATAGAGCAAAGATACTTCAAATATAATTGGAACAAATATCTGTAGAGGGCAGGTGAGAGTAATCTCTTTACATGACATTGTTCCTGAGCATCTAGACATCCTTAAATTTGTCTTCTTTTCTTTCTTGGAGGTTTTACTTGGAAAATGACAGAATTTTGCATATTTGTCCATAATTCTCATCTGAATCAGTGTTATTTGTACAGAAATTCCAAGCAGAGGCCAAGACATGGATTCCTCCTTCTGTTCTGTCTCTGCACTTATACCCTATTTAGCTGTTTTCCCCTCCAGCCCTTGTTATGGTCTAAGGCTGTGGGCAATTGAATGTTCCCTTAAGTCTGACTGTCTGCCTCATCAATCCAGGCCTGTTTGTGTCTGGGGACCTTCTCAGAGCAGATATGTAAGTTGACCTTATCAAGTTTGACCTGTGTCATCATTCTCCTATGTGTTTTATTGCAGGCCAAAGATTAGCTTATGGTCCCTGATGGTTTTCATTTTGGTTTAATTTCACACCAGTTTACATTCTTTTTGCAGTGGTTGCATGGCTGAAAATTTAAGGCCCAGGTCTTTTTTACTAATCTTATTTCCAGTGCTGGCCTGGTGGTGACAGCAGAACATCGTACAATCAGTGTTACCAGGCAATTGCAGACAGTACATACACATAGCCATGAAAGTAAATACATCAAAACGAAATATGTGAAACTGTTCCATTAGCATAACTAACAGCTGAAATGTAACATAACAAATCAACACATGTGCTGCAACATTTGGTATCATTCTCAAGCTTGCCTTTTAAGGCTGCAGAAAAATTATACTTGTTTTCATTGGAACACCGTAAAGAGTCAAGCTGCAACCAATCTACAGTCTGCTTACGGAAGGGATGCCTTCCCAAATTCTGCACTCACCTTTGGCACAAGAAGACAGTCACTCCAAATAGTCCTAAGAGAATGTGAATCAGATTCACATGACACATTGTCATATATATTTTACTATTTATTACAGAAAGAGACATGCAGAGACAAACAGAGTGTTCCATATGTGTGCTGCCTGCTTCCTGTTAGAAACAAGAACAAACCTTCATTGCTGTATATCTGCTACTCATTGTTTCATTTGTTAGGCATTGCTATCTCAGCTTTATCATGGGGCAATAAAATACTTTCCAAGGTATACATGCATTCACCTGGGGAAAAAAACTACAGTGAGAATGAAATCTGATGGATAAGAATAATGACAAGTAGTGGTAACCACCCAGGAACACACCTGGTTAGCTATTCACTGTAAACATTTGCACAGGAGTGTAAAAAAAAGTGACCATAAAACTAATAAAGAAACATATAATGTTGGGTTTTAATTTTAGAAAAAGTTATGTAGAATTAAAAAATTTAATACAGTTATGGGAAATACAATATTTTAATTCTAGAATCAGTTTAGATAAAGGGAGTCGTCATTACTGTGGACTTTTAGGGTCAGATACAAGATTTATGTTAGTGGGAAGTGATGATGGAGGTTAAGGCAGCTAAGCCTATCTGTTTAACACCAGCCAGTGCATTGCATTCTTCCATCATATGATTCTGCCAAGCAGCTGCACAAGCCCCTCATTCAGATCAGAGCAGTATCCATTCCTTTGGGCAGCAGTACAAAGCACTTGGATTTAAATCTTCCTCGGATTTCTTGCTTCACTCCAGTCATTCTGAAATTGCTTATCAAAACCTTCTCATCTGGGGATGAATTCACACCAGAATCTGAGGCCTGTACAATCCCTGATTTGGAAAGTCATAAATGAGGCCAAAGTCTTAATCCGAATTTTGTAGAGCATTTTGTATACTCAGGTTTGTACAATTTCAAGTAATCCTAATTTGCAAACTGACCCAATTTCCAGATAAGGTTTTGGATTCAATCCATCACATATATTAATTTATAGGAGAACTTATAGCTGGCAGGTAAAAGAATTCTTGTGTTTTTCAATAGGAACAAAACAATGAATCAACAAAGTTTGATATGCACTTGATGACATATGCTTCAGATTTTTGTATGAATTTGTTAACCTATAAGTTAATTTAATGTAATTTTTCCTGTTGATCCCTTAGGAGATTGACCAATAAAATAATTTCAACATTCCACTGAGAATGAGTAAACCTCAGGAATTCCACAACGTGGGAATAAAAAGAGGCTATAATTATTACTTTCTATAAAATGTGTCTTGCAAACTGCATTGCCCAGTGCTGAAGGCTGTCAACAGACACTTTTCCTCTTTTTTGACATGTCTAGAACTTTTCTCAGTTGTTTTTCCTGCAATCCTTGCAGTTGACTCTGTGCAGATCTACTGATGCACCTCAACTCTGTGCAAGGGACGAAAGGATGAAAGCTACTTCTCATTGCTCTCCTATCTGCAAGTGCATGTATTCACTTACTTGAATATGGTCAAATCCAATTGCAGTGGACTCTTATAAGAATTCAAGTAAAAAGATGCCAAATCCACTGACACTGTAAATGGGCATCCTTCAAATGAAGAGGCCATAATGATTACACCATTGTGGGTCCAGTTCTCTGAGTCTGGATAAGTGCATTCCTCTAGCTACCTTAACCACCTCTAAATTTTTGCTTCATGTGTATTGCCAGCTCTAACTATTGGTTCCAGAGAAAAATATCTGTCTTTAATGTGTTCTGGTTTTGCCTGTGAAGTTATAAAGAACTGGGGGCAGCTCTGCAGGTAGAGCAGCCTACAAAGGCAGTCCCTAATGTGGCAATACATATTACAACAGTGCTTGTGTGAGCAGATTGTCAATAGCTTTTGGTCAACATTTCTTAGTCCGGGCAATTTCTGGCTTGGTAGGCTGATATTGTTTGCCAGCTCTAAAGAAGAGTAGCAAATATACTCAAGTCAACCTATTTCATACAAGCTCATAGGGGAAGGGAATTTCAGCCAAGAAACTAGGGGTGTGTTTGCTTTTATTTTATTTTTATAACTATGCTCAAATGATCACTCATTTAAGGAACCAGGTTAATTTGTGCTGAAATACTGAGGCCTTTTTTTTTGAAGCTTTTTGTTAATTTACAGATCCCTTGTGTGGTAAGTCATAACAGTTAGAGCAACATAGTCCTAATGACAACTGAAATGGTTAACCCCTTTTTAAAGATACCACATCTTGATATCATTGGACTTGTTCCTTCTAATTTGGCTAATTTTATACATTAAATATTTTGGATCAGACTTAACATGATTTAAGTGAAAGTTTCCTAGTGTTAGGGCTCTTCAAAGTAAGTTTCAACTTTTGAAATCACTGTGAATCTAATTAAAGGTGTTAAATTTAAATGTACTTAGGGATTTACTGAGAAGGGTTTAATTTAGGATAAATGTGGTCTTGTTTTCAGGTAAGACTCTCCCTATGGATGTTCTATTTCTCTTACTCCTTGCACCTGTGTGTCATTATTGCACTGATAACAATAGGCACAGTAGGCACAAACCATCTTTGTTTGCAGTGAAAATGTAGAAATGTGGAAAGAGTGTAGAATCCTGCATACACAATAAATACAGCAATGATAACAAGAGCTAACTGAGGGGTGGATGTCAGCTATCATAGCCCTATATTCCTCAGTGACCTAAAATCAGGAGAATCTAAAGGGTTTGTTTCAAATTGTAAAAGCCAAAAATAATGGGGATACACTCTATTACTGTTGCTGTTTGAAAGAGAGAGTCTAATAAATCAACATTTAATTTAAAACAAACAGATAGTTATTTAATGTACTCAAACATTCTCCCCTTGTGCTTGAAATCTAACCACACCAGTGTTTTATTACTGCTTGAACACAGAGTAAACATATTATTTCTTCTCTTCTATTGCTTTGTATGTCTGCTAGTTACAGCTGGATTTTAGCAACATAGGGAAAATGAGAATTATCAGAATCCTGAATTCTTCATTGTCAAACATGTGTGATAATAAATAGTGAAAATGGACTTGTCAATGCTATCCTAGAGAGAAATTCTGATTTGTGCTGCTAATCTGGTCCCTGACGGTATGTTTGAAATATAGTTAGACTTTCACAATATGAAGAAGAGAAAATATTTAAAAGGATATGAAATATATTTTGGCATCATCTTTTTTTACTCGAGTTCCTAGCTGAAGTCAGAATAGTGAAGTTTTAGAAGGCTATTCTGAAATATCCTCTTTCAAGATATTCTTGGAAAAAAAGTGTTTTACTCTGAGTTTTCAATGTTCATTTTCATGGCATAATTTACAAAACATTTAGAAAACAAGAGATATACATAGGGGACTGTATGAAAAAAATTGAAATAAGTAATATTACTCTGGGCTTCAATTATGAGCTGTTAGGGAGAAGGAAATATTCTCCAGGTTCAGTTTTCTGCTCCTTGCATATGTTGAAAGCAAACACTGTGCTTCAGATAAGAAGCATGTTGTGATTCTTGTTTGTGTAAGGGCTTAGACCTCAGCTGTGCAGTGGTATCTCCTGCACAGATCCTGTACTATAATAAATCTCACCATTTTCAAAAACTATATAAAAGAACCTCCACACAGAATGAAATCATATAATTTTTCATTAATTTTAACCCCAAATTTACAAATTACATCTCTTATAAGAAGTAAGATGTCTTCACTAATTGGCCCAGCACATACTCTGCAAAACAGCAGTGTGACTTCATGAAGAGTGCAGTTGCTGTAATAATTGTGGTTATCTGAATCTAAGTATCAGCCAAATATATACAAGTGAAAACTGCATTAAATCATTTTAATGAGTAAGAGTAAAAATGACAGGGGGATCCATTATGTCAAACACTGAATTTTGGACTAATACTAGTAATACTAGTACCAAACATACAGTAGGACAGTGGGGAAACAACATGCATTAATTCTATCCTTCAAGGGTCTGTAACCATTGAAATGGACGATGGCTAAGATACAGTTTTCTTCTGCTTTATTGTAGTTCCTTTATGCAACTTACATTGCTCCATCTGCCAATATGGACATTGGACTTCATCAAAATAAGAAAAATATGATTTATCACAAAATTGACCCAGCTTTTGAGGATCTTTTTGACCCAGCAGAAGAACATATCCTCACTATTCTGCTAGAACCATGGATGAAGATGGTGGAAGCAGACAAATACCCTTGTACAAAGGTAATATCTGGATGACACCATGAAAAAAATCTTGTTTCAGGAAAAAAAAAATCACAAGAGCATTCATATGCAACCCTGTTGTATTTATACTCAGGAAGGGAGAAGTATTACAAGAAGTTTTACTTACTCCTTTCCATCCTGAAATGTGGAAATAGGCTGAGCTTCTTGTGGAGAGCAGACTTCTCATCTGAAAGGAACGTGTGGGCTTCATAGACTCCTTGGCCTGTGAATTGGGGAGGAACGTATGCTATGGTAAAACTTCTCTTTGCACTCAGGAAGTTTCATGTTTCTGCAATCGTACTATTCATCAAAAGTAATTTTTTAATGATGGACGGCCCACAAGCCCTCTATATTTTTAATGATAAGCACATAGTAAGGTGGCTTTTTAGAGTGTCAGTGCAGTGACAATAGGTATTGCTGGTATTTAGAATTTAAGTGCAGCTACTGCTAAGCATAGGGGAAACGTGATATGGTGATTCAGCTGTATTTGCCCTAAACACTTTTTAGATTGCTGCTCTAAAAAAGTGGCTCAGAGGTGTACTCAGTTCTAATCCCAAAATGTTCTGAAAGCTTGAACTGAACATGGTCATGGAGGTCAAAGGAGATGGCTGCAATCATGACTGTGCCTTTGACAAACAACAATAAGAAATGGTGATGACAGTGGTGGATGCTGTGGCTATCTGTTCTTTGTAAACTTACCTACAACTTGCTAGCTGTAGGTCGAACCCCTTCTGAGTGCCACAATACGAAAAAGATATAAAGCTATTGGAAAGTGTCCAGAGGAGGGCTAGGAAGATGGTGAAGGGCCTTGAGGGGAAGCCAACAAGACCTAAGGTCACTTGTTCAGCCTGGAGAGGAAGAGACTGGGGTGCTCTACAGGCACTAATCTCTTCTTTGTGGTGCCCAGGGACAGGACCCAAGGGAATGGCCTGAAGCTGTGTCAGGGGTGGTTTAGATTGGGTATTAGGAAAAGTTCCTTCACCCAGAGGGTGTCTGGGCACTGGAACAGGCTTCCTAGGCCAAGCACCAAACCTGAGTTCAAGAAGTGCTTGGACAATGTTCTCGGGCACATAGTGTGACTGTTGGGGATGGTGCTGTGCAGGATCAGAGCTGGACTCAATGATCCCTTCTAACTCAGGACACTGATTCTGTGATTCTAATTTCAGTCTTTAGCATCTGTCTCTTAGATATGGAAGGAGAAACTTACAAAGGGGCATCAGGAGATGGCAGGAAGTTAGTTCTTTTTCCTATTTTTCTTCACTATGACCTTAGATGAAGCATGTCCAGTCTATAGGAAATATCATCACTCCCTCCTGATGCTTCTGTCAGCTTGTAATAACATGCCCACATTGACCCCTGCAAGATACTTTGAAATCCTTTTGCAGAAGTTTTGTAGTACAGTATATTTTTGGTTCTATATCATGTGTGCATGTAAGAACAACTAGATGAATAATACCTAAAATCAAAGTTTAGAATGGTCTTCTAAGCCAGTTAGGTGGTAGCCAGTATTAAACAATTAAGAATGGAGTATAAGGATGGAAAAGAAACACACAACTATATTCAGCACTTTGCAACCAAAGAAGTTCATGGAACAGAGGTCTTATCCTCATTTTTTGATTTTAGTAGTCTTTGATGAGGACTTTTTCCCCCCATGGGTTTCTGTAAAATGTATCTTGAGTGATATATCTTCAGCCTCACTGTAGAAGTGGGTTTCATGGTTTAGTCAAGCAATAGGAGAAGAAAATGAATATCTTGATTTATTTGCAAACTCCTCCCTGGTAATTTCACCTGGTGCCCTAGTTTTGTATGCCATAAGAAACAAGTGAACAATTGTTATCTTGTCCTATTCTCAATGTTGTTATGCTCTTACAAGTTCCTGTTATATCCCACTTCAATTAGATCTCCTTGAAGTATTCAAGAATACTAGACACTTTGACCTCTCCTCCTACAGAAGGTGTTCCATACCTTTGTTGCACTTATTGCCCCATCTGTATGTGTTATTTTATATTATCTTGATGAGATGCAAGCAATACTCAAGATCTGGATGCACTAAGGATTATCCAGTGGCAGAACCATGTTTTCTGTTGTGCTCTTTGTCTGTTCCTAATTGTTCCTATCATTCTAATTTCCTTTTGACTCCTGGTGAACTTTGAGTGGATGTGCAAAATGTGAGCTAATAGCCATTTGCAATGATTCCAAGATTTTCTTCCCAAGTAATAACTACTAATGGAAAGCCCTAATTTGGAGCTCAGTGGAATGACTTAATGTTTATTATCGTTGAATTCAGCTGGCATTTTATCACGCAAATACTTGAGTGTCCCACTATCCTGCAGCTTTTCACAGTCAATTTGATTTTTTGCTCTGTGGAATCATTTTGCAAACTTTGTTGTCGCCTCACTTACCTCCTTTTCCAGATAGTTTCTGAATGTTTAAAAAACAACCTCAGTGCAGGTCCCTGTGAGACTCCAATAGGAGCCCCACCCCATAATGAAAGTTATTTATTTCTTTGTTTTTGATTTTCTACCTTTCAATTAATTCATGAGGGGACTCTCCCTCTCATCCTGTAATAACATAATATCCTTTAGAAACTTTGAAACTTTGAGAAACTTAGTGAAATGAAATATAGTAATCCAAACACATCTGTAAAATATTTTCTTTGCTTTTCAATGTCTTTTCTAACCTTACAGATAAACTTTTTAATAAACTATTTCAGCTATAATTCTTTATGACCTGCAGTGCACCTTGAAATTGATCGATACTTTTCATGAACCTGACATTTTATGTACTTTCTATCAGACTAGTTTTAGTCTTTTGCAACTGTGTATTTTCTGTGCGTATCTATAGCAGTTATCTAGTGTCTATTGCCGGTCCTCAGTGAGTGGAGTCATCAGCACAGCCGAGGGTTCTTGTACACCGTTTTTGCATAAAAAGGAGTCTGCTTTTGAGCTCTCTGTTTTCACTGCTTCTAGTGAAAAGTAAGAATTGAAGATAAACTTTTCCTTTCAGTTAATATGTATGTCAGCTTGTATCTCCTTGAGTTAACCACAGGACAATCAATTGCCCTTTCAGTTTGGAGAACGCGTTACTTTGCAAGCGAAGTTACGTGCAGACTTCTCAGTGCTCTAATAACACAAAGATCTTAATCTGAGCACGAAAAAACAGCTAAATCCTTTTAAATGCACAATACAAGTGTTTGTGAAGAGTCATAATACACAGACATAAATCGACCTGTTCTAGGAGGCACTAGAGTCTCTTTGTACTAGGTGCAGGCTGATAGGCACACTCCTTCCCAAGCACAAAGACAACGTCTGCTTTGTATTTTGTTCAGTCCCTGGCTCTACTCTTCCCCTTTGTTCTACTCTGTAGCAGGACATATTTGGCCCATAATGAAACAAGATATTTTATCAAGAATTAGGTGAGTCCAAAATTGTTTATTTGGGACAAGTTCAATATATATATATATATATATATGTTTTTTCTTTAAATGAAACATGAAATCAGGAGAGTTTCTTTTTACTGTTGACTCTCATTCTGCCTCTATCTGCTTTCTCTTTAAACTTTATGAAAAATGTTCTGACTTATTTTACTATTTAATTTTAAACTATATTTTCTTTTAAGGGAAAGAATAGCCCAAAGCTTTTTATAACAATGGAATAAAGTTGAATTGAGCTTGAAGACATTCAGATAACAGAGTGATTAGTGTGGTATTCACATTTAGATGAAAGTATAATGAATATTAATCTAAACATTCTCTTCTCTCTCTGGCACATAAACACTTGTATAAGGTAATCACAGCTTTCTAATCTTTGCAATGGGCATACAGATCAGTATAAGGCATTGGCTCGATTTTGCTAAATATCCTAAAATTTGTATTCAAATGGTTAAGTCAGCCAAGAGGATCGCCAAATATCTCTTTCTCAGTTACTGATTGATTGTACATAACATGAAGAACTGGTCTAATTACATACAGCTCCTAATTAAGTTTAAAAATACCAATTTCTTGAATTCAAATCACACACAGTTAATAATTTAAGGAAGGAGACAAGACTGAAAGTCAGAAAGCTTTCATCTTTATTGTTTAGATATTGTAACATCTTTCTCGTCTTAAATTTCTGTTTCCTCAAATCTGCGCACTCTGTCTTCTTGACATTTCCCATTGAGAGTCCTAGTTTTAAGAACTGTTTTTCTGCTTCTCAGTGGCAGTTGGACATACAATTTGCTGGTACAGGCAATCAGGTATGTTTGACCCAATATACACAATATAATATATCCACAATGCACATAATATATTATGTACATATTAGAATTTAGCAATTTTTTGAATCAAAGTTATTTGCTTAAAGTTATAGTTAGGTTATTTAGTAGTATTCTGTAGAAATCTGTATCTGATCCTACACAGAAGGGAAAAGCTTGTTTTATCAGAGCTATGGATATACTTGTCTATCACAAGAATGTGTCTCTTGTCTCTTCTAAACATCAGTCTCATTACTGGCAAATGTATTCTTTTCTATCCACTGTCACTGGCAAAGTGCCCATGTAGTTCTCCATCTTTCTATAACGTGTACTGTAGGGGTGATACAAGATATTATTTTTATTAGGTGGAGTTGGTGGAAGAAACTCAACAGCTGGACTCCGTGTACTTTAGAGAGCTCCAGGCTTTGCATCAAGTGAGTAGTTCCAAGAAGGATGAGGTAAGACAAGTACCTTCTAAAAAAAACAAACCCTTTCACTGTCAGAGAGGGTTCACACTTTGAGTTATCAGCAATGAAAGGCTGACCAGATGCTACTTTGGAGAAGCAAATAGTCTGATTTCTACCATTTACTTTGGGGACTGATTGACAGCCATTGTGTTAATTACACAGGTCTTCTGTCAGTTCCATCAACATCAGACCTGAAATCTGTGGAATGAATTTTGGGCCCTTACTCTTGAGTAAGTGCTCCCATTTCAAGTGAATTACAGGTATTTATTGGAATATTTGATAATGGAACCTGCAGACACTAATATGTTTAAAGCAAACATAAAAGTAAAGCTTACTAGGAGCTGGAGCCTTAACTCAATTTATTTTCTCAGTGATTACAAAGCTGTTTTACAGAGATAGGTTATCTAATGCAAGGATTATTAGGCTGAGCAAAATACAGAGGTAAAAAAACAGTTATGCAAGAGAAATAATTTCTTCCCTCAGAGTACTGTTGCTGACATGGGGGCTCTTGAAGAAGATCAACACTTGCATCAAGCTCCCAAAGAATTGGCAGGTCCTAATCTATCTGACCTGATCCATGACAAAGAGAAACTAGAACAGTTCCGGGCTTTTCTTAATAAGCATTCTGCTAGGTATGTTTCTTCACTATTATAATTTTACCTGTTTCTAAGTTCAGAAGAAATATTTGCTCATGATCTTAGCTATCTAAATGTTGACAGATTTTTGTCTTTTAAAAAAATAATTTTTGCCCATTTATGAAACACAGAGATGCATTTTCCAGACAACTGAATTGTCTTAACATGTTTGGGGTAAAAATTCTCCTGTCAAAACATATTTGTATTAGAGTTCTGCTTTCAGTTAGAGACAAACCCCTGAGTAGAACAACTAGCCTATAACAAGTAAAATTTTCTCTTTTTTAGTACAAATTCAATTTATCACATTTTAAAAAATAAAGCTGGTTATTTTAAAAATGTACAAATAGAAAACAATCATGTTATTCTCAAAGT
Source organism: Cettia cetti (assembly GCA_013401135.1). Lineage (NCBI taxonomy): Eukaryota > Metazoa > Chordata > Aves > Passeriformes > Sylviidae > Cettia > Cettia cetti. The sequence continues at coordinate 184,839 of VZUI01053519.1, forward strand.
GTGACAGCAACCACAGTTTTGTGTTTGCTGAACAGATTTAAGTACTAGCATATAGCAGATACAACCCTAGGCACGGCCTTTGAAAAAGGGAGCCTGTTTGTTTTAAAAATAACATCTGAACAGAAGATGACACTTTTTCTTTCGTCTTTAAATTGTCACTTCCTGCCTTTAGTTGGGCTTCCCATGAGTTGATGCTTTGCATATTGGCTATTGCTTCTAGTCAAACACTGCTATATCTTTACATTGGATATTGGTCAGCTTTTTCAAAAGTGCCCCAGAAAGGGGCATCTGTCATAAAACTGCTCTGGCCAAGACTCAATGTCATCACTTCTGTTTATCATGACATAGGTTCCCTTTGTAGTCAAAAAGAGAAATGTACACTTCTGGACACAATATTCCTAATTCTGAAGGTAATATCCAAAACCAATTTGGATGGATTATTCTTAAGATTACTGACTACAAAAAGGCTGCAGATAATGAGTTCAGATGGAAATTCTGAACACATTGCAGGTCAGAGACCACTAGTCTTGAGTTCCTCTCTAACTGGGGAAATGGCAGGAATCAGCAGATAACAAGTTATGGACAGGTATGCTGAATTGCTTCTGGTGTTTCCTGCTTCTTTGTTAATCACAGACAAGTCTCAACTTAAGTGGTAGAGCCAGGCAGAGAAATGTTTAATTTATGGAGCTTTTTTCCCCATTTTAATAAACCTTAATAATGAAGAAAAACATTTGAAAAAGTCTCATGAAAGTGTTTTAGGGCTGGCTCCAGACTAGTTACTCTGGAGTCCAGCTGGCATGCTACAATAAAGGTGCTTAATGGTACTATAAGCTGAAGGGATCCTAGAACTAATGGAGTCTGGAAAATTTCAGAAAAAAACAATGAACACATAATTTGCCTTTTCATCAAAACTTACGGTTCTGATAATGTCCAATTGTAAATGATCCAAATTTCAGGAAGGACAGGCTGCTGAGTACCTGCACATAAATTCTGGTAAAAAACTAAACAAAATTCCATTAATTAATACTTTGTTAAATATATAGGATGTATTCACACAATGGCAGGGCAATTTGTGTTACTTTGGGTTAGTGAATTACCACTTGTTAGTCTCACCAGGCTAATTAACTATGGGTGTGCTCCTGAGCCAGTATGCCAGGATAAGCCAGCACTAAATGGTTTATCTAACACATTTGAAGATTATATATTTTACCTTTTTAAAAAGATGCACATATTTGATCAGTTGTCATAGGTAGATGCCAAGGAGTTACTCCCTAAACCACAGTAATTTAGATCACTTGCATTTGGGTGAACTTAGTCATGTTGTGATGAACTAGCAAATGAAAGAATTTCAGTCTCAATAAAACTTAGGGTTCTGTAAGGGTCGCAAAAGACTTTTGAGAGGAGAACAGCTGTTCTTAAATCAGTCAAATGCTTTTGAACATTTTTATTAATGTTTTGAAAAAGCCAGTTATTAACCAAATGGAAAACTGAAACAGATTTGTTTGAATTCAATGTTTCATATTTCCTGCTGCAAATACAGTGAATGTACTCACTAAAATGCTCATAGAACTTCAGCTCATAAGATGCTGTCAGAAAACTGTCAAATAAATGAAACTGAAATTGTAGATATGTTATTTATTCTGTTGTCTGGTTTAAAGAACAAAATGATTCTATGATTCTATAGAAAACAAACTTAAATTTGTAGTGTACACTCAAGTATTATGAACAACACATAGATTGAGAATTGAATCATTGAAATGATTTGTCACTGACTATGACTAATGAAATAAGTAGTAGACTTGGTAATTTATGAGAAACCAGCCCACAAAAAGCTCTAGAAAGAAATTTTGCCATTAATTGTTTTTATCTGCTTAACTGCATACTGACTTAAACTCTACAACTTTACATAGGGCAAGAAGGAGGTGATTTCTTGGGCTGATGTTCCCAGCTGTCATCCCTGCTCTGTTCTCAGGCAGGAGGCAGAGCAGGAGGCATCAATCAGTGGCTCACAGCCTCAGTACTGATTGAAATTCTCATCTGTTTCATTATTCATTCTCTCTGTGAGCTCTACACTATGGCTCTGGTTCACAGTCCCTGCTGGATTTAGCAGTGGCATATTGAGGAGGTTACTCCTTTCAGGGTAGGGTGCCCAGATGGCACCCTAAGTGAGATCTCTAAGATTTAAGTTTGCTCTGCCTGTTCAGCAAGTGCCATGGTCTCAGCAGATGGTACTAGCAGAGAAAAAAAGACATAAAATTTCAGCCCAATCTGACCTGGTATTTAGGTCTTGAATACTTTGGTGAGTTGTTGTTAAACTAATAACTCCCTAGGATGTTGATGAAATTAACTCTATATTGAAATAACACTCTGTTTGAATTTGTTTGTAGCATGGATCTCACGTGCTGGCTAGATATTGAAGAGTTCAGAAAGAGGCTCCACAAGGATAAAGAAAAAAGTGATGAAAAATCTAAAGACATAAAAACCAAGTATTTAAACAACAAGTACTTCTTTGGACCCAACAGCCCAGCTACCAGAGAACAACAAGAAAAGGTAGCAGTTACAGAGCCATTCATAAAGAACAATCACTGTGACTGTGGCTGAGATAACAATCCACAAGTGGGTTTGCTCCAGCTTTTCCCCAAGATATTAATCTTACCTATATTTTTGGCCAGAAATCTGGTTCTATTCTGGTTGTATAGGTCCCTTCCTTCCTGCTCAGGCTTTTCCTCTCTACCTCATACAGAACATCTCTCTTAAAATGTGATCAGAGGCCACAGCCAGAGCATGCACAAGACAGCTCAGAAAAAGTGTAAAAATGACTTTCAGGCACAGTGACTTGTTCCAGCTTTCTATTTTAGTATGTCACTAAAGCCACAGACAGCAAGTCTGAGCTGTGGTACTCTGATATATCTCAATACTTAGGCAATTTACTTGGTCAAGCTGGGGTAATATTTGCCAGAGTCTGTATCCTATTATAGGTAGGGACAAATGTAATCTGTTCCCTTTTATGAAAAGTACATGTGAGCCTTGGGTAAGCATGCATTAAGTGCTTTGCTTACAGTTAAGCTCATGCTTTGCTAAATCAAGGATGTAGAGAGATAAAGGACTTTTGGTATACACAAAAGTTTATGTCATGTGTTATTGTATTTGGATTGCTTAGCTAATGCATTCAGGTGGAGGAAGGAGACAAAGCCTTCATGATCAACTTTCGGCAGAGGCTCTGCTAGAAGTTCAGCAATGCGTCCAGAAGAGATTAGAAAAACAATGGCTGCCATTGTTCCTGGCAGATGAACACCACGGGGTGGAGGGACAAGCAAAGGTAATTTTTTAACAACGGCAACACATACAGGCATCGTGTTTTGTTTGGCTCATAATTTACCATTGGGATAAAAAGGGTCAGAGGAAAAGCAGCCCACAACTTACTTTCAGTTTACATTGAAAGAGATGCTGTAGCACGTACAGGTTGAAACATTTATCTTGATAAGTATGAAGGCAGTTCATCTGAAGGCTTAATTTAGGTGACAGTATTATTGTTAAATCCTAAATCTGAAGGAGATGGTGTTGGCTCTGCTGCCATCCAGGCTGCCAGGAGAGTGACCTAATTTTTGCTGTAGTGCTACACTCTCCCTATGCCATTTTGCCTTAGCCACATAGCTGCACTGCTTTTTGTAAAGGATTTGCCCAAGGGGACCAGAACACAAGTGAGTGAGCTTCCCATGCCGTAATTCTTTCTCATATGCTGTCCACACTCTCCCATCTGGAGCTGTAGTGCCTGTAGAATCGACTTCAGGATTTGTGAAATTCTTCTGAGAGGAGAGGTTAACTGCTACAAGCCTTGCTTCATTTGGTTATTCCAGAAAATTGCCAAAAACTGGGAGTGAGGAGCCTTTCACTCCTGCTGATTCATTAGAAAGACTGAGGAATGGGCAAAGCTAACATCTGCCTTTTATGAGTGCCTCTGTGGCTGTGATCTGTGTAAGGGGATCATTCTGCTGGTGACAGATGCAAAGATTTGGTGTTTTGCACTTCCACAACAGGTCTGACATGTGAATGTCATAGCAGAAGAAAACTTCACAGTTCCACCAAGCAGACACCTATGCAACTGCGTTGAATCATAAAACTTGCTTTCTATCGCCTTTATAACATCATGAAGGTTGTCAGAAGTATTGTCAAAGTGCATATAAACTGAATCTTTTCTATTGATTCAGAGCACTAAGCAATCTGAAAAGCATAGTTTTTAATAAGAGAAACTGTACTTTTATTAATGATTAAGTTATTTAAATTTAAAGAAATCCTAACCCTCTGCCTTTTTTTAGCTAAACTCTGCCTCCTTTACAAGCCCTGGCAGAAGACCAAGCAATAAGGCTAAGCTGCTTCCAGGTCTGGAAGCTAACTCATGCCTCTTTTTGCACCTGCTGCACTGTGTTGGCAGGGAGATTAGCCCAACTAGTATAGAAAATGTTACATGCAACTCAAATAAACAGTTTACAGGAAATACATACTTCTAATGAGCTTTTAGTCTTTTCCTAACTCCATTTATGTCCAATTGCTCTTTTCTCTTTCTTATTGAAAATTCAGAGGATGAAAAGATTCTTTGAAGAAAGTATTTTAGAAGAAGTGAAACCAGATGACATTCTCCACTGGCTTCATATTTCACAGTGACAAAACAGTATGGGCATGCTATGTAGTCCTTATTCAGGAAACCTGCCCTTTGTTTGAGGTATAATTTAGCTACAAAGAAATTGCAGGATCAAGTCTGTATTTCTGATACAGCTGTGCAAAGGAACTAAAAACATTTCATACTAAAAAAAGTCAAACCCAAAATTTATTCCTTACATAAGTGTCCCTCAGAACATTATGGGTAAACTCTACCATCATTAGAGTTCACAGTTTGACTGCTATTGCTTCTTGTCTTCTGTAATTTCCCAGTCTTAAGGAGCAGGTGCTCATTTATAGCTGAAGAAGGGTCAGCATTCTGTGCGGGTTCACAAGTTTCAGACATAAAATCCATAAGAAGACGTATGAACTATTCTATCACTGGGGTCTTAATCATTAAAAGGCTGACCAAAAAACAAGAACATTTTAAAAATAAAATAATAAGATTTTATTCAACTATAGATAAGGGACATAATTGAAGATCTTTCACACAAAGACTAGGAAAAGACAACCAGGATGTGGAAGGCAAGTGAAATTTACTGTGTCTCTTGTGTCTGCAGTTTCACAGTCTTTTTCATTTGGACATTGCACATTCTTCAAAATTTCCCTGTTGACAGTGTGAGGCCCAAATGTAATGCTGTTAAAAGCAATCCTGACTGTACTGGTCACAGTGGACTGATTACTCACATTACTCCTGAATAGCTCCCTGCTGGATGTTCATAGTAAATTTCTCTCCCTTTCTGTCTGGAGAGGTCATACTTGAAAATAAAGGTCTCTTGTCCTGGGGTTTGGAGCACTATTAACACCCCTCAAACTAATATTGTACCTTTAATTCACATTTATCTGTATTTTGCATGCAGTGGACTTATTTGGACAAGCTGTTCATTCCAGCATCTGGTAGTTTATTTATTATTGCAAGTGGATTACGTGCAGACACAAAAGGGAATGTGAAGTATGCAGCAGAGTGGGCAGGTTTAATCATATCTCACAGTATCTGTTTTATTTAGAATTGTATTTTAATCTCACAGCACTGAGATAATATCAAATTTAAACTTTTTAAACCTTTGTAATAATACATTTCATCAGATATTTGCCAGTTTTTTCCCTCTTGAAGAGCAGTGAACTTTTTGTGATTGCCAACATACAAGTTGTGTACATTTGTTCAGTCGAACTTTTATTGTCTGTTGAAATCAAACTAGAGACCCGGTCACCAATTACCCATGAAAACCATCAGCACAAAAGGGATCCAAAGTGCATGTGGGTGCTGCTAACTGAGTTTTCCCTTTGTCTGACAGGAAGATGGTTATTCTCCATGTTCTGCTTCAAGGTTGTTGACCCATAAAATAAGCAGTCTTTATATACTGGTATAGGAATGGAAGCAACGTTTTGTTCCTTCATAAACATGCCCTAGAAAGAAGTTTTCCCGAAAGTTCCCTAAATCCTGCTCACAGGGAATAGAACATGTTTGGGGAATTGGAGAAGGGCTGAGAAGATCTAACCCTACTGGCTAAATTGAGCTGACTTGATTTTAACCAAAGGACCCTCTGGACAGCCACCACTCTCCTTCTTGCCAGGGTAGGCTGTCACCCCTGGCAGGCTCTGTGACAGGACACTGAGCATAACCCTGTTTTTAAGATAAGCTGCAGAAACCCTTTCAGCTTAGGGTCAGGTTAGATTTACAGGACTGTTGGCAACAACTAAAGATGTTTCTGACCGATGCTCACCATTGAACAGCACTCTACCCCTCCAGGACTTCAAGAGTTTTAAACCACTTTTAGAAGATGGTTTTCATTCATCCATCTGATAACAAAAAGGGGTTGTTTGGCTTGCTCCTCAGCAACAGCACGAGAACTGTTTGTTCAGGAAGGCAGGCCAGCATGAACTTCAGTTCAAACAAATTGTCCCTGCATAAGCCATCGTTTTTTTCTCCACCCTTTCCTGGCTGCCTACTGTTCTGTGCTTGGCAATATGAGGATTTCCAAAATGTCTCAACTACTTTAAATTCTATTTTACTATTGGTAGCTTTTTTTTCACAGAGAGCAAACTCTCTGGCTTCTGTTGGTGATCACAGCAACACATTTCAAACCTCATTTTGTTGGTGGGATCCCTGTCAGAAGCATTTTACAACTTTAGGCTATGTGGTTTGTGTGTTCGTTTTTCTTTGTTGTTTGTTTGCATAAAACTCAAAATGTTCTTTAGAAAAGTAGCCTGTTGCCATAATCAATAACAATAGCTGTTCCTATACTTTGTAGTATGGAGTCATATGGTCTAAATCATTGTTAATTATTTCCCCTCCCATCACATCTTCCAAAAAATGTTCCCCAAATCAAACTGGAGGAAAAAAAAAAAAAAAAAAAAAAAGGAAAAGAAGAAATGAAACCTTGCCACATTTTATTGTATCCATGTCATAAACTCATAAACTACTGAAAGTTAGGTTCATTGCAAAGATAAGAATTGGACAGTTTACACTAACTAATGCCTTTGTTATTGCTTTTTGAAACAAAGTTTATTTGGTGCATTTATTTCTTTTTGACAGCATGTGGACAACAAGAGTGTTTCTTCATCTACCAATATAATTGCTTTCCGCAAAGTGCTGTTGGATCCAGTGACAGCAAATCTATTTCAACGCTTTGTGGCACTAAAGGGAGACCTACTGGGGAATGGAGTGCTCTTTTGGCAAGAGGTGCAAAAGTATAAGGTATAGTGGTAAAATAGAGCAAAGGGAATAGATTCAATTTGTAAGCAAATGCATCCATTCTTGCATATTAGGAGAATTTTTACAAAAATATTGGCATTCTGTTGTTCAAAATAAAGCCTTTTTCACTGTTTAAACTGGGTTTTTTCAGTGAAAATCCTCACTTCTTAAGGGTAGCTATTCTTTACTCAAATGCATTATCCCTGTATTTCTTCATGCTTCTTGGAACTGTAGCATACTTCAGGGTCTCTAAAGGAACACTGATATCTCGCTAATGCCCAGAGTTTGGTAAATATCTGTTGAGCAGTAGAAATATGAAAGCATTAAAATGTTCATTTTGTCTTTAGAGCTGCTATCTGAATTTGGTAATTTCTCAAAATTGAGAGATAACTTTAAAATTCAATGAAACCTACAGATGTAAAGATGGTATCTACCAAAACACCTATATGTACAATGCAGACTGCAGCTCCCTCACACTTTGCAGAATCAAATTTGACTTGAGCTGAGCTTGTGACCCAAGTGAAATGTGATGGGAAAGGTCAGCAGTGAATCACATCTCTCCCAAATAAATGTAGTTTTGTGAAATTGCTTCTTTGTGGGTGGAAACACAATGGAAAACCTCTAGAGTGAAACTTTAAATCACACACAGCCTCCTAGGAATACCCTGGACTGAATGCAGGGACATCACAGATCTTTCATGTGTTCCTCATTCCTTTTGCCTCTGGGATATCCCTGATGCAGAAGTGCTACCAGAGTGCAGAACCTCTCCTGGGCTCCTGAAGATAGCCTATGTGCTCATGGCGAGCAGGGAGCATGAGATTAGCTAACGTGCCTAGAAATTGGGCTGTAAACACAGCTGATGTTGCAGTAGCACTTGGAGATCCTCTGCAGGCATGTTGGGTGTATTTTCACTGTTTAATTTTATGAATTTGAATTTAGTGTCTGCTTTAGAAGGTGAAGCTCCTCTGTTTCCAGGGGACAGTCTCTCTTCTCTACAAAGGCTCTGATCTCCAGGCAAGGAATCACTGGCTGAAATGCGCTCTGGGGGTGTTGCTGTGTCTCTTGTGGTGAGAGAGTGACTAGTTTAGACTAAAACTCTGGTATTCCAAGGCACCTAGTGCTCCATGACATCAATCCTTTTCTCAATATTCGAAGTTTTATTGAGACTTGTCAGTTTTCATCGCTACATCATGGAAACTTTCTGCAAATTAATGTGCAGTGTAGTCTTAACTCTTTTCTTTGTAGAACTGCTCTCTGAAGAAAGCCTTCGTTGTTTTTTGTCCCACTCCCATTCCTGAATTTATGCTAATTTTATTTGTCTTGTTATCAAGAAAAAGTACAGTCTGACCATATTTCTCCATGCATGCGATTTGTCATGGTTGGCAGTTGATGCTCTTTGTAGAAGCAAAGGGCTGGAGTGGTAGGAGTGTTGTGGGTCAGGCTGAACTGCAGGAATATTGCCAAAGGCGTGGGCAGCACTTTGCACAGTGCATACTTGTATTGTCTGAGCCCTATCATGCCATCAGTTTAGACAGAACTCCATTTAGGAGTCAATGACTGCATTGCTCCCCATAACCCATCTGGCTGGCGGCACATCTTGGGACAATCCAAAACCAAATTTTTTTTTAAACAAATATGAAGAAACATAACTCTGTGGATCATTTCCATCTGTTCATCTATGCTCAGTCTCATCTCTCTTCATATCATATGGCTTGTTTGTCTTTCTTCTTACTACAGCTCTGCCTTCTATGCTAGATGAGCAAAGAAAGCCATAATATATATTCCTAAGATACACGGAATATGTTCTTGCATTGCCTTTCTTTATTACAGTTGTTATCATTCTTTTTTTTTTTTCCTTCCCAAAACTAAAAGTATTCATAACAAAGCAACCCAACTCTTTCACATACCACATTTCTGGTTAAAAGCCATGATTTTAATTTCTTTGCAAAGTAAATATATAGCCTTCTATACCAAAACTAAATTCAGATTCTTCATATAAAGAGCTCTCTTCCTGAAAACTCTGGAGGGCTCATTGTGTGTCTAAGATATACGTGATAGTCTTCTAGTGTAATATAAATTTCTTGAAATACTTGGATAGAGGGAAAGTTCATGTTTCAGTGTTGGAAGGACACTCTTTGAATTATTTTTCCTTCATATCAAAGTCCAATGGTGGCATGGTCAGGGTGGCAAAATGCAATAATACCAGGTTTTACAAGAACAATAGGATCACATTAAAAAAGTAGAAAACCCCAGTGTTCCTTTGACATCTCACTCCTGTAAGTTCAGGTTTGTTTTGTGTTCTATAGTGTACAGAGTTACTTCAAACCCTGAGGTTTAGGGAAACTGGAAAAACTTAATGAATGGTGAAAGCAGAAGACTTCAATAAATGAAAGATAGTACTGGTCTCTTGTGACAACATTCTCATTTAGAATATCTTGTACCCTTTAAATATTTGCCCTGTTTTGCTGGAGCACTTCAATAATTTCTTTATCTTCTGGTTACCATGGATGTGCAAGTCATAGCAGGCTCATTGTGAAAATCACTGCATTTCACACTTGTGTTCTCTTTTCAGAAATGTCTCCTATTTGCCAGTAATGCACTTAAAATCTATGCTGTTCCATCCAAACATGCATGCAGAGATTATCACCTAAAAGCAATGATTGCTATGTACCTGCATTTGCAAACCAGAAGCCCCATGCATGTCTTAAGTATGGTTTTGACCATGCACATTTACCAAAAGAAATTTGCCCTGCACACTGAAGGAATTTATTGTATAATTATTTTTGTATGACTATTGCTCTTTGATCACTGGTGCCCTATAAAGGTTCTTGTGTGCATCTCTCTCTATTGACTGAAAATGCTATTTTTCATCTTTCAGGACTTGTGCCATTCTCATTGTGCTGATGCCTTAGTTCAGCAAAAGATCACAGCTATTATTGACTGCTTCATCAATTCTGCCATACCCCCAGCTTTACAGATTGACATCCCACCTGAACAAGCAAAGAAGATTGTGGAGCGCAGGAAAGAACTAGGACCTTACATTTTTAGAGAGGCACAGGTGAGAAGCCAGGTGAATCTGTAATAGCTCTGTCTAGAGACTGAGTACCTGATTTTAAGAACAGTTTTCACTGCTTATGTGACAGTTAAGACTCCACACATAAGCATGGGCTTGAAGGAGAAAACTGTAGTCATATATTTCAATGACTATAACGTGGAGATGGAAGGGAGTCTTCAGATATGTGCTGCTCAGTAAAGAAAATCTCTGACAGCTAGCTGATCCTGGAAGGTTGTTATGCAGATCTGTGTTAGGAATTCTGGCAGTAGAAATGAATTCTGTCTATGTTTTTAATTGCTTGTTCTTTACCACTTGGTTAGTGTCACAGAGGTAATTTGTAGTTAGAAAGTTTGTGGTTTTCATGTTTTATGAAAAATGCAGATGCGAGTAAAGCACAAAGACAGCTTAACTTGCTGAATGTCTTTCCCTTCTTTATTACAGAAAGTGTGTATTAAATGGCTGTAGACAATTTTCTCTCTGATCTTTCTATTAATCAGGTTGAATACCAATTTTGGAACCTTTACTACAAACTTCTATTTTCTTATCCCTCGATACTGCCTTGTCTTATCTTCTAAGTCCAAGAAAAGTAGTTCTTCTTTTCCTATGAAATTGCCACTGACACCTTTATACATACTCTGTGAGTCCATAAAAGGTTTGGATGACAACAGATGAATGATTTGTCAGAGAAAAGGGTTCATATAGGTCCTAAGAAAAAGAGAAGTCTTATTTCAGCCTGTGTAAAACCCAGTGAACTCCAGAAATGTGGCACAAAACCAAAGGAAGAACTAGGCCAAAAAGCTGTGACTGGAACCTGACAGTGGCTCACATGTCACTTTCAAGCCTCTTGAGCCAGAAGCAGTGAGCATGCTTGGCTCCTTTGAAGCCAAGTCTCTCAATGCAAATTAAACATCTAAATAAATTGAAAAATGTGAGCCTCAGTACGTGCAGCAACAGAATTCACTGAGCCCCTCTGTTTGCTTTTCTAAAATTGTTTTTCTTATTCTAGTTCAAAACCGACCCTGTGAGAGATTATATCATTTAAAAATTATCCAAGATTTGCTCATAGATCTGTAATGTGGTTTAAGAGCCTTTCCAGAGGCAAAAAAGTATTTCCTTTCTCTTAAGGAGGGGAAAAAAAGCCCTCTCCCTAATGAACTGAATATTTGAAATACTTGAGCAGAACAGCGGTACAAAAGCAATTCTACTGGTGTATATTTTATCAAGAATACTTGTAAAAAGTGATGGATGTTTTCATTAATGCAAACAATTGTTTAGGGAAATGTAAAAAAAGAAAGTGCCTTTTAACTGTGTTTTAGGAAGATTTCTCACCAGTAATAAACACACTGATGAAAAGCATGTGCCGAGCAAAGCTGGGCTGAAATGTCAGAACAGAGTACGTGGGAGGAACAAGGCTGTGTGTTCAAAAAAATAGTTATCTCATTCTGCATTTTATTTTACAGTCAACTGTTTCCTTAATACACTCAAGATTGACTTTATTTTCTTCCTGCACAGATGAGTATTTTTGCTCTTCTGTTTAAATTTTGGCCAGAATATTGTAAGTTTCAAAGCAATCCAGATAGTGACAGAATTCTGGTTGGCTTGGAGAAAAAAAAGGAAAAAGAGATGCGACAGAAGGAAGGGATAACAGCAAAGGTAAGGCTCATAAAATTTCAGGTGACCACTGATGAACTGAATAACATGAGCAAAGATACATAAAATAAAATATCCCTTTCTCAGCCTGATCCAAAGCTACCACACTTTACATTTTCATGCTTTATATTCAACCCAGTCCTAAGGTGATTAGTTACCAATTCTGCCAATACGTATACATATGTTTAACTTGAAGGAGACGAGTCAATAGAATACTCCTTTCATTACCCAGAGGAAAAAAATGTATTTTAGTCACCTTTTGTGCCAAGAGAAGAGCAAAAAAGAAGGCTAAATAAAGAATAAATCTGTGTACAGTCCATGTGTACTGTGGGCTACTGCAGACCTGTTTGCACTTTCATGATCTATTGTCTTATATTAGAATTTACATTCTGCATCACAACTGAAATCAAACCAAACCCAAATCCAAATTGATTTCATATCTATTTTCCAGAAGGACCAATTGAAAATCCTACACATTACTTAAAAAATATTTATGTGGTAATTGCTTTGCATGATCTTTGCTTTTTCTTGAATATTTCCCAGCTTTGAAAGTGAAATTGTTAGACTGTTCACAGGGAGTTTCCAGACAGTCCCAGCACATTAACAGAACTGTGACCTCTACAATGGAATGCATGTTTGTAAAATTGTTTTTCTTGGATTTGTTAAATTAAAATATAATGGACTTCTTTTTCTATTGATTATAGGCTTTGAAAAAGTTTATTTTTTATTAAATACAATTGTTTGGCAAGCTTTGAGGAAAGAACATTCTTTTAAGGGCAGAGAAATTACTGGACTTGCAAACTATAATAAGTAGCATTACAGAGACCTTTACAGATTCTAAATACCATTTGTACATGTGTTGAGATGTTACATGTGATACGAACAACATGGGTATCTGGACAGATAAAGACATAGGCCCATACATACACTGTTATCCTCTTTTAGGCACATGAAAGCTGAGGACCAGTGAAGCATTACTCAAGGCCACACACCAATGTCAAGGGAAGTCTAAAATCCAAGAAGTCATCTTCCTTTCTCCAAAGCACATTGTCTCCATATACATTCGTCTGCCAAGGCCATTGGCAATACTTACAGTGCAAGAATGCAGGATTTCAAACTAACTCACTTTTGCGTTTTCAGAGATGTATTTTCCATCTGTTTGTTGCCTGTCTATGAGACTTCTGATCACGATCAAGGAATAAAGAGCAAATCTTAGGTAGGAGGTCAAAAGCCTAGCTTTTATGGAGAACAATGGGAATGGTGAATTACGCTTCTAAGCAGGAAAAAAGAGTAAGAAATTTTAGAAAGTGACAGGCAGAGGATACAGCTCAGTAAACAGTTTGTAGACTATTCTTCTCACACAAAAAAAAAAAAAATTAGTAAACCAGTTACCTTTTAAAATCTCTTAAAAGAATGGGTGCAACAGATAAATTTTTTCCAATATTTTTAAAATCCTTTTCCCTTTCTGTTATTGTTTAAAGAATTTGCCATTTCCTGTTCTCTTGCCCGAGATTACTGTCCTCTCTGTGACAACATAATTCAAATGATTCAGTATCCCTGAAGGATACTGATAAGGTTCATCTAACATAAGCAACAGCAGGTTCACTTGTTGGCTTGTGGAAGATGATGATTTCTTGGCAATGAAAATAAGGACTATGTTCCTCTGCCCCACCAGGCTCATTGAATGAGAGCAAAGCTCTGGCAAGGGTTAGAAACAGCTTTTCTTAGATATATCTCCTCTCCACCCCACAAATCAGTTGCTATTTTAGGTTTATGTCAAATAGGGCAATCATAGTCCTAGGGCAGGAATTTGCTTTCTTCTTCCTTTACACATGTCTTCAGGGCACTGAATCTACCTGTACTTTTAGAACTGAACATGTAGTATAGTGGGAAAAACAGGCAGAAAAGGAGATTTTCACTGAGCAATGATGCATAACTTGGTATTGTTTGACTATCTCCATATTTTTTGCGTGCCTATTTGTTATTTAAGGGGCAAATTTTATCAAAAGCACCCTGGCAATGGACTTGTTTGTTAGCTACTAGATGCACATGCCACATACTTTCAAATATAAAAGTCACATTTTGCAGACTGCCTTGATGCCAGTACTAGCAATTTGTTGTATACATCATTGCATCTCCAAAGTAGATTTTGGATTTTTTTTGCTTTCAAGTGCACAAAATAGCTTTAAATTGATAGCTTTAACTTAGATTGTAGATTTGTACTTACTCTTTCAATGTCCTTAGCAAAGAAAGCCATTAACATTATTTTCCTTTTCTGTGTTTCTGCCATGTCTCTTAGCAATAGGCTTATTTGTTAGTAAGTAGTATAATGGCATGGGATCTAAATTCACTATAAAATTGCTTAATTTATTATGAGAAGTCATTTGAAAAGACCTTGCTTAATTCACCATTCTCACTGAGAGAGCCAGCAAGCATAAAATGCAGTGCAGTAGTATTCACACTGCCTCTGTGTTTGCACTGGCCTCCCTATTCCACCAACTGAGTGTGCCACAGAAATTACTGAGCTTGTTTCTGGAGAGAAGATCAGCATCACACTGCCTGGGCAGTTCTGTACCCAAAAGTCACTCTTACAGTTGATGGGTTCATAGGACAGAGGGAATGATAAGGAAGGAAAAGGCACTTTGGGAGCAAGGAAACGAGATAGTGTGATTTTTTCCCCAGATCTTTCAGGGACTTATTAAGTAACTTTAGGAACCATTTGATCTTCTTTTTTTTTTTTTTTTTTCACTTTCTCATTGGAACATCGGAGGGTTATATTACTCAGCCCTTGGAGAGAGCTCTTTGTGAGGTCAAATATGAACATTGATTAATGTTTATAAAGAGTTTTGGGATCATCAGACAGAATGTGCAAAGGTGAAACAAACCAACATGAAAATGACAAACAGTTAATCACCAGAGCAATTTTCCAGGGGTTACAATGCCTTGTTCTTCACTGTAAATTGTTTATTGCCTGTTTTCCTAACTTGTATACTGTAGTTCATACACAGCTACTGGATCAAGCTGGAATTAATCACGACAAGTCCTACATTCTACATTTATACCTGAGGCCAAATTAGAAGCCACAATGTCCTCTCTGTCCTTAAAATATGTTCTGTTGCAGATCTGTCCAGTCACCTAGCTATATTTTGGAGCAGGTATTGAATCTGAAAGAAAGATGGTCTGCAAGAGTGTAGAAGACAGGAAACATGAACTAGAACAAAGAAATGTTTAAAACAGCAGCTACTGTTTTAAAATATGCTCAACATGATGAATTATGAAACTAAGTACTACAAAACATTACTGCAAATGGCACTATCTCATTTCCAATGACAATTTTTGGTTCCTCAGACTTTGCTTTTTACTTTAGCTCTGTAGCTATTTTTCACATCTAATTATGAGTTTTTAGAATTTGCAGGGTAAAGAAGTGGGGAGAAATCTCACAAACTTGGTTCAACTTAAGTCCTTGACTGAACCTAAGTCCTTGACTGAACCTAAGTCCTTGACTCAGCCTGAGCCCTTGACTCAGCTTAAGCCCTTGACTCAACTGCCAAGGAGTGTTTTGGTAAATGAGCTTGATAAGAAGAGAAGATCATCAACATCTTTAGCACCTATAGATGGACATGGGAGGAAGGTAAATAATACATGTTTCTAGAGATTTCTTTCAAGAGAGATAAAATGATCTTGAGAAAAGGGGAAGGGGGAGTTTGGTTTTGAATACTGCTGTCAGATGGTTCTTCAATAACTGTTCATTCTTCTACAATTAGCTTTGCTATTGTATATTTACTACCTCACAGGTGAATTTTTTTGTTCTTTATTAATTTTTTTTTAAGATATAGGTCTGAGTAGTATTAACAGCTAACAGAATGTTAAGGTCTTATGGTCTTATGGATTAAAAAATAATCTATATTTAAAGATAAATTGAATAAAAGGTACTTCATTTCTGGAATAAGATTTTCATTAATCGTGAAATTCATATCCTGAAAGAATTTGGTTTAGGCTAGAGTCCTGTTCTGGTCATATGTTAAAAACTGAAGCTGAACTCCTTTAAGAAATCCAGGTATTTGAAAATCTGACAGCAAATATTACTTCAAGACTTCCTCCTTAACCACTCTGACTATGTATCAAATCCGTAGTGAAAAGGTACCAGTTAATTTACTGGGAAATGGGAAAAACAGACATGCTACATTGGGTATATCAAGGGATCATTCATGGCTGAGTTGGCACTGCCAGAACATAAGGGGGAACCTGTGCAACCACATAAGCCCAGATATGTCATGTGAATCTGGAGTAAATCACACTTTGGCAACTGCTTGTATTCCATAGAGCTCTTCCCTGGGCATTATGGTAGTGAAGAGCAGAATATAGAAAAAGGTACTGTGAAATACCCCCGAAATCTTAAAGCACAGTGTGAATTGCATAGATAAGCTTAAAACTCTTACCCTTAAGTGGACTTTTTTACTTTTCTTCATATCTATAAAAAAAAAAAAAAAAAAAAAAAAAAAAAAAAAAAAAAAAAAAAAAAGGGAGTTGAACTAGCCAGTGTATTCCTGGCATACACTTAAGCTCTCAAGAAGAGAGAGAATAAACAATAATCTTTTAAAGGGCCTTCTGCAAGCCCCTTTCTACTATAGGAAGGTGCTAGAAGTTCTTACTGAATCATGATATGACAAATTGGCTCCAAACTTCTCCTGCCATAATATTAAAAAAACAGGCCAAATAAAAGTGCAGTTCTCATCCTGTTTTGAAAGAGCAACCTATTATATACATGCAACCTGAACTGTGGTTGTTTTCTTTAAAAGCAGTATTTTATCCTTAGAAAAGGAAAGGATGACATCTCCAGTTGATCCACCTCTAGTGGTAGTAGCATTCTGCTGGAGAGGGCTGACAGAAGGAGCTGTGAGGCTCATGAGATGTTCAGTGAAAGGACATATGCTAGAAACAGCTTTTCTTACACATATTTCCTCTCACCTCACAAATCAGTTGCTATTTTGGGTTTATGCCAAACAGAGTAATCATAGTCCTAGGGGAGGATTAAGGGTGTAGCATAGAGATAAAATTGAGTCCTTGATTGCACAATGACATTTTAGGAGGATAAAGATATTCTGCTTTGTTTTTGAACAAGAAAGGTGAGAGAATAACACTCAGACCAGGGATGGAGAATAAATATAAACATTGTATCTGTCAAACTTGCTTAAATCATGGTGTTTTGAGATTTACTTATTTACAGCAATACTCTTTTCCCATTATTCCAATATTGTAATGAAAAAAAAATCTTCTTAATATTTGTATTATTATTTGTTATGTAAGTAACCAGTAATAAGAATATAACATAAACAAGTTTTTTATCTTACTGTTAAAATGGATCCGAAACTACAGTGATATGACCTGAAGGCTGATGGTTTTTGATGGTTCTTGCAGGCTTCCTTGTCCTATTCCAAGTACATAGAAGCTTTGGAGCAGGAAAGAATATACATT
Organism: Cettia cetti; assembly: GCA_013401135.1. Classification (NCBI taxonomy): domain Eukaryota; kingdom Metazoa; phylum Chordata; class Aves; order Passeriformes; family Sylviidae; genus Cettia; species Cettia cetti. The sequence continues at coordinate 202,370 of VZUI01053519.1, forward strand.
AAAAGGGAAGAAGATCTGGAGAAAACCTCATCATCATTACCTGCAGGTTATTAACCAAGCTCTGTAGTTTAGCAGGATAAGCTTATAGTTTAGGTGAAATTTTTGCTGTACAAGGACTTTGCTTGCTCTTCTGAGTTGTATACAGAAACCTCTACCTCTCTTTTGCTGTCTGTAGGGGAGTTGCTCTCTGCACTGTACTCAAGAGTGGTATATTTTCTAAGAAAGGAAAAATAAAAGTTGCAGGGTATCTTTGCACTGCCTTTACTGCACAGGTCCTGCTGCAGAGAGGAATAAAGCCATTTCTTCACTCTGTGGTGACATGGCAATTACATACACATTTCACCTCCCTGATTTCTTGTGCTTCATCAGCTTACATTCAAGCAGATACTGAAACCTCTTTCTCACAGTCTGTCGGTATGTTTTTGGAGGATGTGAGAGGCATTGCTTCATCCTTGTTTCAGCTGTGGATATCCTCGTAGGTCTTCGCCAAGGATATCATGACTTGTTTGTTTATTTATGAAAAATATCCATTTTGTAGTAGGGCTAGCAATAGCACGATGTAATATTCAGTTCTTTCAGTTTCACTAATGTGATAATTTTATTTTTTCCCCATATGTAGGTTACTTGCCTATGTCCTTCCTGAATCCCGAAAATTCTGTGAAAGCCACCATTCCTATGAAGCGTAAACTCTGAATCTTCCCAAGAAGCAGGAAGTGAGTACCAGATTTCCAACAAGTGTGCTTTGAAATGTGAATTCTTAAAAGCTAGTTTTCCTGCTGATGCAGGAAGTTATTCCACTCCAAATCATGTTTAACTGAAGCTGTACAGCCTCCATATAAAAACAAGTTTATTTTTCATGCCAGCCATGGTTAGCAGATCTAATGTTGACCAGATGGAATTTTGTTGCAAAATGGCAGTCTCTGAAATTAGGTTATCTAAGCTTTCCAGTTAAGATATTTTAAATAGGAACATAAGATGACTGGAGCAGTCTCAGACCCTACAAAGTTACTGTCAAGAACCTGACACAGAACTAGCAATAGATCACCTCTGCCAAAGCCAATTGAGTATTAGACTGAGAGAAAGAAGTGAGACAGAAAAAAAAAAAAAGCTGGTAAAGACAGAAAACCAGATTTTGCTTCAAAGCTTCAATTCCTAGAAGGAAGAATTCTCTAGAGGTTTTTTTTTTTTTTTTTTGATTTTTTTAAGCCTATGTTGAAATTAGATGGACTTAAAAAAATTAATATAACTTGGAATATTATGCCTTCCTTCTCTGTCCCTCCTTCCTCTTCTAATTCTGTACTTAGCACTGCTATTTTAGGCAACTTGATTTCCTGTCCTTACTAGTCCTAAAATTCCAAGTGTCTGAACATAATCTTCCTGTGGCAGCATTTTCTAAAAATGACTTCAGAGAAAACTTCAGCATTCCTTGGTCTTCCCTCCCATTCTCTTTCTGCCCTCTTACTATGTTCTACAGTTGCAGTTAGAGTAATCCAGCCACCTGGGCCCTCATGTGCCTTGCAGGTGTGACTGTATTCCACACACCTTTGCCTTCTGCACCACTGTTCTGCTCCCCGTGGAGAGCAGACTGTGGGGAGTCCTGGCGCAGGGCCCCGGCTCCTGCTCTGTGGCTGAGGAGCCTCCAGCTGCGCCCACAAGGCACCTGCCCCTCTTGCCACAGCCCAGCCACCTCTGGCTCCCCCTGGCTGTTCCACACCAGAGAACTGCATTCCTGCCAGGCACCAGGCTGTGGTACAGGCTAATGTGATGAGAAAGTTGAGGTCCCGCATGACTGGAGAGCTCTGTCCCACCAGCTTCAGTTGCAGCCCACTCTCTAATGCCACTGGAAATTTGCATGGCACTACCTTATAATGCTCTGACCACTCAGCAGGTAGGGTGAGATAGCTACACAAGACCATGAATACATGGGGCATCTTCCCTCCACTTCGTAACAGAACAGGTCACACCTTTTCTGTTGGGGATAAATGGCAAGGCTGGCAGCAGGAGGCCTGTGAGAGAGGCCAGGGCTGCCATGTGCTGGGCACAGCCAGTCCCAGTTGCCTCCAATGGACCCATCACAGGACATGGCTGATCCCTCAGCCAAGACGGTGGCATGTGGGGGAAATGCATTTCAGAAAGAGCAAGGAAAGGCAGAGAATGGAGGAAGGAATGTAAGGAGTGATAAACAACAGAGGGAACACCAAGGGCAGAAGAGGAGGTGTAAGAGGAAGAGGTTAAGGAGGAAGTTGAGGAGGAGCAAGAGGTGCTCTATGGTGGAGCAGATATTCCCTGCAGCCTGTGGAGAATCAATGCTGTAGCAGAGGAAAACAGTGAGAAGGAAGAAGGGGCTTCCCAGTGCCTTACCAAAGGGACAGAGTGCAACCAGTGGTGGTAACAAGGAGGGGAGGAGAGGTACTTGGAGTGAACTTGAACCTGTGCAGCATGGAAGAAAAGTGTTTTCTCTAAGTGCGTAAATGTTTTTATTTTCTTTCCCTCTCTCCCCCACTACCTGAATCAGTAATGATTTATTCTAATTTGCAATAAATTGATTTCCCCAATTTGAGTTGATACATTTATTGAATAACTGTTATGATTATTTCAACTGGCTGAACACAGCAATGATTTTTTTTACCTTTTCAGGCACATTAAAATCTCTCTGAGGAAGGGAATGCAGAGACATTCAATGGAGGTGCCCAGGAGACACAATTGTAACGTGCATGCAAGGCTTGTTCTTACAGTTCTAGAGCAAAGATGACTACTTGGAATTTTATTAAGAACCATGGGATCAAGGGTAGAAAATAAAACATCTTCAATGCATTCCATATCAACCTGATTGCGACACTGGCTCTTGTGTTAATGATTTAATAATACACCTTGAGGCTCAAATCACAGTAAGCTTCCACAGAAGTATGCAAGCACAAACTACTAGGTAGTCTCCATCTTAAACATCTTATAATCAAACCCAGTTCTTCAATGCCTTATCTAATGAATAAGTAATACACTACCTTGAACTGACAGCTCTGAAGCAGGGTGTTTTGGCACACTGTGCTCTCACTATGCAATTCACACAACTTCTGTTCATCTAGGATAACTCATGAGGTCTCTGAGTTTGTTATAAAGCCAAATGCTCTTGTTGTTTCCTCCCAGTTCAGTCTGATTCCTGTTCCAAAGTTCACTTTCTGTCTCATTTCTGAGTTTTGATCCATAAGAAAGCTTAAAATCTATCAGGACACAGATGGGATTGGGACCTTCTATACAATGTCATTAATCCCAAGGCATTACTGAACAGAAGGCTGCAGGAGCTTACCGCTCTTGTGTAGCCCTCCCTACTTCTAAAAAGTTTTAAAAAGACTTCGGGCACAGTTGATGTGGGTACTAAGGATTAATTGAGAAATTAAGAGGAGGCAGGGGAAGAATTAGTACTAGGCAAGAGACAGGATGATATACTAGACCTCTCCACATTCTTCAGACCACTTTAAAAAACAGTCCCCAGCCACAAAACTGTTGGCTCCATTCTTCCCCACATGTGTGTAGCGCATGTAAAAGAAAGGCTGAGCAGCAAGCTCCAGCGAGCTCGGTTCCCGAGGATTAGCCCTGAGTTAGGGATGGGACTGTCTCCTGCTACTCACCCTGACCCACTGGACAAGGAGCAAGAGCCATGTAGCTCTGTCTCCTTTGTCAGAAGTACAGGTTCTTCAATTGGAGCTCCCATATCATGCTGCTAAGGACCATCCAAGGGTGGTTTCCTCCTCAGTGTGGAGTGGCAGATGAGAAAAACTAATAGTCTTCTTCACTCTTGGCACAAGAGTGACCAAGAATTGTAAGAGATTTCTATTGGGAGTTGCTTCAGAGAGGCTGGCAGAGAAGAAACACTTTCTTTTATGGATGTAGTTGCCCTGCTCACATATTCTCACAGAAGGAGCAAGGGAGATCATTGGTTCAGTTCCTGCTTTGCCCATGGTTCAGAATTTTCTTCATGCTTCTCTGCACTCATTCTGTGTTTGAGTTACCTGAAAAATATGTTTTTGGTGGAAGCTAAAAGGGAGTAAAACACAAAATACTTTCCTTGGTTTTTATGTTTTCCCAAATTTCACAAATGCAGTAAACTTTAAAGTTCAAAACATCTGAGGAGGTTGGAATGCAGCATCTTGTAGTGAGCAAAGCACATGTGGTACTGTGTGGCCTACCGCTCGTTAATGTGAAAGGCAGAGAAGAATCATGAAGTGCCATAAATGCAGTGATGTATGTCACCCTAAAAAGCACAAGGAAGGCCACCTTCTACTGCTGTGGTCAGTACAGTGCACGCAACCAAATGCTGGAGCATGGCAGGCTGTTTATGTGTTGCTGTATTCTTGCCTTCATGGAATTTTGAGGCAGTTAAACAATGTGTAGACATTGCTTATCTTATGCTTGTAGTTTTGATGTGATTTACTTGGATTACTTAAAAAATGAAAAATATTATCCAGATATTTCTTACAAATGATAAAACTCCTTGTGAATTTTCCAGTCTTGCCAAATAATTAACAAAATTTTGCCAGCAAATTTACCACATGCAAAAAACTACTGTCCCACACAGTCATGATCATTAATGCACGTTTATGAAACTTAAAAATAAATACTTCACGTACTTAATTAGTGAATAGAATTTTTCAGACTGGCCCTATTCACTCAAAGTGCTGCAAACTGAGGTTTAGTCTCAATCTAGTTTGCTGTTCTGTCTCCGTGGCAGCTGAAACATATGAGTGTATGTACACACACATGCACTGTTTTGGTGCCAAGGCCATGTCTTCAGTACACAACTGAGAAGGATCATGTGTATTAGTAATGCTAGAACTACATGTCATATCATTACTTTCATTTTATGTGTCAATTTTAAAGAAATATTGGGCAATTGAACAGAGAATACATTATGAGACAGGGCCCCTTAAATTTCTGGGTAACTGGATCTAATCTAATGCAAGGCAGATACCCTAGATTTGCTATTTGGAAATACACCAGAAATGGAATAGTGGTTTAAGTCTCATCCTGAGGGACCAGTTCCAGCAGAGAGTCTGAGAACTGACTAGTCTGAGAACTAACTAACTGACTAACTGAATGGTGATTTTATATAAGTTCAGAACACTTGTACTTCTATTGTCTTTTTGTCTTGCTCTTGAGATCTGTTCTCTCTCAGGTTGGTTTTCCACCTATGTGAGCTCAGCAGTTTTAAAGAGCTAGAAACGTTTTTCTCAACAACCCTAGCACCTCTCCCTTCAGACAATTAAAATCAATTCCTTTATTTTAAGTATTTAGTGACATTCGGAAGTCCCTACAGCAGATCAACAGTTCTCTGGGAAGTTTGCTGTTACACACAATAAAGCCAATTCTCTTTTTCAGAAACTTGCAATCCTAGAAAACTTCTGGATAGATTTATGCTCTAGTGGTGTTAAAATACACTATGCAATCATAGTCATTCAGGCTTATTTTTGATGTTTGCTCTCAATTAATGGACTGTAACAGTAGAAGGATTGTTTTGGATTTTTTAAAGATGTAATTTAAATGAATAAATATTTACATTAAGATGTTATTACTGTGTATTTCACTTTTTTCTCATCAGACCCGATGTTTATTAAAGCAGGTTATAATTTTTGAGCATGCAGTCACGAAATTGCTCATTCAAATACTTTTGATATCAACAAAAGCTGTGATTATGTGCTTCAGAAGGGGCAATATACATTTTGCTTTGACTTTTCTTCTGCTGCTGCAATGACACAAATATCAGAACATGAGATTAATCCCTGAAACTACATAGTGCTGCATTATGTTACTAAGGAGCACATTTCTGTCAGTTTACAAGAGTGGTAGTAGCCACTTCTCTTTGCCTTTGCATTTAAAAGGGCAAAAATGCTTTTTCCTCCGAGTCTGTCCAATGCTGCTCTTCCATTGCCTCTGTACTCCTCATGATCCCTTATTAATGGCTGTTTCTAAAAGTCCTGTTAATGGGGAACTGTTTTAGAGCATGAACTGTGGGTTCACTTGACTCCTTCAAGGTGTGAAAATCTAGTTTTTAGTAATCAGATATTGAGATCAGCAATAGTGAGAGGGTTTTGCAGATACAGTAGTCGACCTGGTGGAGCAGACTCAGTTTCTCTTATTATACAGTATTGGGTGGCCAAGGTCAGATTGATTTGTGCCACACCTTCTACATCATTTAAGTGAGAAGAATCATTATGATTCACTTTGCAAATATATTTGACTTAAAAAAAAGAGAAACGTGCAGTAATGAAATCTACAGATAAAAGCATCAATGAACTGTATATTCACACTGATTTGGGACCCTCAGTTTCCTGCTGTTGAGAGCACTGAAAAATAGCAGGCTCTCATTCAATGCTCCTTTTGTGCCTTCAGCCCAATACAATATTACAGGTACATTTTCCATCCTCTGCTGTTGCTTTCTTCATTTTAGCCTTCTAATATTTACATATTGGTAATGGAGTTTTTTACACATTTTCATGTAAACAAAAGAATGTTTATCTAACATTCTCTTGTTGTTGACATTCTTCTCTTGGGGAGGAGAAACTTGATAGACTTCTAGTTTGACCAGTGTGGTTGAAGAGGTGGCAACCTCATTCTCCAATCCATGGTCATTGTTCAAAATTTATATAAACTGAAGTAACAAATAAACTTCCTTCTTCTTCTTCTTCCTTTCCTGACCTGGTGGTGTGTGTCCTATAGTGACACTCTGCCTCTTGTATGCTTGTGAAATGGCCAGCCCCAGTCCCAACCAACACAATTTCTCTAGTCAAAAATGTTGACTTTAGCATGTGTGTGTAAAAAGGACTGAAGAGAGAACAGATGTTTCAAAGTTCTGTCCCAAACTTGGAAAAGAAAATCCTTAAATTATTTATGTTTCTAAGGTTAAATGCTGGGTCAAACTGATCACTGTGCAGCTGTATGTGGCCAGTGGAGCTGCAGTAATCTGGCTTAAATTTGCCCTATTTAGAAGTGTCCCATTACATTCAACTGGTGATTTTCGTTACTACCTTTTTATAGAAATGTTTTTAGTAGCCATTGTGAATCATGTCTGAATACAGCTAAGACAGTCTTAACTGATATTTTTTAAGCTTATGGAACATTGTTGTTTTTCATACATTCAATAGTTGCTGTAAAAACGTTAGGGAAAGACAGGTTTGAACAAAAATTTTAGATCTGGATCTGTACCTACAGTTCAAATCCTCCTAAATTTGAGCATTCCCAGGATTTCAAAGAGTTATAATTCACATCTGTGTTTCTAACTCCTTCATGCATGATTGTCTGAATGTGCACTTTTGGAACAGGTCCATGTCTAATAGGCTAAATTGTAGTTCCCAAATCAGAAGCCACATGGTTCTGCTATATAGTTTTCTTTTCTCCTCTTATAATGTAGCCTTCAAAAAAGGTTCTGTCAGTCCGGTAAATTTGATTATTACAAAACACCAAAGTATACACTTTCTACCTACCTGCTATTGAACTCATACATTTTTATTTCTACTAATGATTTAGTAAAGCATTTGCACAATGGCCACAGTGGAGACTCCTCTGCCAAGTAATTATTTATCAGAGCGCTGGAGCAGATTTGAATTATGCAGGACCCACTAAGCTGTCCTAGTATTGTAAGGGTAGTTAAGGTAGAGATGAGATTCCTCTATTTTTAGTACTTTTAGTACTTTTTAGTACTTATAGAGTACTAAAAATAGCTAATTTTTATGTCAAGTACAGGCTGTATTTACTTGGATTTTCCTCTATTTCTCCACAAATTAAAATATTTTAGTTTTGTGGTAACATATGTGAAAGTGTTGACAACAGCTTTGCTTATTCCACATGTTAATTATGTATTTGCTCAGCGTATGCTGATGAACTGTGTGCATTTCTCACGTTAAGATTTCATTTCATGTCAAAGGAAAAATGGGAATTTAGTAAGTCGATTTGTGCTTTTAATTTTCGGTATTTCTTTTTGCTCTCAAACAATCTTGTATGATTCCTCTGTACCACATGCATTTGAAAATCTTTTGTTGGCAAGAAGTTAAAGAAGAAAGTAATACTTGCATCTCAGAATAGGATTTTTGAACAAAGCAAAGCAATTTTGCCATTAATGAGACAGTTAAATGAAACAAATGACACGGCAAGCAAGAGAAAGACCACAGCATCACACTCAAGGAATGCACAGGCACACAATAGCTTATGCAATATTCCCCATCTGACTAAGTCAGTAAACACAGAGATTTCCTTGGAATTATTCAGTACAATTGGCCATGGTGACTATAGCTCAGTAAATGCAATCAACAAGCTTATAGCATTCTTAGTAGTTTTCATCCATAGGCAACTCGATGGATTTCATGCCAGCTGCAAGACCCAGCCCAGCACGGGGTTTGTAAACTCCAGACTCTGACTGGCTTTGATGCCACTCATTCCTGAAAATGGTACTTGGGAATTGAATCTATCACATCTCTAGAATAATCTACACCCTTACAGTTTTGTATGCATCTATGCATTTACAGGCATGTGCATATATATAAACACAATCCAACAAATGCATAAAATAACCTTCCTTGGAAAACTGTTTTACTGCCATAATCACATAGGGCCTAAGTTTAGTGTGTGGAATTTTTTTTTTTCTAATACAATATTTCAACCGTTCTCCTCTGTGTTTTTTTTTTTTTTAATGAAAGTCTTTGTTTCATTACAATGTTTGTGTCCATACTCACTTGCATTTGATAACAGAACCATTACACTTGCTTTGTTGAGGAATATGGCTCCTTCCAGAGGTCTGCATGGCTGCCGAAAAGAGCAATAAATGCTTTTTTGGGGAGTCCTTTTTCTTCTAGAAAGCATATGCAGGAAAGAAATTAACTTTTGCTGTGTTTTTTCTCCCAAATGGGAAAGTAATTAACAGCATGTGTTGGGCTATTCACTAAAGACTACAATAAATTATTTACTATTTTCAAGCTAATGAAGTGAATGCTTGATCTAAAAAAGGAGAATGTGTATGATTATGCTCATTTTCCAGTTATGACTTTCCAGTTCAAGACCATCTTAACTCCTGGCTGCCTGATCCTGTAATTTGCTGAATGTATTGAAACTCATTCTCTTAATTCATGTCTCCAGAGATGCTCAGCACCTGGCAATAGTAGGCCTTCAGAAAGCTGTCCAAACGACAAAAACAGTGAATTTTGCTTTTGAGTGAAAGACCAGAAAATCACAGCTTTGTCACTGGAGTTCCACATGAAAGTATATTAAAAAATAACTAACCAAAACAAAATCAAAACACAGAAATACATAGGTTTAGTTGGGCTTGCCAAGGTAACATAGCACTAATCAAAGACTGTATGCTGAGACAACAGTTAAGCATTGGAAACAAACTGCCCAGAGAACTTTTGGTATCCTTATTGTCATCAGAGGGGCTCTAAAAACAGATAAGGTATGCATATCTGCCAGGAATGACTAAGAATGTTCAGACCCCTAGTGGGGCAGGGGAGTGAGTAGATGAATCCTTGAGGGACTCGTTCTCTGAATCCATATTCAGGTTGTTCTGAAGGCAAAAGCTGAGCCTCTGCTAAGGAATCTTACGAGAGTCAAGGGCCGTGACACTTCATTTGCTCTGCACCCGAAACTCCCACTGAAGCCAATTATTCAATCTAATTTAACAAAGACCACAGCTTCTCTGGCTGTGCAATTGTTGGTAACCATCAACAAACTGATTCATCTACAATTGGGCCAAATGTTACAAAATCTGTTTCTGAGTTCTTGTTTGTACCTCCATCATAAGATTACACCAAAATTAAAGCATGCAGTACTTGAACTAACTTCAAAGGCTGAGCTTGCACTTCTAGCTAGTTCAGCCTTTTTATTGGTTCATGTTTTCCATTTGGCTTCAACATCCTGTTCCTTACTGATGCCCTTCTAGAGTTTCATTTACAAATATTATGTCCCTGGTTAGTGAGCCACGCTAATTAATACAGTGGTGGGGGCTATGGATTATGGTAATCGCATGCCTCCTGCTTGGAAAAACACTGCAGTTTTTCCAGACATTTACATGTCATGCCATATTGAACATGGCCAAATTTGTTTCAGGAAAATGTATCCTGAACTCGTTTAACCAAACTTTATTTAAGGTTGCTTATACTGTTATCTATTGCCAGATTTGTTAATCACGAAGCTCAAAAGTTTCAATGCAGTAGAAAACTGAGACCCACAATTTCCTAATTAGATTATTTCAAACAAAACAGTAAAGTTAAAACAGGCTGGTTTAAGTATAGATATTTTTAAAACTTTATGCCAATAACAAGCTAAAAAACCATGAACAGATGATCTGACTACTTTCTAGAAGCCTCATGTCTGACTGTGCCTCACCTTTCAAACCTGGGATGATAATCTAAGATGGATTTTAGCTTGTCTGGGGATTTTGTAGTCAGAAACTCCCTGGCTCTGGGGAGTTAAAATGTTCCCAAGGTTATGATTATGAAGAAAATCTATTATATTTCAAATACCATCAAATATCAAATAGAATTCATGAAGCCTTTGCAAAACATAGCAGTCCTAAGTTGGTAGATTCTTCCAATAACAAAATAAATGAAAGCAATGGCATTTCTTTAGGAATAATATTTGACTAGACCAGGTAATATAATTGGAAACAATGAATAAATTTTCAGGCTCACAGTTAATTCACCGGGTCATAAAGAGGTCAAGAAATACATCCTCTCTGGGGTACTTTTTATTTTACTTTTGGTTTTTAATTGTGTTCATGAACTCTCTTTTCATAAATAGACATGATTTGATTGACGTGACTGCACTATGATGATACAAGTCACAACAAATCTGAGACGCCCTTCACTCCTTCTAGACTCTAATTTCAGGCAAAGAAATGAAAACTTGCCAACATCTCGTAACACTTACCATGTCATCACCTCAGTGTAAATTAAAACAGACTAAAATGAGATGTTCAGAAATCTGAGTAAAAAGTCTGAAAATTGCCACAGGAACCAATTGCAAAGTGATCTTCATATATAAACTGGGCCAATCTTTTTCTGTCAGAATGAGCTCTGTATTGTACTATGTAAATTGAATAAAAGCAAAGATGTCCCTAGGATAAATCCTACTGCTGCAAATTTTTAGATGTCACCTTTTACAGAGTGCTTGCCCCAACCTGAGCAAGGCCCCTTCTCCTCTCTGTGCAGCTCGCTCCTCCAAGAGGACCATGCTAGAGCCAAGAGCTGCCCAACCAAGTACCTTGACCATAACCAAGGGAGGTGCAAATGTAATGCCTTGTGGAGAGTGAGGCTTATCTTCTATTAGAAGGAGGCTTTCCCACTTCACAGCCACTGTTTTACACCCACAGGGAAGTTGGTCTGCCATTTTCTGTGAGAATTAATTCCTTGAGCAAAATTATAGCTGTATCAACAGCAGCAATTGGCCACCTCCTGCTTTCCTGGAGGTCTGATGTTCACTGGTCACATCTGAGAAAAATAGAAGCTCATAAAGAGTCTGACTTAAACTCTATTAATGTATGAAGAACATTCCTTGTTTCAATGGCTTTGGACTATTGAAGGGTACCCATGTGAATCTTCTGTTCAGACTTAGAGAACACATCCATAATCAAGGAGGGAAGTGCTGGCAAATGTTCCAGGTGCATGTAGGGACTCACCAGGATTGCTGGGCACATCATGCAGGCCATGTAATAGTTTCTGTATGGTGGATAACATTTGCAGCTAGAGAATTTTGCCTTGTGTGAAGCTAAACCTGCTTTGAACAGGAGTCTGAAAACTTGGTCTTTTGTCCTCATGTTGTGGTCCCTGCTTTCATTTTTTAAGGGAGTAACTCTGCTCCTGTGCTGTTCTCACCACGGACACTTTCCAGAGCTGAACACAGACTAGGAATGCTTGTGGCCTATGTGGCTGCCACTTGCTGAGATGGGCCTGTAGAGACTGAATTACATGAAACAATTTAATGTGTTGACTGGTTAAATTTTAGATTGGAGTACTTGTCTGTAGAGGTGGTTCAATATGTTCCTGGAAAAACAAGGATGAGAAATGAGAAAACTTTCTCAGGGTAAGTTCACCTCTACTCAAATACAGAGGAATAAAGGAACAGTATAAAAGTGTTTCTTTGATGACTTTATTTCCATTGCAGACAAGCTACATAACATTTAAAACCACAAAAGACAGAAGAATCTTGGCATCATTTAAAAGGCTTTGAGCAAGGAACAGGGACTGGAAGGAGGTGTTTCTTAAGGGTGTGGTTTTGGGTTTTTTTAGGAAATCAGATGACAATGTAGAACATAATGGCAATGAATAACAAAGTTACACTTGCCTAAGTTAAACTTCTAGGTAAGAATGACACATACAGAGTTCGACTTGTTTAAAAGCCCAATTTGACTAACCAAAGGTCTCCTGGTGCTAAAATAAAGTGTATTTGTTTCAGACAGATCCCCCAAAACTGAAGGACTTCAGAGGGGGAAAAATAATTGCAGAACCAAAATCCAGAAAACAAGGAGTCAATGTCACAGCTCTGAAACCTGGAGTGTTTTCTGCTTCTTGGCCTGAATACACACACTAGTCATGTCTTGACTGCAAGTTGGGAACTTGGGAAATACTTATTTTTTTAACACTATAACTCATTATGGTATCAAACACAGGATCATTTGCATAATTCTTTCACTATTTCGTGTGTATTCAATATACCAAAATCTGTGTCTTTACAAGTGGAATAAAACTTAACAAATCACTTTTTTTGAGATTCTTTTATTTCAGAAATTTGCATAAAATCAACAAAGGCTTGTGAAATCCCTGTCTGCTCCATTTATTGTGATTTGAAATTTTCTTTTTTTCTCCTTTGTTTATACTGCTCTTTTGGAAGTACAAAGATATTTTTCTTCCCCCTCCTAATTCTGACTTTTTCCATTTAGGAATCATTGATTCATCTCCATTTTTTTTTGGTACAGCTGCCATTCCAATCCTGGTTAAAAAAAAAAACTTGTTGTGCCACCCTATCTTTGTTCCACAGCACCACTGGTTGATGTAGACACAGCTGTGGCAAGAAAGTATTTGATCAGTTAATTTCTGGAACAGAAAGGGGAGGATGAACCCAAATGTATGCATTTTTATATGTGGCACATAGCATTGTTTACCTTCTGTTTCCCTTGTGATAGGCAGATTTTATATTAAACTATTTGGGACTGCATCTGGCTCGGGAGATTGCTGATGTCCCATGTGGTCTTTTTCCAGTAGATTTCTGGCTCTAATTTGATCAAAATTATGATTATCTAAAGACTTTTCATGGTATATGCAAAATCACTTGATTGTCACAGATGTGCTCCTAGTTGGCATCGGTCCACACCACAGAAAGTACAGTCCTGAGTATCACAGCTGGTACTCTTTGTGGAAAAGAATTCACTGACTAAATTTTTTCTCACTAAAGTCAGAAGCAGATTTTACTTTCAGTTCCAAAGGAGCACATGCAAGAAATGATTTAGCATTAATGCCTTCCTTCACTCTTCAAAAGATGATCCCTTTCAAGGACACAGTGGAGAAGTATAAACTGTTTCTGGCTCTTCAGTATTTTGGAGAGGAAAAAAAAAAGCGACAACATTCTACTTCGATAGCTGTGACACCTTCTGAGTAAACAATCCTAACATTTGTGTCCCCAAAGACAACTGGAGTAGGTGTCAGAACCCCCAAGAAGGGGATGGACTGGGAAGGAAACAACTGCTGTTGTCTCTGTATCTCTGTATCTTCTTGTTTTCAGAAGGTTTATTTACTTTCCTGCATTTGGATGCATAGGGTCCACTTAGGTCCAAACCACACAGCTCTGTAATCCATTCAGAAACTGGTGTGACAGGAAGCCACTCTGTGCACTGACCTAATGGAGCTGTTGGTCTCTGCTCTCCTCCCACGGCTCTTGCTGTAATGTATTCTCCATCCTTTTCCACCTCTTATTTGCACAGTCCTGAACTGCCCTTTACACAGAACAATAAGGAGTTGGCTGTATATGCCACAGTAATGACATCAAAGGATGATAACAATTAGCACTTCATTTAGCATCTTAACTATAACACAAAGATGCCTAGCCAGCAGTATCTCAGACACATGGGGAAACTGGCCACACAGAAAAGAATTTAATGACCTGGCCAGCCACAAAGAAAGCTATTGAAAATAGCAATCAAGATTTTTTTTTTATTTACAGACCTAGTTCATCCACCAAAATATTCTGCCTCCATAAGACTGATGTTTACAGGAAAATTACTCATATCTTATCTATGATAACAGTAGCCCTGAAACCTACCATACTTTTTTTCCAATTACTTTTGTATTGTCTTTTTCATGAAGGCAAGTTCAGTAAAGAATTTCTTTATTATATCTAATCTAAACTGCTGTCTTTCAGTTTAAAGCCATTACCCCATCCTGTCACTGTATGTCCCACGGAAAAACTCCCTCTCCAGATTTCTTGTAAGCCCCCTTCAGGCACTGTAAGGTTGCTCTAAGGTCTTCTTGGACTCTTCTCTAGGCTCTAACCCCAGCTTTTCTCCAAAGGAGACAAGGAGGTGTTCCAGTGCTCTAATCATCTTTGTTGGCCTCCTCTGGGCTCACTCCAACAGGTTCATGTGTTGGTTTCTTGTGCTGGGGCTCCAGAGCTGGATGCAGTGCTCCAGAGCTGGATGCAATGCTCCAGGTGGGTCTCACCAAGCAGTGTAGAAGAGCAAAATCATCTCCCTGGACCTGCTAGCCATTCTGCTTTTGATGCAGCCCAGGATGTGGCTGGTTTTCTGGGCTGTGAGCACACATTGCTGCCTCATGTACATCTTCTTGTCCATCAACACCTGTGAATGTCCCTTCTTATTCCCTGCCCAGCCTGTATTTGTATTTGGGATTGCCTCAGCCCAGGTGTGTGATCTGGCACTTGGCCTTGCTGAATTTCATGAGGTTTGCACAGCCCTGCCTCTCAAGCCTGTCCAGGTCCCTCTGGATGGCATCCCTTCCCTCCAGTGTGCTGACCACACCACCCAGCTTGGAGTGGACAGTGCTGAGGGTGCACTTGATCCCACTGTCCATGCCACCCACAAAGAGGTTAAATAATGCTGGTCCCAAGACAGACCCCTGAGGAACACCATTTGTCAGTGATCTACACTAGAATATTGAGCTCTTGGCCACTACACGTTAAGTGCAATCATCCAGCCAATTCCTTAGTTCCTGATTCACCAAGTGGTTCATCCATCAAATCCATACATCTCTAGTTTAGAGACATGGATGTCATGCAGGAGTGTGTCAAATGCTTTGCACAAGTCCAAGGAGATTACGTCAGTCGCTCGTCCTACATCCACCAATGCCATGACCCTGTTATAGGAGGCCACCAAATTTGTCAGGCATGATTTGCCCTTGGTGATGTATCTTGTAATTTTTTTTGCATGAAATCATTAACAGTTGGGGTTTCTGTGTTAATCCACATGGGAAAAACTCTTAGACAAAAATTCTTCATTTTGGTCTCAACTATTGTAAGAAACTTTTCTTCAGTTTGAGAGAATGTTGTCCAAATTTCATCTATTCAAACTGCTGTTGTAAAGAACATTCTTCCAGCTTGTAGCCACAGCTGTATGATTTCCCTCTGAAATTTTCTACTGACACTTATTTCTTCTTAATTCCATCATAGGAAAAGCAACTCCTCTTCAGTTTTAAAGGTCCATCTCTCTCATTTGATGTCAGGATCTGCTGGCTTTGGCAAGGGAGCAAAAGGCTTGAATGAATACCTCACTGCACAGGAGGGACTTGTTTTTTCCTGCCAGGAATTTATAGCATGCAGTGTAAATCCCACAGAGACTCCCCAGGAATACAAACGACAATTCCACATGCAGGTGGTGATTGTGTGGAAATCATGGGCAAAGCACATGTTCCTCATTTCCAAGAAAGGTACAAAAACTGTCTAAGAGACATCTAGAAAGGATTACAAATGGCTTCACTTCCTTCTAGGCTTGGCCAATAATTCCTGGCAAACTCTCTATATAAAGCCTGAGTCCCTTGGCCCAGCAGTGTCACCCTGGGTATTATTAAAATGGGTAACTTGGTTTTCTCCTATGGCTCTTAATAGAATCACAAAATGCTTTGGTAGGAAGGGACCTAAAAGACAGAAGAAGGGACTTTAACATGAGCCAGCATGTGCCCAGGTGGCCAAGAAGACAAGTGGCATCCTGGGCTGCATGAGAAAAGGTGTGGCCAGCAGGACCAGCACAGTGATTGTCCCTCTGTACTGGGCACTGGTGAGGCCACACCTTGACTTCTATGTCCAGTTCTGAGCCCCTCAATTCGGGAAGGACATTCAGGAGCTTCTGAAGGGTCCAGAGAAGGGCACTGGAGCTGGTGAGGGTCTGGAGCACAAGTGCTGTGCGGAGCAGCTGATGGAGCTGGAGTGTTTAGCCTGGAGCGAAGGAGGCTGGGGTGTGACCTCACCGCTCTCTACAACAACCTGAGAGGAGGCTGTAGCCAGGTGGAGGCCGGGCTCTTCGCCCGGGTAACAAGTGACAGCACAAGATGTAGCCAAAGTTGTGCTAGGGGTAGTTGGACATTAGGAGGAATTTCTTCACAGCAAAGATGATTAAACATTGGAATGTGCTGCCTACGGAGGTGATGTTGTCGTCGTCCCTGAGGCTGTTTAAGGAAGGACTGTACTTGGGCACTCGGTGCCAGGACCTGTTTGACGCGGTGCTGTTCGGTCCCAGGCTGGACTCGATGATCTCAGGGGCCTTTTCCAGCCTAATCGATTCTACGGTTTGCTCCCACACGCGCGGGGCGCTGCGCCCGGCCGGGTTTGACCCGCGCCGCCCGCCGTACGCCGCCTGCCCCCGCGCATGCGGAGTAGCGGGGCCGCAGTGGGAGCGCGGCTGGCGGCGTGGAGAGACCTTGGTGGGAGCTGAGGTGAGCCCTCTTCCCGCTCCCGCCGCGGCTCCCGCTGTTCCCTCTTCCTCCCCTCATTCCCTCTAACTTCCCTTATCATCCCCATCCCTCGGGCCGGCAGCCGCCGCTCCCTGCTCGGCCGCGGCCCCGCGATAGCCCCGTGACCTCTGCGCGTCCCTGAGGGTGGCAGATCCGGGCCCAGCAGTGGCGGCTGCGGCGCGGGACTGGTGCGCCCTGGGTGCGGGGAACGGCGCGGGGCTGGCCCCAGCCTGTCCCCAGCCTGTCCCCGGTACTGCTTAGAATGTCTTCTGACGTAAACACCAGGACAGCAGGCCTGGGACGGAAGACACTGCGAGGAGCGCAGGATTTAGTGTGAACAACGAAGGCCAGCCTTGATTCCACAAATACTGGGTGTAAGGAGTGTAAGAACTTCAACTAGAATCGTGTCATAACTAGATTGTTCTTGAATTTTGTCCCTTAAATATTCTCATTGGAAGGTTAAACACACAGGACCATTGCTGATTATATCGCGAAGACGATTTTTGCACAGTACAAAAAGAATTACCTTTCTGTAGTACAGAAAACTATTTTAAGTAGAGCTTATCCCACAATTCTCTTATTTCTTTTTTCTTTCAGGAAATCCAGTCACCATGTCGTCTGCCCTGTTGCCAAAGCCACAGATGCGGGGCCTTTTGGCCAGGCGGATGAAGTTTCACCTCCTTGGGGCATTTTTGGTATCTATGGGATCTGCAGCTTTGTACAAGGTAGGCTCTGTAGTCATTAGGTTATAAACTGGGTTTATTGGAATATTTAAAGAATTCATAATATTTTTCTGTTGAGATTGGATTGAGCTGTTCATCAGAAAGGTTTAGTAATGTATTTTTGTAAGCGTGTTTCCAAAGCACAAATAAATCTTCCTAATCTTCATTTGAAGGAAGGATATGAATAATCTGATGTTTCATTCTGTGTGTTCAAGATCACGCGATTTGTGGCAGCTTGACCTTGAGTCTCCTAGTACCAAAATGCTCTTGACCATTCACAGTTGATGCACTGGTCTACCACAGTTTCTGAGGCTTGGGAGAGTAGTCCAGGTCTTACTTTATCTCTTGATTGATTTCAGGGAACTTGCTCTTAAGCAATTTGGAAAACTCATCCTTCACACTGCAGATATCAGTGTGGGAAAACCTAATGTGGTTTTTCTGTCCTTGCTTTTGAGGTGTCATGTGGAAATGAAGCATTATGTTTCCAGGAAAACATCCTTACAGGTTTGAGTTCTGATAAAGATAAGAACAGTACTTGTTGTTGAGTGCTCTTACTTTATAATTTTTGGACCTCATAGACAAAACAAACAACACACTGGGAATTCTTGTGGAAGAACTGGATCTTGGTTTTCCCTTTGAACTCGTGCATATGCTGTTGACAGCATTTGAGTGCTTAGGAAGCTGTTGATAAAAGTGATGAAGTTAATTTCAGGTTTTTCACAACTTCTCACAAACGTCTGTCAGAAACAATAAGCTCTCACAGTACTTAACACATCTGTTGAGAGGTAGACAAGTTTATTTGTGGTCAGACTTAGAATATAATTTTTTAATAGTCTCTGGGTCAGTCCCTTATTTGTCACCTCTGTGTTAATACACTGGTAAGGTGGCAGACCAGCTTTAGAACAGGTAACATGGATCTCAGCAGCAGTCGACTCTCAATATCAATACAGATGGAGTGGGTTTGGATCTTGAAAGTGTGATGTAACCTTGTAACAGACTTTCCTTTTTAAGGTTTTACTGCAGACATTTATTCTCCTGACCGATGATCAGATAGCCTGACCTGTGGGTTTTAACAGGAACAAAGGAATGTTTAATAATTTGAGCTAAAGGCCTTCTAGATGAATATCCACTGATTGAAATTATGGAACTAACAGAAAAAAAAAATGTTCATAAAGCTTTGCAAACTTCAATTTTTTTTGTGTTACTTTCCAGATTGGAGTTGCTGAACCCAGAAAACGAGCTTATGAAGACTTCTATAGAAACTATGATCCCATGAAGGACTTTGAAGCCATGAAGGCAGCTGGTGTGCTTGAGTCTGCACCACCCAAGTGATGGTAAGCTGCATCTGCAGGTGGGGAACTGCACTGCATTAGAACAGGAGTAAGATGA
Source organism: Cettia cetti (assembly GCA_013401135.1). Classification (NCBI taxonomy): domain Eukaryota; kingdom Metazoa; phylum Chordata; class Aves; order Passeriformes; family Sylviidae; genus Cettia; species Cettia cetti. The sequence continues at coordinate 221,412 of VZUI01053519.1, forward strand.
TTTCAGCGAGATGTTGTGCTTCTGCTTGGGGGGGGGCGTCTTCCTTTTTTTCAAATCAAAAGGGGTTTCCAAAGAGAAAGGATACAAATTGCACTCAAGAGACCTTTGGGTAATAAAAATGTGAAGAAACAGGAGAACTGGGGACTGGGGCAGGATAGAAGCTTCTGAATACTTTTTGGGTAATTTAACTTGTGTGGTACAGGAGACAGAGTGATGATGCCAGGCCTTTGTCCTCCTCACATAACCAGGGAGAGGAGACAGAGCTCTAATGTTAAACTCCAAGACTTGCCTGATTCCACAGTTACATTGATGCTGTCACATCTTGAACTGCTTAACTTGGGGCTGTCTGTATCTTCTGCTTGCATACTTGTGGTGGTACAGTGAGTGAGAAAATGGAGAGGCTGATTCTCTCTCATAGCATGCATCTTAATGTAAGGAACAGAGACAGCTTCTGCATATCATTTTCTATTTTGAAGTTGGTGAGAGGGGGGTAGATAATTGGTCATGAGGGGAAATACTTTTATATGCACACGCATATATTAAAAATCACAGTGGAATACAGCTCTGTGTGCTAGTAATCACATTTTTGCTGTATTGTATGAAGCTTAAATAGAACTTTGTTCACAATACACTTTTTTTAGCACTTGACGCTGCTTTTTCTAGGAAAAGCTACCCAGCTTTGTTCTCCCTTGCTAGGAAAAAATTCTTGATTTCAACTGTGTTGTAGTTATTAATAACTACACCCACTAAGCTTCACAAGCTGATGTGACAACTTAATAAAGAGTTCCTCTCCCTTTCTTTGTGCAGCTTTTTTTACACTGAGTTCTCTGCTTCTCCTAAAATGACTTCAGACTAATCTAGAATGATAGTTTTTCATTCTTTTGGAATGTTTTCATATTGTGATCATTACGTGATAATCTGTGGCTTTAATTATCATGGCCAGCTGGATTTTCTCAGCTTGTTTGGATGAAGAAGCAAGATTGAATAAGAGATTTGTACTTAACACTATGAATACTGAATTCTGTTCTAAGACAATCTGCAACTATCTGGTTTCTGCCTAATGAAATTATGTAAAATAACCTCAGAGCTCCATCTCTTCTTAAAAAATAGGAAAAAAGGTAAAAAATCCTTGTGTCAGTCCCAGCTTTTGGTAATGTTCTTGGGGGTTTTTTATTTTGTGAGAGCGGGATACTGCTGTTCTTGAGCTGTGACTGCAACAAAGATGAATAATGAAATTACAAATTTATCTGGTTTAAATCTTGGTAATTCTGCCTCTGGTTCAGTCCTCTGGCTAATATATAGTCACTTTTAAACTTCTTCAGACACTGGAATTGCATTCTTTAGTCAGGTGGCCTTCATCAGTATTTTCTGAAGGGCCATCTGGTGGTAAAATCATTTGAAACAAACACTGTCAACAAGGATGCATGTTGAATATTTAATTCAAATCATAAGCAGGATTTATTTCAGTACAAGTAGAGTTCCACTCAGCCTATGTTCCTATTGGCAGCTTAAAAAACTTGCACATTGTGTGCACCTGTTAAAATTAAATGTTTCCTGAACATTTTTTCTATTTCTTAATTGTACTGGCTCAAAAGAAATTTGTCAAGACAAATTATCTTTTGTGTTTTGTTTGAATTGCTGATGCTTCTTATTCCTTAGCCTCTTTATATGAGAACAGGTATTTTTTTCACTTCTTCATAGTAGAAAGAGGTTGTTTTTTGTTGTGCCTTCACATGAACACAAAAGTAGAAGAAGGGGAAAACAATGGAAGTGTTTCAAATGTTCTGTAAAGGTTGTAAAAAAAAAAAAAAAGACAAGTACCCAGAACAGATGGGAAACATTTTCATTTGCCTCAGAAGTTTAAATCTTAGCAATTTTGAATTTTAAGCGTTTTTTGTTTTTTTTTTTTTTTTTTTTTTTTTTTTTTGTGTGCAGTCTACATCTCCCAGTTCACTGGAATATGTGCTGTATGTGACAGTAAATAAGTGGCTTAGCCTCACTGAACACTCTCTGTGGAACCAGTTCTTAGCCCCAGAATGGAGGAAGGGGTTGGGTGGGCAGGAGGGAGTTCATCAGTTATGGTGGTAGCATGGCCCTCTGCACCAACTCTGGAGGCACGTCAGCACCTCGCTGTGAATTCACACTCTTTCATCTGCTTGGTGTGGACTCTGGTGGTGACACTGACCGTGGAGGTTTAGTGCAGGTATAAATATGAGGAGTATCTGGCATCTGCTGTGTGCTCAGCAATGGAATAAAGGGGGAAGCTCAGAGTTTGGTGCTAACCACTGTCATGATTTTTGTCATTGAGCACAGCTGGTCTTGGAGTGTGTTCAGTTTTGATGGAGAGAACCAATTTGACTTTGGTTTTCTTCCTTCCTTGGTAGGCTGCCTGCACCACTTGTTTCCTCTCTGGCTCCTATCTGAAAGCTGCATTCCTTCTCTTGCAGGCCCTCAGCAAGACTGATTCAGTTACCAGTGCATATATAGTGACTCTGATGTGCTGTGCAGTATTGTTCCAGCTCTTGATTTGTTCAATGTTTCACTTCTGTTTGCCACATGAAGGGTGTGTGAAGCTTCAAGCATCAGGAAATAACGGGGAATTCCTCTAGACTGAACTACCACATAAACATTTCTCTCTGCTGCTTTGCATTCATACATACATTTGTTTATTTAGAGCATGAGGTTTGTCCATCATAACTTAATGGGCTTTTTTTATCTTGCAGATTCCCTTCAGTTCGAGGAGACTTGATGACTGAACCTTATTTGTTCACTGAAGTGTAAAGTGCAATGCACTTCAGTGTATGGCACGCTGTAATGCAACTCAATAAATAAAATACATATGTCAGTGACATTTAGTTGTCTTCATTAATGTAGAAATATTTAAAGGCTCAGGTGCTGGGTGGAAAGAATGGTGCAGAGTCTTCAGAACTTGCCCGAGATGACTACGTCTGTCTTCCTCCAGGAATTATTTGCATCTCTGTTTTGGCCAAATTCTACATTTGATAGCACATTATATCCCTAAGCAGTGACAGCTGGTTTGTCCCAGCTGCCTATGGGAATGTGCAAGAGGACAGATGTTGCAGGAAGAGAGAGGATGGATTTCTGGAGGGGTCTGTGTTACCTCTAGCTTCACAAGGTGAGCTGACCTTGAGAAGAAAGAATTTGGCTAGAAATTCTGGAAATATACCAGCCAACCTTTTTGTTTTTTTCTGACATCACTGTGTTGTCTTCCTTAGATCAGCAAACTGTTACAGCAAGACTTACAGACTCTGCAAATGCCCATTCTTACACATGATATATTAGTTCCTCTAATTGGAAAATGACTCCAAACTGCAGGCATGTTCCCATATAATTGATGTACAAGAGGAAAAGGGGTACAAGTAGACAAATACTGGTATTATGGTAATAAAAATCTTGGCATACTGCTTTTAGACATGTATAATTTTTTTAATATCTGGAAGTAATCAGCTAAGCATAGTTTGGATCTTTGCTGCATTCTGTGCAGTCTGAGACAGGGTGTTCTGTCGTGGGCCATGACAGCCTGTCAGGGAGAACAGGCTTTGTCATTGCCTGTTGCTCAGGATGTAGAAGGTTCTAGGACTGCAGCTTTTGTTTGCTGAATGTGGATACTTAAAGAGAGCAGGCAAAAGCTGACTGCATAAAAGGAAGGAAGTCTTTGTATGAAGCAGCATGACAAATTAGGCCATCTGTGTTGTATTTGAAGGTCTTTGGTTCAAATCCTGTTTGGAGTAACTCTTATTATTTTACATGGATCATTAACTACTTAACACTTAATAGGTATCCTTGAACAACATTTGAACTAATGAAAGCACATAAGTAATGTGTGTGATCCAGAACATTTTATAGAGCAACATGGGATTTTCTTTAAACTTCCCATGCTTCCTTTAAGCAAAGAAGGAATTTGACGCTAGTGATGCAGGGGAAACCATCTAGTAATCAAAATACCCCAGTTCCTATAAATGTAAACCAGAGCTTAACAATAGCAAATGATACCCATTTATCTTTCCAATGCACAGTATAAACAGTGTATGCCATTAAGTACTGACCATTTTCTCAGGCCTGTCTGCAGGTTTAAATAGCCAGGGGTCTTCAGTCTTACTGACAGCTTCAGAGGCAAAGAAACTTGCTGCTGCCAGGTGTGCAGGCTAATAGACATGACTTCCCTTGTTGGTCTAGGCCCTGTATTCTTCACAGTCACTATGAATTAATTTACTGTTAAATTCTTAGTTTCTTCTAAACTGTTGTAGCCAGCAGCAGTTAGTCTGCATTCCTTCAGCTACCAGCTCATGTGGTTTAAAGAAATGTGAGTGTTGTGACTGAAGGCAGTTTCTGATAGATCCAGCGAGCTCAGGGAAGTCTCTGGCTAAATGTGTTTAACAAAGAAAGGTGAGTTCTAACTTCTCTGGCTGTTCTTTGAGAGTCTGCAGGCTGCGATTGTTGCTTTGTGGATGCAATCTGATTTCACACTGGGTGCAAGGCAAGTACTTCCCTTAAGCAGGCAATCCCAACCAACCCACAGCTTGCTTCCCTATGAAGAAGAAAGGGAGTGCAAAGCTGGGTACCTAACCTGCTTTTCTGAAATCAGCACCAACCCACCAGTTTTCTTTAATTTCTTTTTCTTATTATTTCTTTTTTTTTTCCTTTGCCAGCAAGAGTTCAGCTAATTATATCATACCAAGAACTGGAGTGGGACATAACATGGTACAAGACCTGTGAGTTAGACCCTAATCAGTTGCTTGTTTCAGGGTCTGACATTCTGTTTCTAGGAGATGCACAGCTGAAAAATATGCTTGGCTGCTCTTGGAGACTCTCCCAAGTGTCTAAAGGTTTTTGCTATATTTATGTATGAAATGATATATAAAAAGGAATTATTTGACCTGAACTGCTTTGGGAAGGGTCTTGCCTGACTGTGCCTCCAGATTTTTTGGCTAGCTTACTTTATTCTCGAGTGTTTGAGGAGTGATTGATTGTTCTGGAAGCAAACTGAAAAGATAGATTTGAAGTTGTGAGCTCTCCAGGTCTAAAGAGCATTATAAGAGTAGGCATTTTTTTTAGGAGTACACATTGCACTGCTTTAGCAGCTAAGTACAGGCAGCTGCTCTTTGGACAACTTTGTTTTCATAGTTCACACAGCTCTTATGTAGGAGAGGTTGATTTATGTGCCGTCCCCACTCGTTTCCATACATGTGGTCAGAAGGGGGAGAAAGAACCTGCATAATGCAGTAAAGATGCAGCTCAATTCACTGAAGAGAAGTGTAATTTAAGCAAGTGTTTATTCCAAGAGAATGTAATTCAGGAAAAACACAAATGTATCTTAAAACAACAGCTGAAATCTGCAAACTCTTAGAAATGAAACTGCTGTTCCTCATTTTTTACAGGTGTGTTTGCATCCCCTTGGCTTGTCTGTGTACTACATAGTAAGGAACAGATTAATCTAATTGAAACGGTGACTACAGTGCTGTTTTGATTCAGTTAGTCACAAAAGCATAAAACTTTTCAGCACACATTTTTGGCAAGATAGTCACCAGTTTTTACTTCCAAAGTATCATCATGATCTATTGCATTTTGTGGTACACTACAAAGTCCAGTGACCAACGGGAATCTAATGGGACCCTCATGAAGATTGTACATCAGTGTTGTCATTGTCCTGCACCTTGTAACTGAATGAATAAACAGCTCACAAGAACAAATATTACAGGAATAGCTTTATTATCTTTAAACAATTTAATTATATTACAATTTATCCATCAATATGCAAAACTAGAAGTATTAAACAACTTCCATAAAATATTCAGGAATGAAGCACATGTGTGTATATACACATACATTTTTAAACGGCGTTATTTAAACAATGACTAAGTTACTAAATCATTGTATGAAATGTTGATAATGGATGGGCTTATTTCACAGTCAGAAAAGGACAAAGCAGACCCCAGCCTCCTTTATTCTCAGTAGATGAGAGACACAGCTTTTAGAAATACCATTTAACAAAACAGAACTCAAGAGAAAAACATCGCAGTTCCTGTATTCTTATTTGTGCATTTGGTCATATCAAGTATGCATAGAAGTTATTAACTATAAAACATATGCTCCAAATGGTGATCAGATTGTATTCCAGTTTTTGACTCGAATTCCAGCCATGTTCAGGAATATCCAGACAAAATTCATTTTGGTAAGCATATAGAAAAGGAGAGAAAAGTTAACATGCATAGTTGGAAACCAAGTAAGCGTTTGGTTCAAAAATGAAACTGCCATAGCCAGACTTGGTTTATAAAGTCATCTAAATGTGCCCAGAGACTGATTTCTTGTCTACTAGAAGAAATACAGGTGTTTAAAATATAAGTGTATTGTGATGGCATCATTAACTATTACTGTAATTGGTGCCTGTGGGTCCAGAGTTTTCAGTCAACTTTAAAAAAGATCTCACTTTGCTTAGTACATATTTGAAAGGTCATGTTTCTAAATATCCCTGTTTTTATCAGTTTGAAGATTATAAGCATATAATGAATTAGGGCTGAAGGGAGCACATACAACATAGTGGTGGCAGATCAGAAGTAAGCAAGACCCCACAAGCTGTATTTAAACACCTGCACATCTGGGTTACACTGAGCTTGGAGATTTTAAGGAGACAGCTCTGTTTCTTAAATTTTTGAACTGCATGTTACTGGCTTCCAGCTAATGAACAGACAATGCACAGTCATACATACATTGAAAGTACTTCTGAAAATTTGATGGTGGATAAAATAAAGTTTCTGTATACAGACAGTTTTAAAAATAAAGTCATGTTGTAGTTCATGTTTTGTTCTCCAAACCACACAAAGGCACTAGTTTACATTATGGACTAATGTCCTGCAAAACTTCAGTCAAATAAAGGAAGCTATTTTAAGGTTAAAGTGGTGCTAAAACCCAGCTGTCACTAGTAACTTAAAACAGCCACACTGGGTTTTTCAGATTTAGTAGGGGAAAATGTTTTGCCTCAGGACGCACATATTGGGGGAGTGTGGGTGTGGGGGGAAAGGCTCAGCCTTGAGCAAGTTTTTACAGCTGAGTTATAAACCTGCTTTATAACAGAAACTGGCAGACCCTAAAATATGATATAGAGGTATTGATACACATTTCTGTGTGTGGTAAAAATGTCCGTATGCACACAATTTTTCCCTATTCTCTAATTTTTGGTTATCGAAAAGAAAAAGGATTTTGATTAAGCTGTAGTCCAAGGCTGTTCCTTCTCACTTTATTCGTTTGCCAGAACACTTTCCTTCCAGCACTAGTATTTTGGCAAGGGAGCAGGAATGCTGTAAAGATTAGAAAAGCTATTGGGCTTTGTTATCAATTTTTACCTCCTCAAAAATTATATGCATCTCTACTTGATGTAGTTTACTGCAGAGAAAGCATTGCTTTTGAACTGGTATGGTATTACTACACGCACCAGAAAGAACTATTAATTAAATCCTTTCCTCAAGGCTTTATTTTTCACCATGGTGAATTTGCTAATGAATACTTGGGCAAAATTTGGATCAACTACATACTGATAGGTTTTTGTTATAGTCAGGGGCTGTTCAGTAGCCACGGTTTGCGGGGCTGGCGCTGTGGCGCTGCTGGGAGTGAGGTGATAAGATGTCTTTGTGATGTACTCCACGAGGCGGTTGTACTGCTGTTCTGACAGTCTCTCTCTGGCTCCCTCGGCCTGAAATCAGACAAGATACTGAGTATTGACAGTAACTGAACTGATCAGCAAGGACAATAACACATTTCCACACTAGGACAAAGACAATAACACTTCCACATTTCTCTGATAAAAATCTTCCTGCCTGAAATCTTACAATAGCTCAAAGGATTTTTTTAATCATTAATGTTCTCCCATAGTTGAGTCCTTGGTGAATTAGTCCTCTCCTCTGCTGTTTAGGACTTCTGAGAAGCTCTAACTGCCACAGAAAATTTAAGCAGTACCTTTTGAGATTTGGTCAAGAGTAGAACTTTACAGATCAACTCCTTGTATACAGCAAAGGCATTGAAAACCCATTTTAGAAAAATGTCCGTAGCTCTTGGCAAGGCTTATCATACAGAAATTCTATTTAGCTAAAATATTTTAGTCTTTAACTTAATTCAAAATGAAGATTAGAAGCTACCTTCCAGGTGAATGTTCTATGCCAGGATATATCCATCTTCTTCTAGCAACAAAACCCCCATTCACACAAGGATATTTTTCTAAACAAAAGGGTTTTATTAAAGATGATTTGGCCATGTTGTTTCTGGAGAAGACGTTAAGGATCTGTGTTTTGCAGGCTGAAATAGGTAGAGGTTGTTTAAGGTCCTAGCAAGAGGAATGCAAGCAACCTAACCTAGTGGGAAAGAATACAGTAAATCAAATACTGTCATCTATCATAGGGTTCAAACCAGACAAACTATTATCCAGAAAAGCTATGGGCAAACCTGGCTTTGGAAGATCAGTCTGCTGTGCCCTTATTTTTGAAGAAGTTGAAGATGACTATGACTAGCTTGAGAAGGGAAGACAAACAAGCAGGCATCAAGCTGGTTGCATGGTTTCAAAAAAACTGTATTTCAGAAATCCCACCATGGATACTACAGTAGTATGACAAGCTATGTAATTCAGACTAAAGCTACTTCCAAAATATGACAATGAAGAAAAAGGCAGAAGTTAAAATAGGGCTAGGGTTTGATGCTTCCTTATTTTACACTTGAAAAATTGCTGACCAGTTTAATTTTTGTAGGATTTAAAATTTCCTTGCTGGACCCCATGCTAAGGATTGAAAGGCTGCTATCTTCTACCTGTCTTTCAGGGAGTTTTACAGGTTTGCTTGATAGAATGGTTTTTAGAAGCAGTGCCATTAGATTCAATTTAACATCCACAATCAATATCTTGTCATGTCTCTGGACTGCAAGACTTATTTAAATACTCTGTTGCTTATTTGAAGAAAGAATTAATATGATTGATAGAAAGTGACAGGTGTCACGTTCACATGAAAAACCCTCTGATTTTTTTTTTTTTTTTTTTTTACTATGCCTTTGGAGATGGATTTACTGCTCAGTGAGTAGAAACACTCCTGTTTTCAATCATCATCACAAAATTGCTAAAGGAAGCAGGCTCATGAACAAGCTCAGAAGTTTAAGGTTGAAGTCTATGCCTAGAAACAGCGGAAATGATAAAATGGGCAAAGGAGAGGATTGTTTCCATGAACGACCCTAAGGGAGGGAAAAATCAGAAGGCAGACTGCTGTGGGCAACTCACAGCTAACAGTGGAGAACAGTGTCTGAGCCACGTCTTCGGTCTGGTGGCTCAGTAAAAGTATCTCAGCAGACAGTCAGTCTGTTTCAGCAGTTGAAAGGAGAAAAATATGCTGAAGTACCACCTATGTAAACTGGATTTTAAGTTACGGGGTAAATCTTGCATGTAGGTGTCTTCACTTCACTTTTTCCTGATTTCTCCTAGAGAGGTAAGCCCAGGAAGAGCTGGGTTCTGCCTCCACATTGAGCAGAAGATCCTGCTTACCAAAGGAGATGGAAATGATGCTGGTATCCCACTCACCGACTTTCGTGAACCCATTCTTCATTCAGCCCCAGGCTATTTTCCACAGATACAGCAAAATTATTCAGAAGAAAATAATAACTATGGTTGGATGGTCTTCCAAAGTAACTGAGACCCTGCTTGCTTTTAGATTACTTCATCTGTAACTAAGTGTCTGCTTCTGCAGCCAGTTTCAGTTTGGCTTATATTTTCAAGACAAGAAAAATTTGGTATTGATGTTATCCTACATTTTTTCCTAAATGGGAACTAAGATTGTCACTAAGTGCCCTCACTTGCTGCTTTGAACATTTATCATGTTAATATCCAGATCACTCAAGGATTCAAAACTTGATCAAGTTAATGCACCTCCTAGAGGAATATTACAGATATCATGTCCCTTCATACTACAAGGCCATACTTTTGGGTTAAGAACTCCAATATTTTTCTGGAATTCCTCCCATTATGGTTTATAATGGATAAGCCTTCAGCAATTCTAACTCCACAGCAGCTACAAGACCAGTGCTACACCCACCTAGACCTGAGCAGTCTAGGTGGGTGTAGCACTGATCTATTTCTCTGTGCACACTGACTAAGGAGATCCAGCTCTTCAGAATTTTTTTTCCATTGCTTTGAGAAATCCAAAGACTGGTTTTCAGCTCCAAAGATGATAACACATAGGACTATCACAAAACAAAATCTGGAATATCTGAAATTCCAGGGCCCTTCAATTTTTTGTTGTCTTCTTGACATTATGAGCTATACCAAGGGCAGCTGGAAGAGCAGGCTTTCAAATTTGACATCTGTCTGGAAACAAGCAGTGTCTCAATTACTTTGGAAGATAATCCAAATACAATTAATGCTTCCTTTTCAATAACAAACTTGTCAGTGCCAGAGTTTTTAAGAATCCATCCAGGCTATTCCTATCCAGATGGATTAAGTTATATATTATGAAGGCGAATAAGGCATCAGGCAAACCTATTACTGAAGGAGTCAAAATATGCTCTATAACATCTCTGGTGATTACAGCTGTAGAATAACTCATGTTTTGTTTCTTAACTGTTCCAAGAAGCTGAGGAGAGGGAATGAGAGAAACTGTTTTGGGCAGAGCTGAAACAAAACTTTTGGCAACTGTTTTTGTGAGCAGTAATGCAAAAAAGTGGACTTTTATAGCCGTGAAATGAAATGTTTCAATTTGTTGTATTATTTCTAGCATCTTTGACCAAATTAATCAGAAAAATAGAGATAACTTACATTTGATAACATTAGCTCTGTTTTGCTAAAATCAACATTTTTGTTGACCCGACTGGGCATTTTCCAGCTAAAAATTGAGGCCATCTTTGCCAGTGTCATCGTGCACAGACCTGTCTGCACTTAAGCTGAGGACACCTTTAGTGCAACACAATGGCCTCCTGTTAATACTGAGGAGTTGTGCCTCTTTAGGCATCACTCTGCAGCTTAGAGGCTGCTCATCTGCAAGTCACAACTTGTTCCTCCTAAGGTTCCTTTTCCTAATCATATCTGAAGACTTTGTAAAAGCTCTTGTCAGGAAGCTAAAGGGAAGCTCTGGCTCCCATCAGCACCAGTGCTGCACGTGACACCCCGACCTCAGATTCAGCTGCAGAAAGAAAATCACCAAGTATGAGAGCCACTAAAAAACATAGTAAATTTATTACAAAACATTTTAAGTAATTACTAAAACTGTATATGAAGCTTTTTGGAATCTTTTTTTGTGTATCTGCCTTAACATAAAAAGATTCAATTTTTTTTTATTCTCTGTTTCTTTCTACTGCTCCTCCTCACAGCACATTTTTTAAGTTTTCACAAGAATTTCAGTCTCAGTGTCTGCATTCTGAAGGAATACTTTGCCAGGTCTGTTTTTGTACAGCATCACTCAACTTTTGCTGCCCTGCCATCACTGACTTGGCTCCACCTGGGACACAGACACTTTTCCTGGCTTTTCCCATGCTCTACATTTTCACTGCGTTCTCAAGAGCCTGTATCAACAAAAGAGATGCTGTATTCAGGCTGGGGGCTCAAGGCTTACAGCACCTAGAGCTGCATTGCTGCACCACTTAAGTAGGGCTCCATATTTCCATCCAGAACTTCAGAAAAAAATTACGTATTCGGTCCAGTACCTCCAAAGGAGGCTGTTATGAGCACGTTTGTGTGGGGATGTTGGACTCTGCAAATGCCATTCAGGGTTGCTCTGTGCATTCAGGGGCCCCACTTGCCCATAAACCCTACACATCCCCAGCTGTAGCAACTACAATTAGGCTCCCTGTCCCTTGCCTTCCCTTCTCCCAAACAGGCAGACCCTCTGCACCCTTCATCACCAACTTGCAGCAACCTTTGGGCAAACGGCCCTTCCCCCACAGCAGCAGCCTACTCCTCATCCCTCAGAAAACCAGATGCAAAGACAACATTCCAATCCAATCAAAAAGAGATCTGGGCTGGTGCTAAAGTTAGGGTTAGGATAGGTTGAGTGCATCCAGTGCTTTAGTGAGAACAACTTTTCTTCTTCTTCCCTCCAGGACAGTAGCTCTGGACTGAGCAGGACAGTCTGGACTCCGATCAGGACTGGAGTCTGATGTGTGCCTCCACCAACCACTCAGGGACAAAAAAGGCTGAACTTTGCCCACTTGCTTCACAGTTTAAGTAATCCCTCATGAAGCTTTGTGGTGAGAGAAGGCAGCTTCAGTCAACAGTTCTCTGTGAGGCTGAGGTTAGTGGAAAGACAATAAATATAAATAGAGAATTCAGCATGAAAGAAAGCTTTCACAAAAGTACTCAAGTGCTGTGACGACACAGATGAAGTCCTTGCTGAAATCAACAGCAAAACTCTTCAGTGACTTCAAGAAAGTTAGGATTTTGCTGAAGGTGCTCTTACTTTTTGTCACACCTCATACTTCAGGGCTTTTATAAATTCTTTTCTTATACTTGAAACTGAAATTTCTGGTATAGCAGTCTATAAACTACCTGGCGCACTTTTATAAAAACTGGGATATGCATGTTCATATTTGAAATGCTCTCTTCTCATGTGATGCTACTTGAGAATTTAATACAATAAACACTGTTTCCCGAAAGAGTAAAAATGTAATTCTTCTGCCATTAAAATAAGATAATTAATCCAAAACCCCTCAGTATTCAAATGGCTTAGACATCTTTGAACATGAATATGGAGTGTTTATGCAAACACTTGGTGCATCCAATCTTAGAGAAGGACAAATCCAGTTTAAAGCTAGCATTTGCAGAAGTAGGAAGATCTAAGGAAATAAATACAGCCAAACAAGACCACTCTGCTAGAAGAGACAAGCTAAAAGGAGCATCAGCACCAGTGAACTGTTAACAGAATTCCCAGAAGAATAAAAGGAACTGCTTTTGCTGGGACTTTGTAGGCACAGGGCACAATACTGACTTGCCAAACAATGAACACCTCGTGCATATGTAGTCATGAGAACCTTTTCAGAAAAGAGGTGTTCCCTACCAAGAACTCGGACCTCCTTTACTTTTTCCCTCAGAAAATTTCTGCCATAGATATGGTATATCATGATCAATAAGAGGATAGAAGGGAGGAGACACATTTCTTGCATCCAAAGGGAAACACAGCCAACTATCAGGCACAGATCTCCTAATTTGGCACTTCAGACTCTGGCCTCCCAACCCAAAAAGTTAAGTATTCCCACTGCCAAAAGCACCAGCATCAATGTAACTTCATCTTTGAATGGAAAATGCACGTCTTTACCTCCAAGTCAGATGGCACTCTCTGTTGTTTTAGCTGCACCTTCAGCAGATCTTTTTGCTGATCATCTTCCAGACAATCAATTTCAGTCACAGGGAACGCCTGCTGCTGTGTGTCTTCACTGATGCTCACAACAAAGAGCACCTCTGAGGTGAGCAGCAAGCAGCCTTCATGCTGCTGGCCTGATCCACTCACAATCATGACATCTAAGGCCATATGAACCTCTGGCCTTCCCAGAGACTGCAGCATTTTCCTGCGTTATCAAGTAAAAAAAAAAAAAAAAACAAACAAAAAACAAAACAAAACAAACCCAAAAAAGAACTAGTCAGTGTAGTGCATTGGATCCTTCAGGGCTTATTTCAATCACTGTGTTTTTACTTAAGCCTGTAACTATCACCTACAGATGTAAAATAAGCCAGGGAGTGGACTCCAAAACTTCATTACTGAAAGATGTAAGACTTCAGATTTAAAGAATGAATGTGAAATTGTTACTTATCAAAACCCCTTAATCACTCACCACAAAATTGGCCTAATATCTGTGCTAGGTTAGCCTATTTCCCATCCTATTCCCTTGATAATGGAATAATTACCCTGAGAAGTGGCTTAGAAATTCAGTGCAGAAAATAAAGCTATCTTCACTAACAGCTGTTTCTGGAGATGTGCAGTATTTTTCTTGGGCTCAGTGCAATGATAAATAAGAGCTCACTGAATACCATTAAATAAAGATCAGCTCTGTAGTTTCAAAGCTGGATGCAGATCAGCAGCCCATCACTTGCAGATTGGGTTTCTATGCACTACCTTTGTGTTTAATGTTCCTAAACAAACTGCCATAACTCAGCCTTTCCTAGGGAAGCCTTTCCTGTTAACTTGACCAGAGGCCAGAACCTATTAATAAACAACGTGGATGTAAAAATGAGCAATTGTCTAAATAATGTTACCAGACGTATTTGACGTGGCTGTTTGGAGCCTGCTCAACATGTTGATCATTTGGATGAGAGCGCTGCTTGGGAAGCTGAGAAAGTCCAGCTCCATGCAAAATACCTGTGGTAAGAGAATTCAGGTTTTTTAGTAGTTGTTTTCTATAAAGCAGTTACGTGTTGCAGTGATGTCATCTGTTTAAAGCAGTTCATAAAATAGCGCAGATCCAAAATGATGTCACATCTCTGGAAGCTGTAGTCAAGATAATTCATTAAATATTACAATGAAAGAGTTGGGCACTTAACCCCTGTGATCTTGCTTTAGCAAGAAACAAAAAACCCCCAACCCACCGTGTGTTCTATGAATCAGCTCTACACTTGCAATCAAGAGAAACATAACACCCCTGAGAGCCATCACTTCAGAGCAGGATTGGACACACCACTTAGGATTTATGTAGAAAAAATCAAGACCATTGTTAACTTTCTTGCTTAATATTAAAATACTTTCATATACGTGTCACAATTGGTACACATTAGAAGGCGAGTTTGCCTAGATACTGCATTTAATTGTTCAGTTACTTAATCCATCTGCTAAACACAGATCCATGTACATTTATGAGATCTCCTGGGGCATCTGGTTTATTGTGAATTCTTCTTAGTGCCAGCACAGAATGGAGACTACAAGGAGCAGTTAAGCAGGTTTCTACAGAGACTCTCCAAAGCTGAAGATGGTACAGTATGTATGATTTCAGATGGCCTGTAAACATTCAGTGATGAGGTATGGTCTGCAGAAAGAATGAGTGGGTTGCAAAAAAAATCACAAATTAAGTAGTTTTAAAAACTTTTACATGACAGACACGGAGTAGGTTATGCAAGCAAGCACTAGTGTTATATGGTTTGGTGCAAAGTTACTCTTTTACCAATATACTTTACAAATAAATGAAGAGATTTTCTTTTGTCTAAGCATCCAAAGGCATTTTTGCATAAGGGTGTCAATAACTTAGATTCCCTCTTACACAATGGATAATAATTTAAACAAAACATCAGCAATGAAAAAAAACCCTTTAATTTTTAGCACACATGTTGATGGTAATACTTAAAAACAGCATCCCAGTTGTAACAGTTGGCTTACTGAGGTTCTCAGCATTATGTGAGCGAAAATGTTATTTACAGATGGAGACAGAGAGAACATGTGTTTATTTCTGTGTGGTCCTCCACCCCTTGGTCCCCCCCCAAGAGGCACCATCCCACTTCCAATCCAGTTGTGGGTAAGAGTTACTTGAACTCTTGTGTATTTTCCTCTCACACACTGTCAGCTATTATTGATATAGTTTTATGTTTTTTTCCTGGCTAACTCTTATTGTCACATGGTCATGGAAAACATGATGTCTTATATACCATATCTGCAATGAAAAATGTGCCTCTACTACTTACGAGTTTCTTGATAAAGACAGCAGCAGAATTAAATCTAGAAATGATAATGTCCTGGGCAGCAAAGCCAACACAGAGACAGCTGACAACAGAAAAAAACCTTCTGATTTTGCTGAAATGGGTTTTACACCTACAGGGTGTAAAATTCAGGATACAGTTACTATTTATGCTCATACAAAGAAGATAAATTTAATTTGAAAGAATTGTAATAATTGTTTCATTATTTCTTTTACAAGATGGAATGAGCTATGAATGTTGTGGGAAGCATCCTAAACTCAAGCTGTATGAGAACTAATCATATTCTAGTCAACACAGCACAAGCATAAATACTGCTAGTGATTAAAGGCTTAAATACACAAGGTTTGTCTGGTATATTAGTGAGGTGGAATTATTGACACATTTGTCCTATCAATTTCCTGCTTCTCTTCCCTGACTCCCTCCAACCACCATTTCTTCTTAAATATTCCAACTGGAAGTGACTTATTGATAGTGGAAACAAATAAATTAATGTATTTTGATATTTTATTTTTATCTTTTACACTTTTTGTTTGTCCAGAATCGTTCCCATCAATTTGAAAGGGTTTAGTACTAGTGCCATTAAGCACTACGTCTAGCTGGAAATCCCACCTCTGGCTGCTCTAAGGTTACCCATGTAACTGAAAACAGGACTGTCTTCTTGTGAAGCTCCAGTTTAAAGGGGATACTCCTACTACATGACTCCCTTCTTTCTCCCAGGAACCTAACTCTTTGTGTAGAGATAGCCCAACTCTTTCCCTGCCATCACAAAGCGATCTCAAGATAACACTCTAATTGGACATAGTGTTGCTCTAATCCTTTTATGTCAAAAACTATTTTGCAAGCCCATATGTTTCTGTAACTAATTCCACTGTATTCCAAGAATTACTTCATGCTTTCTGCATTCTGTATTTCTGTGGCTGTACATCGCTGATCAGTAACACGAGAGAGGAGCACAACACGATGGCGTTTCAGAAAAGCAGCAGAGCATGTGTAAGTATTTAGCAGTGGCATTTCCAAACCTTTCTCTTAAGTCACACAATACTGAGCTGGATAAGTAAGACATAGCAGGTTGCATCTGAACAGCATTTTAAAATTTGAATGGAGGTGTTGGAAATGTGAAACTCACCATAACCTGTCTGGGAGACAAGCTCAGCTGCCCCTCCAATGGGCTTTGTGAAGACGCCCATGATTCCCTTCCCCACACCTGAGATGACCCCTCTGGCTTTATGCCCAGCAGAAGCTTGGGCCTCAGATACTCGCTGAAAATTCTGCATCGGCTGATCCACAATCCCAGCAATTGCACCTGAAAAAACAAGAGTCTCCAGTAAATAGTGAAGATAAATACTCCAGAATAAGAGGAAATCTTACTACTGGACCTGAATATTGTTTGGATTAGAGACTATACCCCATTCTTATACAGCTATTTAGCATGTGACCAATTAGCCAAACACTGTCTTAGCTTCAGTTAAGTTAGATCTTAACCTTTTTTTTTTTTTAAGCATTTAGATCACCTAACCTTACAGTATGTTTTCCTCTTTCAACTACTTATGGTAAATGCTTTTGCTTTGCTTTTGCTTTTATTTGGTTTATTCTGTCTCACAATACTGAAAATGCTGGGTTAGGAATAAAATACTCCAGTTTTAGATGACTTGAGCTGCTATGGAAATGAGACTTTCACGTAAGTGTGAGATTGACTTCACGAGAATAAAAACTGCTTGTATTCAATAGATCATTTTTATATCCTCTTCCACTGCCAGAAATGTTCATAAGCTAATGCAACTTTTGATGTATTACTAAGATTAGCAGAATTAGTCTTTGAGACTTTTTGTTACTTTTTTTGTGAAACCCATCATATTTTACTTTAATGTGCATGGGTCAAACTTTTACAAGTGACATAGTGACCTTCCCAGCTTTTAGTATCAACAGAGAACTTCAACTTAAATCTTTCTAAATGTAAACAGGTATGTGAGGTGGTGCATTTCTTTGATCTTGAGTTTATGCTAGCCACTTAACCACAGACATGTCTCTAGTTGTTGTAATTTTGATAGATAAGCTATTTGGAGATCGCTAAGGGTACAAGGATTCAACAAAGCTACACCAGTCTGCTTTGCTCAGTGAAAAGCAACCCTGCAGGCTTCTTGGTCAGGTCTCAGTTTGCACCTGCAGCTGAAAATATCAAGATAAAACAATTGTTTAAGGAGTAGGACTGAGTGTCACCCTGGTTACTAGGCATTTTCACTGCAACTTAGACATCTTTGCAAGTTCTGCTTTGTATGTGGAAGGAAATCCAGGCATAATTTCACAGACTCGGACAATCGCAACCGAGGTATTTGGCCCCATGTGTTTACCAGCATGATGTGCACCAGGCAGTGAGCTCCTAACTGGGTTTCAGATGGTTTTAGTTACTGTCACTGGATAAATGAAGAAATTGCTGACTTTGAACAACAAGAACTAATATTGTATTTGTGCACAGTCACCGTCCAAAGAAAAGACAAGAATGAGAAGCAGCACACATTTCCCCAGATCCTTCTCGCTGGGATGCTGTCTATCAGGAATTCAAGAAACTTGCATCCCCCATAAATGCCTTCCTCTCCTCTTAGAGAGAATTCTTCCAAATTCTATAGGACTAACCTTTTGACAAATGTGTAGTATTTCCACAGAAAATGCTGGTCTATCTTTGAAGTGATGCCTGGTTTTAATTGAGGTCACTCACTGAAGCTAAGTGTGCAGCTGAACATTCACCTTTTGTAACATAAAGACCGTGAAACTTTTTCATTAATGCCATGTCATTGAAATGATACAATTTTCAATTCATTAGTACCTACCAGCTGCTCCTGCTGCTTGACTAAAATAATATCCCAACACCACATTACACAATTGGGATTGTTAGTCCAGTCTTTTCTTTTGTGCAATTGGGATCCATTTGAAGGCATAAAGCAATACTTGGTGTTTTGCTAAGTTACAGTATTATACTATCCTGTGACCCCCTTCACCCTATCTATTGAGGTCATCCACAACAACTGCACTTTCAGAACAGAAGTTATTGCCTTATAAAATGTAATCCACCTAAGTCCTAGCACTAGTAAATTATTTACTACAATACACTTGAGCAAAGTTGTAAGGTAATAATAAATAAGAGCATACTCCAAAGGACCTGTGGTATGCTCCAGGCACTGCTCAGCAGGAATTAGGCTTCGAGGACAAGGAAACAGAATGGAAACTCCTGTGACTGTGCTATATAAGAATATTTATCTAATGCCCCAAATAATCTACAGCTTAATTAGCACATTTCTAGTAATTCCACACTTTCTGTTACTCTGGCATTTTATGCATGCTCTGAACTTGTCTGTGACATTGCCCTTTTGTACCTCAAATCCTTTTGCAAGTCTTGTTGTTCTACCTGCAGAAAATATAATCAATGATCTCTTCCTCTGTAATTCCTTATCTTGAATTGTAACTCATTGCCATAACTCATTTATGTGCCGTGGCCATGTCCACATGTCACAAAATAAAATACAATCTTACTCCTTTCATTGAGGAGTGGCTGGTCCTACCACCCTTGCATGGGGAATCCAGATCTGTGCAGGTCCTTTCCTGGGTGCAGCATGTGTGAGCAAAGGAAAAAAAAAACAGGGCAAAGTCTGGGCAACCTCAAAATCCAGCAACAGTGAGAGAGTGGTGACATACATATGAGGTTCAGTGCACTCCTCACACCAGAAACTGTACAAAGTACATCTTCCCTGTGCCCCTGTGGCCTCTTGCCTTCTAACAGAGTTCTTGGCAGGAGCAACATGAGGGATGGACTTACCACAGAAAGTCTCTCCCTGACAGATTTCAGTAGGGTATCAGGAAAACAGAGCATGGAACCACATGTAGTGGTTCCTCCCTTCCCACTCTCATTCTCTTTCACACGGTGACCTACTGCTGTCCCTGTTCTTTCCCTGTCATGTCCCTTGACCAGTATTTTTTTTATTAAATGAAACCATTTTCCATTTTGCTTTTTTTTTTTCTTAGCCATGGCATTTGATTTTATATGCATGTCCACATATGTACACACAGATTATGCATGTATAAAGAAAACCTCAATAAAATTAAACACCAAAGCAACAAAACAAAACCATATTCTTCCATTACTGGACCAAAGGGGTTCCAGCAACAACATAACATCTGCTAGACATCACATGGGGTGCACTCTGGTTAATACATGTTGCTCAGTAACAATAAAAAAGTTACTTTGATAGCTACAAAATTCAGATAGTTCAGAGTACATCACTGGATTACTTCAAGAAGAATTTGATTACGGACAGCAACTGGTTTGTGCACAGACTGACAAAGTTTGGTGAGCTGAGCACAGCTCACAGACCTTGGCAAAGCTCAGATTGCTTGTGACAAACTCTCTCAGACCAAGACATAATTGGAAAAAATCCCCCACTAAGAGAAACTGGCCATGCTTCACCATAAGGCTGGAAGCTGGCCAAGCTGAAGCCATTTTGCTTCCTTTTCTCTGTTGTCTTTCAGGACTGCTGCAAATGTTTCACACCAAAACGAGGGCTGAAGCATATCATCACAGCAAACATCACATAGAAATACAAAGAGAAGAGCACCTGTTGCCATGCATTAATGTAGTTTTACAAGTAGTGTGTGGAATAGCACACAATTTCAGGATTAGCTCAGGCTTGTGGTATCTTCTGTTGTAGATAGGCAAACATAGAGTGGCCCTGATTCAGTGATAGTGTACAGCAAGAACAGCCACCACCACCTGTAATAACAAAAATCTGAGCTTCTGAAATCCAGGCTTTGCTTTCTCTACCAGGACAGTTACACTGTCAGGCAGTACGACTCAATTCACTTCCCCAAAAGTAGGAAGGAGTAACTGAAATGTTGAGCACTTCTGCCATTGTAAAAAATAGCTTTTTGAATAGTTGTCAGCTTTTTGGTTATTCAGATATGCTCAACTTCCTAAAGGCAGCCACTTCAATATAATATTTTTGACTAGGACCAGCAGTTCAAAATACAGCCTATAGTTTCAATAGTCTCTTTTGCATGCTTGTAAGTTATTATTCTAAGTTTGACCCTGTCACGGAAAATGCAAAAGATAGTTCCTCGGTTGGGAGTCAATTATCTAAATATTTTACAAACAATTTCACTGCATTTTTGCCTAAGCATAAAGAAAAAACCACACCTATCAGAAGCTGTTGCCTCTTTTCACGCACAAGCATTACTAAAATGGCCCAGAAATCTCCCCCAAACTAGAAAAGAAGACAACAGCTGGCCAAAGATAACAATCAAATCAAACAACACCCTGACAGTGCTTGAGTCATTTAAAATGAGACAGGACAAAGCACTTAAGAATGTACCACAGGGAACAACTTGCACTGAGGAGGAGACGAGAGTACATGATTTTGGCCTTGATTCAGCAAAGCTCTTAAGCACATGCTTAAGTGCTCTGCTGAATCAGGGCCACCATGAGCCAGATCTTCAGAAAAATCAAAAAGGCAACTCTACTTTCTGGGTAGATACCACAATGTATCGGTGAACTGAGGGCTCCTACATGACTTCACCTAGGCACAAAATCTACATTTGCCATTGTCTTAGCTGCCTGCATGGATCAGATGGCTTTTATGAACATGAGAGTACTGTGAACATCATAAAAATCTCCTTCACACTTTTCAATTTTACAATTAGAAAGTCATAGAAATTACGGCTTCAAATAGTCATGGTCTCTGTATTTCTGTGCTCATCAAACTTTCCATCCTCGTGTAGGAAAACAAATGCAGCTTCACTTCACTTTGTTATGTATGAAGAACCTTAAGTGTTTTTAGAGTAAGCATGTTCATGTTTATTCTTAACACCCTAAGGAAAAAAAGCAGCACTGTGATACCACCACTTCAACCACGACTGGTTTTTTTTTTTTTTTCGGGAAAGCCACAATATTCTTTAAACTAAATGCACAGGACAGCAGCAGCAGCTTTCTGACATGTTTGCAAAAATTGAAACATAGGTCTATTCATAATTTAGATCTTGACAGGATTTATATGAATGCTACTGCCTATACAGAGGAAACATGCATTTTAAAAATCATGTTTAATTAAAAAACTTAAAGTAAGTAGAATATTACTGATTTCTCCCTTAGTGAGAGTTCCATACTTGTCACATCCAGCTATAGAGTAACTGTAGCTATTTATCTGGGTGCTTCACTGACTCTACTGCTTAGAAAAGAGTTATTTAGCAGGGAGTAATTGCTAAATAATAACAGCGGGAATAAAAACAAGACCCTAGCTTGTGGAGGAGCACTGTTTAAATGCTAATATGAAGCTGTAAGTTTCTAACGTGAAGTCTGATTTCTTAGGAAATCACGGACACTGGAATTCTAGCTCTATGTTTTTGTTTTGCTTTTAAGTCGGGTGTACTGCGGCGAACCACGGAATCCTTGTGCGCAGGGAGGGGCAGGAATGGCGTATTTGTGCATGTATGTCAGGAATTCCCAGCTTTCCTGAACAGCAGAAACTTTGCCTTGTTACAGCCAAAGTGACAAAATTTTGCTCTTTACTTCAGGCTTGTACAGCTGATGTTTTTAGCTCTGAAGGGCCCTGGTGTGTCTGTGAAGGGGATATAGAAACCACGCTACCTCGATGTTTTATTAAGCCGAGATCACCAAACCATTTCACCAGCACATACACACCAGGCTGACACAGTGCTTCTAAAAGTACAATCTTTCATCCAGCAACTTAACTGGACTGCCCTTAGTCCAGTAAAACAAGAGGGAAAAATAAAACCTCCTCCAAACTGCCTTTGATTTGCAACACCAGTAACAGCTTACTATTGGGACAGTGGCTACTAATATATGGAATTTCTTCTTCATACACATTTCTCCCAGGACACTCACTTGCCGGTTTCCAGGCATTATCAAATGACAGTGCTTCACATCATCTAATGTTATTGCTTAAAATAATTCCCAGCAACTTAACCCAAACTTGTAACGTTTTTACCACTTCCTCTTTGGGGCTTTCAGGGTTGCGGTTGCAAATTTAGGAGTTGTGTACACTACTGAAGATTAGGAAACAGGACAAATCCTTTCAAGCTTCAGCTCTTCTAACCTTTTGCACTGGACTGCTTTTGGTCACTTTGATCTCTAAGAGATTCATACTGTTTAATCCATACTGAGGAACTCTGCCAAACAATACAGTTCTGCATTCCTTTGCTGTGTGACAAGCTGAAGTAACATAGAAAATCCAGCCCCTTACTGCAAAACTTCTTGCAGAGGCTTTTTCCACTGCGGATTAATTTTCAAATTTTAGGTACTATTTTGAAATGGCCAGAGTAATCTTTATTTCTAACCAAACCACTTGGCTGCTTGATGAATAAAATTACACTGAATCAGGATGATCTGGGTCTCTTTGTAAAAGCAGAATTCCTCATCAAAGCTTACTTAACATCTGCACTAAGTTGAAGTGGTTTTCAAACAAACCCAAGAATCTCTGATATCTACAGTGCTGCAAAAACAAGCAGGTTCAGAAGGCATTCCTGCAATTCATTGGAAAGCAAACATCAGCATGATGACGTCTTCATGTTGAATTAGTTACAAGTCACGCTTCCCAATGCAGAATTACTCTTTTTTTCCCACTCAGATCTACATCATGTACGAGTGAAAACATCAATTCAGAAAGAAAGTGGAAACCCATTCTATATCTGCAATTATTTTATCAGCAAAAATCATACACAAAAGTCACTAAATCTTGATAAACAGTATCTAATATACATACTGTGAAGCTTTTTCACAAGAAGACATCCATCCCCCCAGAATTTGAAATTATAACTCACAGTTAGAAAAGGCTAGTGAGCAGATTAGAAAACAGTATTATCACCTAACTTGATATTTAATAGTACATTACCTAGAAGGCTAATGCCTAAGCGAGAGAGCCCCTGTCTCAGTCCTTCTCCCAGGCTCTCTGGAAGCTGCCTTCTCCATTCTTCTTGTCTGTTGTAATGCTCCTCATCCAGCGACAGCCTATCCATATTCCGAGCAAGACTTGTTGCCAGATTGGTAATTGACGTCAGTGTACCTAAATGCATGGAGATAGACATTTGTGTCTGGATCAAAATGCTTTAATTTAAACCACGGAGACGTTCCATGCCTCACTGCAATACTGAGCTTATGAGCAGAATAGCAAGTCAAGTGAACAGTCACCCATGTGTAACATGCTTTACTATTTGTAAAGCATCACCACGCTGCTGCTATGGTCCTCGTCATGCCTTTTACATTAGCCTGCCCCAGGTTTGCCTGGTCGGTGGGAACAGCAGCTCATTTGAACATCCTTCTCCAGTTCCCTGACTTGTGTAAGGCTAATCTAAATGGAGAGGGGGGTGATGGAAAGGTAAACAAATATTTACAGAAGGAGCCGTGAGGCCGCGTCCTGCGGGAGGCTGGAGCGGAGGCTTGGAGCAGCAGCCAGCACCAGGGCAGCCCCAGCGTCTGTGCGGCGGCTGGAGCCACGCGATGGCACTGTTTGTACAGGAAAAGCTCCTCCTGTTCCCAGGGCAGGCCAGCCCCACTGTCAAATCCTATCCACGTATTCACACAGTTATGACAACTGTATCTACTTCTTTTTTTTTTTAGATAATAAATATGATGAGGCGACCGAGTGTAGAATTTCTGATGGCTAGCAGAAGTGCAGAACACCTTTAATACTTCTGCAGTTATCACATGAAATACTTGCTGAGTGAATATCTATTTCCCACTGGGAGGTTTAAAATTCTGAAACATTCTCATGCACTGCAGTAAAGTGGTGATCTGTTTAATACATGAGACATTGCATGTGGGCTTGTTACCCTCTTTAGCTTAGTTAAACAGGAACTGCTTTTTGAGCCCTGCCTGGTACCAGGAATTTCAACTGGCACCGTCAGAGCAGCACAAGACACGGTAGGGCAGCAGACTGAAGGATGGACAGATTTTATTGCTTAAAACTTTAACAATGCGTGACAACAAAACAGTAGCTGGAGTAATAAAGTGAAAGCTCTACCTTTGGAAATGTGTTTTACAAATGATGTTGTTCCTCTGGAAACTCCACTGACAAATGCTCCTGGGCCTCTGGTCAGCCCTTCATAGGGGAGCCTAAAGAAATCAGCTATGCCATTCCCGATGCTTCTCACCAGACTAGCCGGGCTTCCAAGAATTTCCAACGATCCAACAACCCAGCCTGTGTGGAGAAACCAGACACATGTTACAGCTGCAAAAACTGCAGAAGCAGCAGTTGTGAAAAGGTTATTCCTTAATTATCTTTTTCACACTAGAATTCATTGCATTATGAACTTCCTTTGAGCAAAACACAGGAAATAACTCATCCACTATGAATTCAGAAATGGCAATCTTTCATACTTCGTAAATCAAAGAAATCCTTTTGGCAAACTCACAAATAGCTTAAGAATTACTTCCTTCCAGGAGCTTCCCGTATTTCTGCTAAAAGTGTGTGAGGGAGGCGGATGCGAGAACCTCACAGCTACAGAGGAATGGGGCTGCAAGCTCAGATGGTTGGGTTTAGATGCTATAAGGCAGCGCTGTGATTTCACATCCTTATGTGATAGAATTGTGACGGGGGGTTTACACTGATACAACGTACTGCTTTACGGGAGTGTGCAGGTCAATTGCTTGATGGAGTGTTAGGAAAAAGGATGCAGATTTTTGACAAGTGCTTAAGAAGTTATTTTAAATCCACCCCAACCCTTCTAAGCTGATCATTTTCTTTCAGAGTGCAGTGAAAGCCAGACAAATGTCTTCTGCTCAGTACAGTTGTGTAAACAGCAATGACATCTACATGCTGATTAGGTTACTCATAGGGGAGTATTCCTTAGGCATATCCCAGGAGAAGTATCTGCAGATCTGGTTTCCTATATAAACGCAGGGTTGCCAGCAGCTTTCTGGATGGCTGAGCACGCAGCAATCTGTTGCTGGAAAGCTATTTGCAGGTCTTGTCTTTCTCAGGCTGGTAGGCAGCAGATTTATTAGGGAAACAGTGCTGCATAACTCTTTTTTTGGCAGCCCAGAGAGAGCAATTCAGAAATGGCAATAAATGTGAAACAGGAACTGTTTGGTCTTTGAGCCCACGAATTTCAGCTGGCACTGAAGAGTGGCACAAGGTGTGACAGGGCCAGGAGACTGAAGGATGGACAGACTGGCCTCCTGCTTTTCCATGAGGGCCCTTGATCTGCGCTCTGCCCTCCTCATTCCCATCTCATCATTGAAAACTCCTGCTATCCAGATGCTTTTCTTGTTTTCTTTTAACCCCTCCCGGTCATTCCCGTGGAAGGCTGAATCATGAAACTGAACAGAAGAGAAAATGTTACTCATATGAAATGAATTAATCTCATACTATCATTCTAAGCTCCCGGAAAATCTATTATTCTTGTTGAATCTGTCCCACATTTCAGTTCTGGCTGGTTGAGAACTCCAATACTTGTATAAAAAAGCAGGAACAAGAGTGGACATAGGAGAGAGGGTGGGATGGACTACAAGAACAAAACCCAAGTGCTACTGGCAATGCAGTGAACAGAGCAGCAACACACATTGTGGTACTGCTGTCCTGGAAAGGAGCATCCCCTGGCAGTCCTTTCCTGCCAGGACCAGGGGAAGCCAGAGCTCCAGGATGGGCCTGCAATTCCCTTGCTGTAGGATTTTTAATAAATTACCTTTGCAACTGTGTGAAGTGCTGAAAAGCTGGAGGGGTGGGGGAGGTGTGTACAGACAGGAGAGATGTTCTTTCTGCTTTTTCTGATCAGTATTATTGCACTAATTCCTTAGAGCCTTTTCCCCCATAAATATTCTTGACATTCCTTGTCCTACGTGGTGGTGTGATGGAAAGTGGCTATGGGACACTGCAGCTTAGTGCCTTGGTGTCCTGCAACATCCCCAGCAGGCACCACTAGCCTGGGACATGGGGGACTCCAACTCCACTCACCTGCTGGGCCAGCCAGCATTTCAGGAATGTAAAAGAGATAAAAACCAGGAATGCAAACAGTTAAACACAAAACTGAGGGGTTGCCTGGTATGCCAGGGATTTTTTTTGCAATCTGTCCCTGCCTGTCAGGTTTGGGAAGCTCTGGATGGATTGTGCTCACCCTTGGAGAGCGTATGGGAATAATGTGCAACCTGCAGCATGGGTGACTCTCCTTGGCCAATGCTCAGAGCAAACCCAATGGCTCCTCACTGCCAGCTTGGACCACCCAACCCAAGGAGGAAGGTGTGGGAGTAAGTCAGGAATAGGAGAAGGAGGAACTAGGAATAACCCCTCAATTCACAAGCTCACAAGCTCTGTGGCATTTTACTTTGCAGAAATACAGTATCATATCAGGTTACCATTTCCCACTTATGCGTAGTAATTATATACTGACATGAAATAAATAATTATATACTGACATGAAATAAATATGACTGTATTAGCAGATAGCTGATTTTCTTTATAGGCAACTATAAAGATTGGTCAGATGTGGTACCAGTGGTATTTTTGAATAGAATTTTCTTAACTTTCATAGAGGGGACAACTTAATTAGAAAATAATTCTAAAGGAGAATTCCATTGCAAGTTTGGCTGATTTGAGATAAGCAATGCTAATCAGCATATTTGAACAGAGTTCTCAAGAACCATTCATGGCTTTAATGGATTCTGAGCACTCCTTTGCAACACATTGGGAAGCCTGATGCACCCCGTTCAGCAAGCTCTGGGGCAAATCCTGCCCCTTCCCACAGGCCAGCAGTGGTCCTGCACACAGCTAGGGGCAAAAGAGTGTCTGTCCCTGAGTATAAGGTGTGGCTGTATGGGAAGGCTGGCTGTGCAGATGCTACCTAGATGATTTACACATCAGACAGTGGTCAGCACAAGGGGGGTTCAAACAACCCATATTCCAGATTAATGTAGTTAAAATGCAGGAGCACGAGGTCCTCTTCCATAAGACACCAATTGTGCTAGTGGTGAGAAAAGTACTCAGGGTTTGCAGATCATATAAAGCTTTTTGCTTGATTTTTTCCTTCCTTTTTTACTTTGTTGACACAGTCAGCTTTTTTGACAAGTGTCACAAAGTCTTCAACATAAGCCATTTTCTTTGATAAAACAAACATTAATCAGTACAATTCACCACTTTAATCATGGTGACACCTTTGAAACAATACATTTTAGTTTCAGTGCTTTTAGTGGAAGATTTAATACTTAAATCTGCTTGATTTCAGATACATCATTGATCCCAGAGCAAGTGATGGGGGAAAAACCTTTACACTGTGGACCATATTTAGCTACAGTTTCACTCTTAATTACTAAATGACTAGATCTGCCCTTCCGTACTATAAGATTTAACTACAAAACAAATCCAAACAAGTATCAAAAAAGAAAAACCTGCAAATTTTGCAAGCATAATATTGCAAGAAAATAATGAACTGGTACACTGTTCTGGTGCTGTTGTCACCATCGGCAGTGCAAATCAGGTATGCACACAGTGAAAGACAAGGCCAGCATCTATAGATGAAATACACATGTACAGTTTTGGAAAGTGTGCACAGAAGTCAGGTTACAGCTATGATTCCAGTCCACATGGAAGTATTAGGATCTCAGAAAATCTGACTATTAGTACTGCAGGTAAATAAATCCCATGTTTGGAGTGGGAGTATGTTACTTATGTGTGATCATGGAGGAGCTTCCTTCTGTCTCAGGCACAAATTCTGTGCTGCACCAAGACACATCAGAGACCAGATTTCACTATTTCTACATTAATATTTACGGAAAACAAAATGTACCTGATAACTTAAAAAGACTAATTGTTTGCTATTGATCCTATATGGGAAAAAGTTACTAACAGCAAACTTCATGGTTCATGGATCAAAGGACAATAAACATCTGTGTGCCAGTTCAGATTGAAGGCTGTATGAAGAAAGACAGATTCCTAATCATAAACTGCAGCCAACAGTCAACAACAAAACAACCTTCAGGTCTATAATTTACTTCTGAATGCAGAGCAACATACTGAATAATTTGATTAAACACTGTATTGGGGAGTTTATGTAAGGAATGTGGGTTGATTCTGACTAGTGCTACAATGTGAAATGCCAAAACCTAAGCCAGCTAGAGCACATTTTTATGCTGTGTTGAGGGTTTCAGGTGGCAGGCTAATGTTTAGCACAATAATGCAGATCTTCACTGGTGTCTGCTCAGCTGTTTTATTTCCCTTCTGTTGTATGACAGGACCTGAAAGGTGTCTGAAAGTATCATTATCAAACAGTGTCTAAGGAGAACAAAAATTGTACGCTAACATCTAGGGTACTCGTCTTGAGTGACAGTCACAGAATCCTGGTACCCAATGAAAATATTGCTTGTTAAGGAAAAATACTGACCTGCTCTGAAAAGTGCTCCAGCAGCGTAATGCATGGCCAAGGCGTGGACAAGTTGCCTGGCCGTGGTGAAGATGGGTCCTCGCTCAAACACAGAGAAGGAGAGAGGGGTGTGATCTGAGGCTATATACAGTTTCAATGAAGCATGAATACTGACAAGGAGATTAACAGGTTGTATTTTTAATTTTCTTAGCTTCACTGGCTTGACTAAAGCTCTTGCATGCTCTCTCACTTGTTCAGGCACTATCAGGGTAGTATCTGAAGCATTCACGGATTTACAAGCAGTTTTGCTTTCTGGAAGATATGTATCAAACAAAGTCTTAATGTAGTAAACAAAGGTGTCTTCCACATACAACCTAGCTGGTTTGAGCTCAAAGCTGAGATCATTTACGTGAAACATGAAATTCTCTTCCTCAGAAAAAGCAATGCAGAGTTTTATAAAGCAGTTTTCCTTATAGCTCTCCAAATCTTTGTTACAAACAATGAGATTGTTCATTCTTGACCACTGTGTGGTTTCATGTTTCTCTTCTTGGCACAGCAGGACTGCAAAATGGAAATTGGATTTGCTGTACAACTGATTGTCCAGTTGCAAGTCTTCACAATACACTTGGAGACTA
This sequence comes from Cettia cetti, assembly GCA_013401135.1. Taxonomy (NCBI): domain Eukaryota; kingdom Metazoa; phylum Chordata; class Aves; order Passeriformes; family Sylviidae; genus Cettia; species Cettia cetti. Next base: position 251,049 of record VZUI01053519.1, read on the forward strand.
TGAAACTGTGGGAGGCCTTCCATGGAGCCCTGCTGGAACTCCTGTGACAGGGAGCTGGTGGCTTGGGCCATGTGGAGGAAAACATTGTCTGCTGTGAGACGCAGGAGTTCTGATGACACTTTGTGGTTTGTAATATCATCAAATGCAGCAAGACTTAACTGACTGATGAACATTTTCAGTAACAGGGTCTGCTCTTGACTTCTAGATAGGAGGGAAAAGAAGTTTTATTACTTCCTGTCTTTTGAGTTCACCTGGCGTGTTGCTTGCTTGAAGAGCTCTCAAGGGAGACCTTCTCTATAATACATGGGAAACTCATCGTGCAAGTCCTGCTAATGCTACTGGGATTTGGCAACCTTAATCACCACAGTGAGTACCACCCAGGAGGCCTTCTAAGAAATGAGACAGTGTACATCTATGCTAGGGTTGTCTGTCTTTTTTATCAATCTACAGGATAGTTTTGGGACAGTAACATCTCTATCTACACAGTAATTCCCTGTAACATTTGCTACAGAGACAGATATTAAAACACACCACAAATACAATTTTCTGACTATTCATGTACAGCCTCAGATGTTTCACTGAAGGTGACTATTATGGATAATCATTTCACATCACATGCAGTGAGTGCCCTTCAGTGAAGCCACTGCAGTATTTTTATACTGATGGCATTGAGGCCTTCTCCCTGCAATGTAAACCGCCCATTGTCAAGTTTAACTAGCAAATGGACTATTAGATACTGCTGATTACCAGGTGCTTGGGGATTAATACTTAATTACAATGCAAATAAAAACAGCACAACAAATTCCACTCCAATTGTAACAGGATTGCTGCAGGCCAAGCATTCTGCAACTTAGAAATAGGTAGTATTATAATTGCATCTGAGTGAAGCTTAGGACCAGATTGTGGTGTATTATGGAAGTCGGGAAATCTTCTAAAGAAGGGTGTTACAATCAAGCATGATTAATTACTAACTTTAAGGCTATTTCTACAGCTCTTGCATATTAAATCTTTGGGAGCTTGTAAAATTACAGATGGCAGGACCTGGCTAAATACATTTCAAATTGATGAACACACTCAAAATTAATTATTATGGAAAATGTCTTTTTTTTTCAAATGAACAACTCAGGTCTTCTTTTTGCACCAGTCATCTAATGTTTACCCTAAAGTGACATGACTTTTGATGTTAGATTGTCCTTTTTAACTGTGATACACAAAGCCATATGGTCTAAACATGCTCCAGAGCATGCACCAGTATTAAACCAAAAACCAGTTAAGGCAAAGTTTCTAAGCCAGTTAATACTTAGAAAGATTACTGAGCTCTCAGCAATCCTTTTAATCATCTTTTATGTTTATGTACCTGTTGAGGTTGATACCAATGGGTCCTGCTCTTCCTTCTGGGGCCAAGGTTATGACTAACGTTCCACAGTGATGGGTGATGTCCACATAAACACAGCCAAAGCCTGTTAAGAACACAATCTAGAGGAGAGGGTTAAAAACACATGGAATGTAACCAAAACCACTATTTTTAATGTCATAAATTAAATTAATACTATCAATGCCTTCTGATTGAGATCTTTTACTCCAATCAGGATACAATTTAAGAAAAAAAGTAATATTTCAATAATTCAGAAAATAATTGCTCTGATACTTTAAGTATTTGACTTATACAGGGAGTTGAAATTTGCATCTTATCATTCAATGGCATAACTGAATACATTTTTATAAGAAACTTCTCCAGAAAAAAGCAAGATGTGCTGGGGAAGGTGGAGTTTATATGAGAACAATAAATAGGAAATTTTATCTGTGATTTTGAATTAAGGAGAGAGGCATTTTCCTGGAGCTCTAAAAAAATCCCACTTTCTCCTCTAGAAAGCAAACCCTAAACTAACATTTTGTTGCTATGCCCTAGCTCAGAGCTGGGTGGATGAATCGCTGATAGCATGATGTAAAACACAGGAAGACTGAAAAGTAAGTAACATTTTGGATCCATGAAAACTTGCATTATCAATTCAAGACTGAACACATTATTTAGCCATTTAAATCAGTTTGTAAGAACACTGTCACAGGCAAGGTGCTGCCAAGAGGAAATGGCAAAAATCTACTGGAATGCACAAAAAAGGCAGGATGCTTTAGAGGCTTTGGAAAGCATCTAAAAAGGCAGGAAAAATGGGAATTTGACAACAGGTTTGTGTCTTGCTTACAGGTGTACAAACTTTCATTCTGGACAAGTTGTCTTTAGGAATATCCTATTTAAAGAAATGATGAACTGCTTTTGGAGCTTAATTCTGTTCTAGTATTTCCATGCAAGTTTTGTGTTTCTCCAGAATATAAAAGATTAAGATCTATTAAAGGTTTGGAAAATTCACAGCAGTCCTTGTTAGAACAACCTGGCTCCTCTTTTCCTGTAAGGTTATTATCAACACAATTGTTTACTAGATTGCAATGACAGAAGCTATAATATAAAGGAATGCAAACTCAAGAAATAACACAAAGATATTGGGCTAGCACAGGTAAAATAAACAGCTATTTGTTTTGAAGAATCTTTACTGCTGTTAAGAAGTCACCAACAGCAAAAACAATTGGAAGGTTAGTAGGATCAGCACTTAAACTGATTCTTGTTAGGCTACTCATAATAATCTTGTACAAATAATTAAATTTCATTAATTAAATATCTTATTCTTCTGACAATTACATATAAGAGAATTTCTAATTTTGACATGTCAGTTTTAATCCTGTGCTTGTCTGGAAGAGATTCACATTCTACATGGGATTGGAGAAAAAAGGACATTTACAGAATTTTCAAAACTCTAATTATTCTAAATAAACCTCCACTGATCATGAAGACTGGGCATTTTTAATTCCAATTTCAGATGATTCTGATGATAAATAGTTCATTAATTTTAAGTACTTTTAAATTTACTTTCTAATAGAAAAAGAAGAATACACAGAAGGAATACAAATTACCTAAGATCCTTCAAATCCATTATTTCACACCCTGAACTGAATTGTATGAGACACTATTAATATATTCCTTATTCACTTATATTCACAGTTTTCTAAGAGAAAGACAGAGTTAGAAATCCTGGGAAAATTTTCAGCATGTATATCCTAAAACTTCAATAACATAAGGCTATACTTTTTTTCGAAAAGCTGTTCAAGTAGACAATGATCCCCAAATGTTGTCTTAGCATCTAATTCCTTCTAGGAGCCAGATACTTATAAAGAACCCTGGTCTGGCATAACATTAATGACTGAAATTTGAAACCTTGCATTGCTTGACTGGCTTGCCGAATGGAACTCAACTACTTGCTATATAACATAACACTCAATAATCAAGAGCATTTTGTGATTGGTGCCCAGGGAAAACATCTGAAACTACTATTTCTTTCAAAGAGCCAAGCAGTTTATGTTGATTCCATGTAAATTAATGACTTCAAAGATGGAAAAAAATTCCCATCAAAAAGAATTACTTCAGTCAAGGAAGTTTTCATTTACCTCAAGACCCAGAGAAAAATAACAGAAGGAAAGAAAAGGGTTGTTTTGTTTTAGAAAAACATGAGCAGCTTCTGTAAAGACACAGAGGGAGAATGACCATGATGATTCTTGCAAGATATAAAGATAAAAATCCCGTGATAATTAAGTCACCAAATTTTCCTGGATCCTGTGGCTTTCTTTGCTTACAGAGCCCAGAAATTTTCGAGTCTGATTTTTCCAGGCACCACCAGGTTAATTAAAAAGTGAAAAAAAAAAAAAAAAAAATCAGGGTTCTGAAGCCTCTATTTTCAATCTAGCTATTTTAAAAAAGAGAGAGAGTAAGGAAGATAGCCTGTGTTCTAAAACTTCCACAGGAAGGGGCTTATATAGACAGGAGAGTTCCCAGGAGTTAAATAAAACCCCTTAAACCAACAGAAAGGATACACTTATTGCAGAGGAACAATGCACTGTGCAAGTCAGAAAGACAAACATTTATGGTGTTAACTACAAAGCAGTTTATAATGATTTACTTGTGTTCCTTGGTTGTTGATGTCCACAAAATCACTCCATTCATTTACTAATTCATCAGATGACACCACTTTCAGGAGGATACTGGGCAATAAATCTCTTGTTTTGCAATCTGGATAACTGGAGATTTGATGGTAAAGTTCATGATGAACCGAACATTCAGCTGGAATCTTTCTACAGTAAACTTCGAACTTTGGTGTATCTGAAATTTTATAAAATATAGAAGATCAGAGTTTTCTAAAACTTGTATGAAATCAAAATTCATCTATGCCTGCACAAATGAGAAAATTTCTGTCTGAAATATTCCTAATAAAAACATTGCTTTTCTATTGGTTAGAATATTATATGTTTGGGTTTTTTCCTTTTCTTTTTCTATTTCATAAAGTTTTACAGTTGCTGATCATGACATTAACTTACTGTAACCAGACTTTTGACAATCTGTTTTGTGCTACATTTGCAAATCTGAGGAAAAATAAATGTTCCATGGAATCGAATTGACGTCAACAAAACTCCACTGCCTATGGATTTCCTACAGCTGAATCACCTTGACAGCTGGAACCAGAGAGACCCAAAAGTCCAGAGACAAATATTTAAGTTCATACTCCTGACCTCACAATTAGCTCCAATAGCTTCCAGAGTCTCTTTGACACAGATCTTCATGATAGCATCAAGTTCTTGCCATAACCAAAACACACACTGAACTCAATTTTGGACTGGACATACAGTAAAATAAATGATACTACAAGAGTGCACTGTTTCTAATTATTGCATAGTACCTACCTTTGAAATTCTCTTTTACAAGCAATGGAATGGAACACCTATTGTGGATAATTATACGAGGACTAGGATCTTCTGTAAGCGTTAGGTACGTCACGCCAAGATGCTCTTGATAAGTCAGTGCTATAGCTCTAAAACAGAAGCAGATATATTGGATTATGCCTGTGTTGGATGAAATCTTTACATATTATTATCCTGAACAATTATAAACATCCAAAACCAGCATCTGCAAGGTTCTTTATGATTAAGTTCCAAGTCCATAGATATTTATCTACATTTAGGGAAGTACACATCTCCACTTCAACAGAAGAACATGTGGAAATAGCCTAAAAAATGAGAGAAGAAATTGCTTCATGGAGAGTACCCATGAGTTAAATTGAACATGTGTGTCTACAAGATAAGAGCTCTAGCCAGAAGAAATTTATGTTATATTAAAAACATGAGATTGTAGGCCCAAATTTTCAACATAAACCTTTAAAATTTTCCAGAAGAATTTGCATGGATACTTCTCTGGTACACATGAAAGATATTTGAACAAATATGTAAATCTAACTGACTGCTCCCCTGGAATGAGCCACAAGGCTATTGCTCTTTTAAATGTTAATGTTATGGATCATCACTACATCAGTTTTCAAAATGAGATTAAATGAATTTAGTTCTACTCATCAGCTACATAAAATATTTTCATGAATAAACATAAATTCTTTCTTTTTTCTCTTGGCAAATTTATTGGCTATTGCTAAAACCCCTTAACCTCATGGTGATTGTAAAAAATCCAAAGTCTGAAAATCTGATTAGCAACATGAAATTCTCTATGCCTGTGGCAGAATGATAAGGAATCCTTCCCTTATTGTTGCCATTAAAATTTTTTAAAATCTGAAGTCTGTGAGAGAATCTTTAGGATCGTAAATGACACCTCTTGGACTCTGCAGAGGAACTGTATGAGGGTTTGAATAAGATCAAGCACTTCAGGCAAGAGAAAGATCACATCTCTGGTAATATATACTGATGAAGCTTCTCTAATTTCAGCAGATTGTTTCTTCTTTGTACCAGTATAAGCATGAATAGATTCAGATATCAGGTTCAAAAAATTAAGCTGCTCATCAGACAAGTCTCTGGACTGCTATTTTTAACGAGCTGGTTCCATAAGTTCGTAAGTAGAATGCACAACTGCACAGTTCAAGCTTTAAAACTTGAAATATTACCTTGCTATAATCTCAAAATAGTTTCATCCCTTTTGTCTTTTCTTCTTTATCCTCTTAGTATGCTTACAAAAAAAAGTCTACTTTTTTATAAACAAAACCTAAATTTTTGTATTGTATTATTACACACTGTCCTTGAACTTTTAAATTGTCATTCACAAATTAAAAAACACCTTAATTCCCCAATATAAGCTTTTCTTGATCTTATTTGCATGCACAGAAAAAAACAGCAGGCCATACATTCTAAAAAGTGTACAACTTGTGCACGGTCATATCACTAAACCATTTACAATAAAGGCATCAAAACCATCAGAAGATAACAATTTTTAAATTGAAGTAAGACTTGTCTTTACATGAGAGTTACTTTGACTTTTGCATTAATCTCATGGTTTCTGACTAGCTGAGGCTTTACAGCAGCAAGCCAGGCTTGCTGTTGGCGAGTGCCCAGCGCACAGTACCTGGTACAGAATCCACTTTCAGCACAGGTGCCCGTGGGCACCGCCACGCTCTGCCTCGCCACCTCGGCGCTGACGACGGCCGGGAGGCTCCACAGCTGGCGGCTCCCGGCGCCGAAGCCCAGCACCACGCGCCTGTCCCCGAGAGACTCCCCCGGTGCCGAGGGACCCGGCTCCGACAGCAGGTCCCAGCAGGGCACGGAGCCTGCCCCGGCCGGGCCGACGCTGAACACCGTGCTGTCGGGTGAGTGGAAGTCCTGCAGAACAAGAAAGGTGGTGGTAGCAGGGCACGCTGGCTCCTCAAAGGAGGTTTATTCGTGTGGATTTTGCACAGAACGCTCTCAAATAGCCAATGACCATAACTAACTAAAGGTTGCACTAAGTGCATTGCATGAAAAGCTATTTGGCCAAATTCTGTCTTCAGGTGGAGGTTTGCAGCACAGCTCTCTGGGGGTCCTGAGCAACCGGGTCTAGTGGAAGATGTCTCTGCTCATGCTGAGGGGTTTGGAACTAGATGATCTTTAAGGTCCCTTTCAACCCAACCCCTTGTGTGATTCTGTAATTCTGTGATCTACAGTCGTCTCTCAGTACCACAACAGCTCTACCAAAATCAAGTTACATTCCTGTAATACAACTGTGTGGAACAAAATCCATTTAGAGTTACAAAATTAAGAATAGATTTTAGCCTCAACGTTCTCTCTCTTCATAAGACTGCCACAAAATGTGTGATGCACAACTGTAGATACTGATGTGAAGAAAACTAAAGCAAAAGGAAAACAATACAGAAACAGGAACTTTAAAAATTTGTTAATCTGCCAACTCTTCTAGTAAGTTTGACCCTGAGAATTCTTTCCACATATTTTACTATAAATGTAATCTTCAATAAATATGAATAAATGGTAGATTAAAATATATTGACCATGCATACATTTTGGTTGCTGCAAGCTAGCCCTTAAATATTCCGTGAGATTATTAGAAAACTGATATTCACAATTTGATGGAGTTTATGAAATGCACAAACTTTGGGCATGTCTCTAGTTCTGCAGCTTTGCTCAGATAACTGGAATCTTCCCAAAAGGATAACAAAACATTTTCAGCCTGCCAGGCAAATATACCTCTTTTACATGCAAACTCAGTAAAAATTCTGAGAACATTTTCAACAGCTACTACGGATTACAGTGCCTATTTTACAGAAATGGCCATTAGTGCCTGAACAGATGGAGAACAGGCAGAACTAATTCTGCAATGTGCAAGAATTTGCTGCTTGCACAGATTTCTGAGCACAGTTAATTACTGGAGCTGAATTTACCAATGATCCAGTATTCTAAATGATACAAATTACTTTATGATTATTATGTCTAAAGATTTCTGTTCCAAGCTCTTCTATAGGCAGCTCATCTAAATACAGATGTAAACAACCATTTTCCACAGATGACAAACAAAAATAGTATCTAGTGCTTTACCTCTTCTCCTGAGTGGGGTTTGGAAATAAAAAGCTGTGGCCTATAATAGATTTGATATGATGTATCATTGATTATTGTTGTCTTATCTTCGATCTGTAGAATTTGTATACCTTGTCGAACCATGGAAGAAATGCAGAATTCACACAACTGTAAGATAATGAAAATTGTGATGAAGTCACGCAAAGCCACAAAAGGTAGTGAAATGTAGCAACAGAATTGCTGTTTTCTTTCTAATCAAAGAAATCCTCTCTATATTCATGCATTTTGCAACTGGAGCCGCAACACGTACTTTTGAAGTTGCATCTGTCAATGTTATCCAAACAAGACTAAGAATTCATTAATTCTTTTTTCAGGAGATATTGTATTATCTTTATGGGTTGCACAGTATGTTTTTGGCAATCTAATTCTTTAAATTATATTTCATACATTGTTTATACTTTCTTTATGTTGGACATATATTAACATAATTAGGGAGAAGCTTTCACACTGCATACATTTGACTGTTTTATCTACTATACGACTCTGTTTTTACACGATAAAGTTACAAATCATTATAATTTTCTTCCAACCTTTTGATGACCTGGAAAAGCACCAAGTTTAATTTCAGCTTCAACAAAACCTTCTTCATCCAATGTTACTACTTCCCCATTATCGGCATCCTTCCATTTTGGGGAGGTCACATTATGAACCAGTTTAATTGCCACTGATTTGTGCACAGTATTAGTGTTTGCCCAGTAAATCCCAACCTGAAAAGCTTCCTGCAAATGAAAAAACAGACTGATTATCAGCTGTTCACAATTTGATACATTTCTACTACAGTTCTAAAGGCAGTTTCCAATAGGCAGTGAATATAATTTCCTGCCTTTGTCCCTCTGATTCTTTCTATGTGATAGAAGGATAAATGAAACCACAAGGTGGATAAGAAACTGATCCTGTGGTCTACACTGAGATGTGTTACTAGATGTGTTACTTTTGCTTATTAACAGACACACATGGGGGAAAAAAGATGACAATAAACAGGAAGTATCAGATTGCTCAATTGGAATTAAGCTGCAGCGTCAAATCACCTTAATTATTTCAAAACTAAAGAATATTGGAGTTATAATAAAAAAGAATGTGCATGACCAAGAAATGTGGGAAGATCTGTTACATTGAATTAAGGAAGTCAGGCATTCTAGGAAAAAATCTTCCTCTATTGTAATTCATTCTGTGTTATTATCAACTTTTCTTGGTAACATAAGAAGCTATGAAAGAACATAACACAAAGTTCTCTCAAACCAAAAATTCCTTTTGGGCTTTCAGTTTTGCTGCTGTAGTCAACAACTTCCCACATGACACATTGGCACAGCAGGGGACAAAGTCCTTACTTAGCGTTTATAGCAATTTCTGTGTGCCGCTACCTTACATCCGTGCTGCAGATTCTGGCTGAACTGAGGGGAAGGGGACAAGGCTGCTGATGGATGGAATGAAGGCCTTCTTCCTACAGTGTCTTGCAGACAATTTTTAACTATGCATCTTTAGGATGTTGTTTTTCAAACATTGTTTCCAAGTATGTTGTGCTACACACTCGGTGACTCAGTCAGTGTGGTGAGTTCCTATTGTCATTGCTAGTCCTCATCATAGCAGACAGACACAGGGACTGGAAAGTGGGAATCATCTGGAGTAATAACCATTCTTCAGAATCAGTATGTTTAGCGAAACTGTGCTTGCTAATGTGATGGCAAAGTTACCTTGAAGTTGGGGGGTATAATTACTTTCCCACTAGGTACTTGAAGAAGAATCTTCTCTCCTTCAAACAGCCAGAGGTCCCACTTGGACTGATTGATGAGCAATGCCCAGGGCAGGAGTTCAATCAGCAGAGTTTTAACACACGGTTTCCACACTGACAGCTTTACCTGCATTGGACTATCCCATTGGGAGAGCTGTTCATTGCTAGCAGAAACAAATAAGCAAAAAACATAAATTCAAAGAAATAATGAATTCAAAATTACAAATGCTAAGGTGTAATTTTCAAAAATTTGCAAGTCTTTTCTGGTTATGGAATAGAAAAACTTCTCTTCTTACCTTATCATTCTGGAACACACTGAGGTGCTGTCAGAAAGATCTAGATAGGTGTAGGTTATAAAGGCATATTTTTAACTCCACAAGCTCAACCTAAATTTAGTCCATTAATAAATGCCTCAAGAGAGTTTCCCCTGTCCTTCAGAGCTAAACCTGTGACTTCTGTAGCCATCAAATCACATTTCCTTTTTATTTCCTCAACAACTACTTCTACAGCAATTCCCTGTTTCTCTACTGAAACAAACAGCAGCTGAATAAACAACAGCCTGTAGAGCTGCAATAAAGAAAGCGCATTCACAAAAAAATGGTTCCATTTTTAAAAAATCCATACTGATGCAATCTTCTCAGTGTAAACAAGGGCAGCCTTGAGGCTGACCTAATTTCTTTCCCCATCTGCCACAGATTCTGCAGTTTACATGCAGGAATTATGTAATTGCTGAAAATACATTCAATGTTCATCACATACAGTCTTCCAGAATGTGATTTCAGTTTATTTGGAAAGGCAATGCAACAGTCATGAAGAAGGTTTAGCAAGGAATTACCTGTCTGAGTCCTTCCTATTATAAGGCCATGCAGGCTGGGGAGGACTAGCAATGCCATAGAACTCGGAGAGCACTTGGCTGACGTTGCCACCTGGATGGGATTTAGTGGCTATCTGTTTAATCAGAGTGGTTGAGATAGGGACTGCACACTCTGATGGATCATCTTCTTCCCTGTCATTGAAAACAGACTCAGTCACTTACACAACAAGATCAAGCATTAGCAGTAATATTTTCTCCAATGAGGCTTCCCAAGTGTACTCTGCAGCAAGAACACTCTCATGGTAATTGTGGATGAATCAAGTTATGATGTTCAACAAGTTCCTGAGAATTTACTAACATACATGGATTTGTTATGACACTGTAATGATCCTAAAAACTCTTCAGTATTCTCTAAAAAGCATTTCAAGATAATTTAGGAATTTATTTTTTAAAACAGAAGAATATGGACTGCTTAGTTAAACAAATGGCAGTGTGCTTAGGATAGTTATACCAAATTTAATATCTCCTTCGGTATCATTTCAGCTACATATGCTTGTTCTGTCGTATCCCTTCTGGGCATGGCATACTTTTGGAAAAAAACGCAGAAGAAGTTGAAGTGTAAATGATTTTTTCTTTTCCATACAAATGAACCATTTTCAAGGAAAATGAGTATTTTACCTGGCTTGAAAAGTTAGGTGGTGTGTAAGGTCAGGTTCTATATTTTGCAATGCTTTCTCTTGTCCTTTCCCTGGAATCACTTGAGTTTCATTCAGTCCCAGGCTTCTTTTCTCTATATGTATGATAATAGGGTCCGGAAGATGGCTCCTTACAATGAAAAGAGGGCTGAAAACAATCTACAGAAAGAAAAAAAATACACCAATTGAAAGCCAATTTCATTTTAGTATTATAACTGCTGGAACAAACTAGTGATAAACCTTTACAGTGGGTCATTCTGACCTTAATTTATTATATGACATATAAGGCATAAGCATTTAGATTTCAGAGACATTAAATGTACTTACCAATCGCTGTTGCACATGCGAATTGGGCTCTAAAGTCAAAATTGTGCACCACACATATGTAATTGAACTCCTTGAAGATGGTATCTGTTTGTAGAAAGATCAGCATTACACTAAAATTATTTCAGGATGACAAGGTTCACTATTTCATCATATTAAATAGAAGTCTAAATGCAAAGTGCTCAATTCTCTTAGATGTTTTTAATGCTCTATTCCATATACCCATTTCTAGTCATACCTGAATGACAGTGCTGTGCTCTGTGTGTTCAGAACTTAGACATACATCTTGGGACCAGTCTTCAGCTCCTGTAGATTTCACGCTCAACTCAGTGAGCTCATTGTTTTCTAGGATATATGAAGGCAATTTCTGCCTGGCTGCAAGGCAGTTGATGTGTTCTTTAACAACAGCCTGTCCATCTTGACTAATGTAATGCTGAACCACTTTCAGTTCAATACTTTCAGAAAGGTAACTACAGACTGTCTGTCTTCCACAGATTAGGATCTAAAACACACAAAAAATACAGCTCTTACATAAACAATTGTGGAAAAAAGAAGTCAAAATTGAATTAGAGAGTGAAAACCTGTAGAAGAATAATCTCCCTGCTTTAGGTTTTCCCAAGCACTGCTGAAGGCATTGACTGGTAAAACATTATTTTTATTGGCCAAATGTATGTCCAATTCCATAGAAATCTAGGCATTAAAATGCTTGAAATATTGCTAAGGCAGTATCCATGCTTGAAAGAAACACGTAACATATCCACTTTCCCTCCCACTGAACTCAGCAGTAGTGCCCAAGGCTGACAGTTCTGGTTTGGTCTGTGATGGTGTCGAATATTGAGACATTTCTGAGCAGTCACAGGGATGTAGTTCAGAAAGGTTTCTACTGATACCTCACATTCCCATCTAAAGCAAATGATCCAGACCTTTCCCAGTATGTCTGTCATTTTAAAGCTTATAATTTCATTAAATGACTATAACATGTTTCTGTACTTAAGTGCACACACCTAAAAAATGACCAAATTAGACTTGGCGTTGTTGCTGTCCATCATGCATGAATTGTTTACTGTAGAGATGCATCTGACTTTTTCCAAGCTATAGCAGGGAGCACCATTCCACATGTATCCATGTACAACCATCATAATTTCTTTTTTCATGAATGAGGGCACCACACACCAGCTACAGCCCACCATGTGAAAACTCAGCAGGGCTTTCAGTGACACCAGGCACTGCTCCTGCCTGGTTGGCTGCACTGTTGTGGTGCAGTACAGCCTCTGCCACATCCATGAGCTGAGCATGTTCTGTCCACCACATGCTCTGGCTTCTGCCAGTGCAGGCAGAACGGCTGCAGTGTTATTACACATCTCTTTACAAAAATAGTAAACGGAAAGTTACCGCACAGCAGCTCATTTTCAAATGTTAATTTGGTAATTCTTTCACTTTAAAAAACATGTAGGACTGAATTACAATCCAGAATATATTATGAACAGTTTCTTTAAAAAAAATTAAGAGAAAAATCTGTTTCTCAAGAGCTTAAAGCATGTAAGAGATTGTGTAACTTAGCACTATTAGAACTTACAAACCACGTAAAGGGATGGTTACTGGAGCATATAAAATACATGTTGGTAACTGAGCTTTTAAATGCTAAGTTTGACACCAAAGCAAAGACGAAGTTGTAAAAATTCCCCAGAATAGCCCCAGAAAGACTGCTATACTTGTTTTTGCAGATCCCAGTAGGAGAGAATAAATAACAAAATGACTAATTCATGAATAGGAAACCGTTTAAATTACTCATGTTATTTTTTCCTAACTGGATCAAATCCTTACTTGCTTCTGCACTCCACTGAGCTGCTGAACCTTGATAATAAGTGATGCTGTCCGGCCCTTGTACTGAATGGTGCGAATAAAGGTTCCTGTATTGTCCACACTGAATGGCTCAGACCACCGCCAGTTTCCCCAGCCTTCAATGCAGATGTGTAACAGCTGGAAAGAAAGAAATTACTAGTTCAATACATAACTGGGGGAATAAAGTGCCTTGCAGTAGGATATAAATTCCCATGACAGAGAAATATTCTTGGTTTAAAATCTCAGCAATGCTAAGCACACCAGTTGTCTGAATGATCCATTCCGTCTGTAATTCAGACACAATCAGAAGGAGCAACAATACCATAAAATGGCTCTGAATCATGCATTTCTATAAATTACCTGCTTTAACAGTATATTTAACATCCAGGCACACAACTGTTCACAAAAAAAAGGGCAAGTAGAATAGAGAGCATGAAACAGGAAGTAAGAGATTTTCTTCACTGCCTTTGAAATTGTTCTAGAAGCCCATTCTATTACCAGCAAGGTGATATGGAACGCAGGTCCATGCCATATTTTTTGCCATCAGAATAAGACAGAAAATAACAAATACCCCTCCCTTCAAAAATAAAGAAGGACTTGTATAGCTTGCATATATGTGCCTGTTAAATGCAGAATGTGGTATATTGCTGAGAGATGGGAAACATTTCATTTCTTACACAAATGTGGTGGTAAGCTCAAGCTTGACTGCATGAGAAGAAATTTAACTGCGTAATTATACTCCCTATGTGATTTATTCCGGAAAAGGAGTGGCTTTTTTCCAGTTTAACTTAAATCACTTCCAGAGCAATATAGTCTTTCATCATTTGAAGAGCCTTTCATCCATTTACCCACCATACGCACTTACCTCTGTCCCATGGAGATTCTTTAAGCCAGAGTAGTGAAAATTGGTACTGTTCCATGTAGGTCAATGAAGTTACATAAATTTACACCAGCTGAAGATCTGGCTATTTAGCTCTGTATAGATCTTTTGTGGCTGTGCAAACTTAAGGATGTGAGTTATATATAAGGGATCAAAGCAATAAGCATTCTGGGTAAAATTTATTCTTTGCAGAGGGCCAGCATAGAGCCTAAGCATCACTTAAGTTCTTTAAAACAATCATATGAAGGCCTTGTGGGAATTCTCTCTTGAGGTTTGAATTTCACTCTGATTTTGGACATCTGTCATTAATTAATTTAGGTAATTGAGAACAGGATCAGGCCCACAGATTGATTTTTTACACTAGCAAAAACTGAAAATTGTAAATACTGTGTTCTTCTATGATTTGTTTCCAGGAAGAGATAGCATTCACCATGGGTCTGGTCAGTTGGACTTACAGAGGGACTGCATGTTGGAGTTTCCTTCATTGTTCTGAGAAACAACCACAGCAATAACTTTCAAAGATATTACAACTCAGTAGCCTGTTTGCAATTTGTGGTATCCTCAGCACAAGTTATACACAGAACAATAACATCCATTCAGTGGGTGGCTTTAGAATTTGCAAGAGTGATGACTGCTGCATTCAGATTCAAATGAGTTTTATGCTGGAAGCACAAAGGCTGATACGTGCCCGTGTGTGCAAGGACAGGCATCTGGATTTATATTCAAGGTTATGTTGAGGGAGGCTGCACACTAGGATAGTCAAACTCATAAACAAACATGTCACTTCATTCTGAAGTGTTAGTTAAAGAAAAGGAAAAAGAAAACAACAAAAAAATCCAATTGCAGTGGCTGGAATATGTTCAGTTTCTTACAGAAGCAGCTGGAAATCAATCTCATCACATATGAAAATGAGGAGAAACAAGAAAACTGTTTACTTTGGAGAGAATGGTAGCTGGAAATGACAGCCAAATAATGAGAAAAGGTACTTAAGTGGTCAATCTCAGCTAGCGGGCCCACAAAATACGTATGCTCCAAAGATAGATGTCATGTAAATGCCATAATTGACGCTTAGTAATTACGTGTAGCTACAACATTAGGATGTCTCCCACCCTGTATAAACAGCTTTGCTCACAAGTTGAATGTTCCCAAGGAACATGCTGTCAGCTTTCCCTGAGCAGTCATTAGCTCCCAAATGCTGCCTTACTAATTTTCTTTGTAGCGATTAGTCAGAATTTAACTTCGAGGTTCAGAAAGAAAAATAAAGAAGAGCTATTATCATATATTGGCATTTTCTTATTTTGCAAACATACAATTTGCATACTGGTAAATTTGAAGGATACAGCCTTCATAATTTACTTTAAAGATATCTAATATTTTTGTATTAATGACCTAACAGTATAAGAACTGGGTGCTGTATAAGTTTACTTTTGAGCCAAGAAACTGCATTCCATGAAAACAAAAAGGGATCTCTGGACGATTAAGTTATTAAAATGTGAGATTTCTGGAAAAGATGGCTAGAAATAATCAGCAAATGACACTAAGTGATGCAGAGATATATGGCAGGAAATAAAACGTGCAGTGATATTAGAGAGCTAAGTAATCAGACATCAGCATTATTTTAGCAGAAAACAGATTTACAGGTTCACAAAATTTTCTAAATTGGAAGGGACTCACGAGGATCGAGTCCAGCTCTTAAGAGAGTGGCTCATACAGGGATTGCACCCAGAACCTTGGTGTTATTTGCACCTCACTCTGACCAAACAGGTATCAAAGTGACATGATACTAAAGATTTGCAGTAATTGCTGTTAAGTCTTTCATTTATCAAGCTTTGTGCTAATTCTAAGAATTTATTAGGCACTCTATTTAAAAAAACTCAACAAATATAGCTAGATATGGGACATATATTAGGAGAAAGGAGAAGTCATTGCATTTACGTACAAAAAAATGGACTTCAAAGCATTCTAAGAAATACAATCCAGTGATAAGCAAAAATTTGTAGCTTAGAGAGAATTTAAAAAGACTACCTATTGTATACATGAAGATAGGCACTCATTCCTGTAAATATTTGATTTCTGCATTTTCTGTTGGGAAAATATACCAGCAGATAACCCAGAGAGTTTTGTTTTGACTAGACTTGGCTGGGGTTTGGATTTGTAATTCTTAGCCATTATGGATTTCTGTTTTGAGAGGAATAGAAATTACTTAAAGGGAGGCAAATTAAGATGAAGCTGCTCTTACTGGAGCAAATGGCTAAAAAAGCTTTATCTTTAAAATGAAGAATATCTTTATCATGCCTCTTCAGAGGCAGAAACACAGAATGTTTCTATGTGTTCCTCAAAATTTACTTAGGTTTTCAGCTAGCTGTGTGAGTGAAGGATATGATCTGAGTAAATAAAGCTGTGTGTCATATGACAAAGCATGAGGACTAAAATGGGGGATTAGAAGTGAGACTAAGAATTTAGCCTGTTCAGAAACGGCATCAATTTCCAGTTGTATGAGTAATTTAAAGCTTGAGCCCTCCAAATGCTCAGTGATGCAAATTTGATTTCTACTCTGCTTGTAGATTCACCAGATTTAACTTGGTTTCACCAAGGTTATTTAGATTGTATTTGTCTTCTAAGTGAAACTAGAAAATGTTTTTTCAGGGGGAACAAGGGTAATTGCTATGAACTCTGAGAGTTTGGGAAGAATCAAGTGAGGACCTAGTTAATGGTGAGGGAGCAGTTGTTATTTTAAAAGATAGAAGAGTCAAATAAAAGCTGTGATAATGCAGCAGCATGGAGGAAATGTAGCATTGGAGATGGGATCTGAATTCTAAGACGTGAAGCTAAAGAAAGTTTTAACTGAAAAATTAAAGGAGAAGCTTGATTTCTATTTTTTACTGTTTTCACAATACAAGGTGGCTCTTGACTAGGATTAGGATTATAAAAATAAAACCAGCTAGTATTTAGAAAAACAGCTAATTAAATATTTATTCTGCAATTGTCAGCTGCAACGGCCACCAAAACAGCTCGAACTTCACTTTGGCTTCATTTTTTCATGTGACCTGGGAGATCTGGCCAGTTCTATACCATCAGCCCTTGTAGGACAGAAAGCCAGTACAGAGCAGGGGAAAAGGCAAATTCCATCACCTCCATGCTGGCTAGTAGAAAAAAGGTGACA
Organism: Cettia cetti; assembly: GCA_013401135.1. NCBI lineage: Eukaryota > Metazoa > Chordata > Aves > Passeriformes > Sylviidae > Cettia > Cettia cetti. The sequence continues at coordinate 268,434 of VZUI01053519.1, forward strand.
CTTGGCAGATGAACTCTGACCCTGGGGGCTCCTGGAGCTGTTGTGAACCCCAACAATACCTGCAAAGCAGACCTGAACCTCAGAGGTACAAACTCACCATACACACTGCAGAAGAGTCTTTTGGTTAAGGAACAATAGCCAAATTATGAGCATTCATGGATATTAATCCTTATCTGCCCCAGATATCATCTAGAAATTCAATTACATGTAATACAGTATTGATTAGAATGCATTGATTTAGAATAAGGCATTGATTAGATAAGCATTGATTTAAAATGCAGTACCCCCAAAAAAAGCAATAGTACTCTTCTCACTACTTGAATAGTGTAAAATAGCATACAATTTTTTTTGCCTGATGTTGTTCTCTAATGACCTGGGGAGGATTATGTAAAATACAAGAGATTGTTCAGAGAACCTGTAACATTCCTAAATAGTAAAATGGGAAAATATCCCAATAACAACTGATATATAAGTTGTAGTTTCTAAGTTGGAACCCACAGAATACTGCAAATAATTTTACACACTATATAACCCAATATCTGAAAGAACTGCAACTTGGAAGTAAATAACAATGAATTGTGATCCTGCTATAACATGAATCAAAATTTGGCTTCAGTCTTTTTTTGGTAGGAGAATGAGGAGGAGGTTCTTAAATAGCAAATTTGCTTTTTGTAAAACTCCAGTAGCCTTTAAAACGTAAGTTTATAAAATTCAGATTTTGTGTTCACAGACACACTATTTGAAACAGGAAAAATTTTAAATGTGCTCCAGTGAAAGTATTAATAATGTAGTAACCAGTACTAATATCTACTCAAGACTTTGTAAGTGTATGATCAGAAAAGTGATAGATATATTTTCCCTCAAATTCTATTTAAGTAGCAATAAAATGACAGAGTTTCGGGCATATTTACTTACTTTGATAAGAAGTAGATGTATTTTATTTATAAACACATTCTCATTGAAGTCATTGCCCAGTTCAACATAGGAACTGATTTTTATCCATTTTATCTGCTATTTCAAGTTAAAGATGATGAGAAGTGAAAACGGGTAACTTTTACGGTAACCCTGGAAGGAGACTGTAGAAAGGTTTGAGAGCTGCCAATTCTAAAAACTTCTACTATGTAACATTATGTTTTGCATAGAAAGCACACAAATGAACTTAAATCCCTCAGTCTGTGCTTCCTCAGAGGACTCTGTTTAAGTTTGAGTGCGGGGAAAACAACTAGTAATAACTAGCAGGTTATAGACAATTTCTGCTGTCTCTTCATAGGCAAACGATCTCTGCAGAATACATTCAGGGGACTCACATGGATACATTTTACATTTGCTGGGATCCCTAGTGGGACCCTTCAACTGCCTACTGTCTTGCAAGACAGAATTCCTTAACTCTGAGTAAATTACTAGGAAGATCTGATCTCTTCTAACTTCAGAGTTTCACCCTACGTATCATATGCTCCAGTTCATCTAAAAAACACAGCTGTCTTGGAGACAAACATGACTTTTGATGTAACTGGGGCCCATCCCACAAAACAATGTGAAGATCAAGATAAGGAGTGCAGACTGGATCCAATAATAACGTAGGAGCCAGTGTTGTCTGTAGAGCACTGGAATGATGTATCTTCTCTTCCCTTTCAATGATATCTAACAGACCTCTAACTTTCATTAAAATCTGCAAAAGGAACTCACAAAATCTGGCAGCTTTACATAGAATTGCTTAAAGCCTCAAATACCATCAGCTTTGGACCTACCCCAACTCGGAAAGGGACTATATAGCTGGGGGTGTCTTATCCCTAAAGGGGGCCAAAACCTCATGAAATCTGAGGAAAACGTGGGGGATGGAGTGGCGTAGAAAAGTGAGCGTCAGACCTCAGACTTACTACTGAAATATTAGCCAACCTAGCAAGACTTGCAGGAATCAGAATGAAAGTTAAAAGGGAAAGGTTAGGTTCCCTGGAATGTAAAGGATCCGGGTAGGGAAAAAATGAAGGAAGCAAGGAGCTTTAAGTTAAGCCAAACAGTTGGAGGGACAGCATCAAGAGCTGATAAATCCAAATCCTTGGTGTGCTATAGCTGTTTTTGCAACATAAAAAAGTTGAATTTTAAAAAAATTTAGCCTATAGTTGCAATAATAATAAAATTAATTCTAAAAGTCAATAAAGCATTATAAAACTATTTGCTAAAAATATTTTAGGTGTATATATATTTAATTGTGTTAAATAATTTAAAAGGGCAATTACCGCATCTCTATGCTTAATTAGCAAAAGAAAAATGGAGAATTTTATTGATGTGAATGTAAAAGAAATACAATCCTTTTAAAACTATTTATTTTCATTTAACTGAACTGCCTTGCCATACTAAAAAAACATTTTGCAGAGGTTAAATAAAGTATTTCATGGCAACCGCTGCTTCTTAGTGCATGTGTAACAAGAAACATGAGCCAGCCAAAGTTGTGCAAGTTGGTTTTCTTTCCCAGTCAGAGAATGTGGTATCTAAGACCTTGTCCTAACTCATTTTATCCCCAAGAGTAAGTCAAGTAAGTCAAGTATGAACTAATGCCTGGAGGGAAGTCCCTGACTCCAGAAGTATGGATTATTTCACATTTATCTTACAATCTGCTCTCAGAGTTCTTAAAATTCACTAACTTGGCAAGTCAGGAATTATCATGAGAAATGAAATAATTTCATAACTATGAAGTCATCTAGCATTCCATGAATATGACACTCAGAGGGTTTGTCCTTGCTTGGGCATTATTCTGACCTTTGGATAACAAGCTGCTAGATAGTTTTACATGGAAACAATTAGAAAAGTGCCATAGTATAACAGGGACAATCTGATGTCTTGATTGAGTTGTTGTTTTCATTTCAAGGATTAGTATTAATCATTAAGAAAATGTACACGACAACATCTGTAATAATATTTAAACAAAGTTGTTTTGTATGATTTAAAATGACAAAGGATTGTACTGGTTAGATGAACTGCCAATCTGAATGCTGTATTTACAATGACTTGTATTGGCAATAACCAAATTAATTATAGGTTTATAATATAGGCTTATAGGGGAATGCCAAGGTTATCTCTTTACAAGATCTTTGTAAAGAAAATTTGTTTCTATCTCAACTATGTATAGAAAGCCTGTGCTTCTATATAGTTTCAGCGAAATTACCTCAGTGCTGTTTTTCAGTCTCTAAGTTTCCCAGCAAGACACGGCTGTTTAAAAAACGTTAAGAGAGCAAAAATCGTCTTGAAATTCTTCCAAAGGTTGGGACAAGGGAAGTATAACCTCCCTACTAGAAGAGCCTGCTGGCCAGCAGGGTGGCTGAGTCAGGAGTCAGCTGTTAGTTTTGCCATCTCCTGGGACATGGGAATCCATCATAACACTCCTGACTTTTTATCAGCCCAATTCTTCAGTGAATCTAAATCCGATCAGAGCAAAACAGAATGGGGAAACCCTTTGACATCACCAACTGTTAGCTGAAGAATGAATATCTGAAAAATGAATCTGAAACTCCTACTGTCACCTCACCCACCTCTTATGTGTGATTTGGTTTTCTGATGGATGTTTCCACCTTTCATCCTGCACTTTTGTTTTTCATTTAATAAGAAACTTACATAGCAGCCATGAAAACTGAATGTTTTGTACTGCTCAAGTCTGTGACTGTAAGCCCAGTTTAAGTTTTTCAGGTGTTAGATGTCTAATGCCATATATTCTGATGGTGGTTTTTAGCAGTTCAGTTGCAACTAAGATAAGTATCAGTAATAAGCTGTCATTTCAACTGTTCAACTTTTCACTTGCTTGACATAATCCTAATTTTTAAAATTCTTTCCAGTTTGTACCATTACTGAATATACACCATACTCAGAACTACACCTTAAGATGTAGATCTATCTAAAATGAGGCTTCTCACAACTGAATCATTTTATGTAAGTAACCAGAAAATGGATGTAAATCATTAAGAAGAAAGCCTAAAATGTAAATCTTTAAGAAGAAAGCCTTACTTAATTCTGGGTTTATTTACATTGCTTTAAAAATTTCCTTCTTCTTCCATGTATTTATGATAAGGTTTAAATGTAATTTTGGGTGGTTGTTACAAATGCAAGTGATAATTGGTTATGAAATACAGGTTACACTAAGTTAGCTTTATCTCTCCCTCACACAACCAAAGGGAATTACAACCACTGTAATCCTATGTCACCTGATGAGTGGGGATCCTGTCCCACACTCTGACACGTGCCCAGTTGCACAGAGCACAATCACCACTTGGTTTGCTCACCTGTGGGATGGGGCATTTTGCATGTATGAGAAAACACGTCTTTTTCTAAAACATGGAAAGGGCCATACAGTACTCCAGAGTCTCAAAGTCTCCAAAGGCCTCTCTCTGCCAATATTACACCAGCACACACTTTTTATAACAGCTCCTCTGTTGCTGGGCTAAGATGGTCCTTTATTAGCTTGGCTTCCTCTTAACCTACACTCTGACTTCAGTGTCAACTGCAATTGTTTACTCTGGCAGACTTTGCTCTGCACAGATTGCCACATTCATGTAAAATTCAGTAGTTTTGCATATCCATCAGCTGACGTGAATGAAAACCACAGTAAATTTGCCATTTCTGCCTCCCAGTGTCACTTGAAACTTGTCAGCAGTGAAAGTGGGCACAACTCCTGTTTAGAATTACCATTCAAAATTTGCCTTCTTTCTCACATGCTAAGACTGGTATTTCCTAGGGCTCTAGAGGAGTTAGGAACTCCCATTCACTACATTCCTCCCAGGATCTGTTAAAAGTTTAGCAATTTTTCAGGGCAGGACTACTGCCCAGCAAAAGGGGTGGCAGAGGGCTGTAGTTTCCTACTCAGCAGGAGTTGGGTATATACTAAGAAAAGAGAAGAAATGGGTTTGCAGTTTCATAATCACTTTTTAAATTAGATTTAAGTTCTTGTCCTGTCTTGAATTAAGATGAGAAGTCTATTTTTCACCACCACCCAAGTGTTGGTCTCCTCTCCCCAGTAATACGACAAGAGGAAATGGCCTCAAGTTGTGCCAGGAAGGTTTAGATTGGATATTAGGAAAAGTTGCTTCATGGTATGGGTTGTCAAGCATTGGAACAGGCTGCCCAGGGAATGGCTGAGTCACCACCCCGAAAGTCTTTAAAAGATGTGCGGATGTGACACTTGGGGACATGGTTTAGTGGTAGACTTGGCAGTACTGGGTTGGACTCAATGATTTTAAAGGTCTTTCCAACTTAAATGATTCTATTGTTTCATTTAAATACTTCCTGTTGATACTTTAAAAGTATTTTATGTTAGTTTCAGTATTTATCCTTATAACAAAAAATCCAGTAACTCAGAAACTGTATTATTTAAACTACATAAGTGGGGTGTTTCTGACCATTTCAAATCTTTTCTAAGGCAAGTACTAAGTTGAGAGTTTTGTCCAGTTTGACCCTGTTCTGCAAACAATTTCAGTGAACAGATGCTTCTGGTAAAAACAATTGGTTAAAAAAATTCCCCAAACCTCTAATGTACATCTCAGAAAACACGGATCACTTAGTTATAGAAACCTGGCAAGCTGTCTTTCCTTTTTTCAGAAGCTTCACACAACTGCTTTGTTTTACAAAAGTGCACATCCAGTTCTACCCTTGAGTAACTTTTAAAGGCTTCTGGCTTTCCTCACACTTTGTTTACCTTTTCTCTGTGTTACAGCCCCAGTGTGTGGCTCCTGAAGGAACTGGAGCTTTAGAGGTAGTTGAGACCACAGAGCAAACCAGAGAGTCAGTGCATAAAGCCACCATCAGCTTTAGCAAATGCTGTCCTGGAAGGGCTGTTCTGACATACCTGGGGGGACTTGTGTGAGCGCCAGCTGTACTGGTGACTGTGGAGAGTGGCCAGCAAAATATTCTCGTCAGTATCCACCTGGCCAAACCTCAGCGTCTCTTGGGTGTCGTTACAGATCACAAAATGGCTGAAGACAAACTCCTCTGCCTCAGGGCACCGGTTCTGAAAGGAAAGGGATATGAAAGCCAGTAAGAGTCAATGTCAGTTGCAGGACATTCAGCAGCTGCCTGCCCAGTGGCGACTCTTGCAACACAGAAATGCGAGATCTCTTCCTTTAGCTTTGGCCTCATAGTAATCACTGCAAAATCTAGTTTTTGGGTTGACAAAATACATTTTAAGATTTAAAATATTTTACTTTATGTTTCTCTAATGCAAATCTTTAAGATTTAAAACTATAATAAAACTATGTTTTCTAATTCAGATAAAAAATCTTCGACAACATTAAATTCTGTGGGAAATGACATTACACAGGGCAGACAGGGTACAACAGGCTGAGCAGAGAGGCATGAAGAGGTTTCTCACTGCTTGACAACTGAGTTTCAGGCCTACAGGTTTACAGTTCTTCCTCCCCAGCTCCTGCTTCTACTTTGAAATATTGCTATGGATCAGCAGAAGACTCCCTCTTTCCTGATACCACAGCACTTGAAAAGACAACTAAAGAAAAAAAAGGAGACATGAGGGGAGTATTTTCACAGCTCCGTGAGGCTAATTTGAAAATGCATCATGTCATTTAATAGGAAAAAAAATCATGGGTTTTAAAAGTGTTTTAGATTTTACAGTAGTTTTTCTCCAACACCCTTCCATCCCTCTGTTTCTGCTTTTCGTCTGGCTGCTTTTCACTCTGTTGACACAATGAGATTATATGATAATCATAAAAATTGCCACAAATATAGGTCTTCTAACCCCCTGAAGGCACAAACTATAATCCCCTGTATGGGAGAGGTCAAAGTGTGACTGACAATTTGATTTGGAGATCATCTCTTATATATTTCTGCCCTAGTCACAAGTGGACTGCACTTTCCACTTACAAGCAACTATCTAGCAACTGCAACAATTACTCAAAGAAACCAACATTTGGATAGACTTTACGCAATTTAATGGTTCTAACACAAAATATCCATCCTCTTGTGGATTTTGTTACCTCTTCTTGACCCATCTTTCCTAGCACATCGTCATGACAATATTTTTTTGTTGATTGGCTTGCCTCTTCACACCTAGCTCAGCTACTTGTTTTTTATCCTTTCTTCCCACAACGTTTTCTCTAACTTATGGAACCTCCATGGTTTTTGAGAGCTGATTCTACTTCCCCTCCTTGCTCTCTCAGTGGACCTTTTAAAGAGACATTACAAAGCTAGCACCTTCCCTGCCTCTACATATTAGAGGCAGGGAAGCCTTAGCTCTTTGATATCAATGAGCCTGGAAGCCTGCAGAAATTCAGAGGTCAAACAAGAGGGAGAAAAATATTTCCTCATAGATCCCTATGCAGCCTTAGTTATCTTTGAAAACCAGTTTGGTACATTGCTTGTAGCAGATCACTGGATGATGCACATAGAGGTTTTTCTGAGGAGTGAAGTGTGCAAGGTATGTCCAATTTAGCATCCTTGAATGCATGTTCACTACTGGTTACTCCAGAAGAACCTAAGCTGAATGTACAGGCAGAATCAATCACAGGATGCCTGGGGCTAGATGGGACCTCTGGAGGTCACTTAGTCCAATGCCCCTGCTAAAGTAGGTTCACCTGGAACAAGCTGCACAGGATCCCATCCAGGCAGCTTTTAAATATCTCCAAAGAAGAAGGCACCACAACCTATCTGGGCAATCTGTTCCAGTGACTGGTCACCCTAACAGAAAAGATGTTTTCCATGATGCTTAGATGGAACTTTTCTCTGTTTCAGTTTGTGTCTGTTGCCTCTTTGTCCTTAATCAAGGCAGGCTGTAATTGCTTTTGTAACTGAATGTCAGAATGATTGCCTGGGAGTGTTTGTGCAAATACTATTCACCCTAGGAATATTTTAGCATGAGAATATTTAGATTAAAGCTTCTTCCCAAATCTCATTACTTCTGCATAAGATCTTTTGTGAAACAGGGCTCAGGTGAGCATAACCAAAACTGCACTTCTTCCAAGCAGCAGAACTCTTTACAGAGCAGTATCTCTGTATCAATTCAGTAGCTAGTGCCCCTTCAGGGTGCAGAGTTTATTTTGGCATTTTCTAGTGGAGGATCTATGACTTTTTACTGTCAAGCTGCCATACCCACATACCCCTAAGTTTACCACAAATATATTCATATATTCCTGTTAAAGCTTTGCAAAATGTTCTTTTTAAAGGGAGGATTTACTATCCATGGAGCTCAGCATGTTTTTAGAGTCAAACCTATACACAACCACAGGGGAATTTAAGAAAAGCTTTTTCTTTTGACTCCAATACATTTTCTTGCTGATTACACAGAGATTGAAAGAACAATGCTGTAAGATGATGGACTACCTTCTTTTTACCTTATTAGCTAACTTAGTTTCAAGTAAGTAAATGTAAACTGTAGGGTTTTGCATTTCCCAGAGGGAAAAGAGACTCCAGCGAATTTTTGGCACACATAGAACTTTTAAATTCTGCTTGGGGAGTGTTATCCTCTCAGGAATTATTAATACACTTGTACACATTTTGATGTTGATGAATGACTGCCATTAATCATTAGTCTTGAAAGCTAGATTTGCTACTAGAATCCAATGCTTTTAACAGCAACAGTTTTCAAAGTTAAGTGAAAGAGGTATTTTAGGCTCCATTTTATAATAGTTCCAAAGTTTTAACCAAGGAAACACCAAGATTTGCATAACAGGGCATTGCTCTGTGCTGCCAGGCTTAAGAGAAAGCTACTGATGCCTCCAGTCTTGATAACAGATGACTAAAGAAACATCAAGGAAGCTTGAGGATGCTTTAGCTCAGTGTGGCAACTATGCACCAAACACCCATGCTTCTTTGTCCTCAGGGATCTGCAGCAGCACACTGTACCCATCACAGGGAACTGGATCCTACATTGCTGCTGAAGTTTGACAGTAGAAGCTTCTAACATAAGCAGAAAAGGAGAGAAAAAAAGCGCAAAAGGATGGAATGAAGAAATCTTGATTGATAAAAGAACATCTAGAGAAACTAGGCACAATAAAACCAAATAGAACCAGGCCATTTGTGTGGCAATGATGCTGAAGGGCTGAATGATGACTCCAGGAGCTGAAAACACCTAAGTGTGGATTAGAAAAAAAATCCCTCTCTGAATTAAAACAGCAAATCAAAAGAATCAGCAAAAGATTAACAGCCTGAATCAGATACAGATTAGGGTCAGTTCCTGGGGGACAATTTCCTGCCCCTCTTCAGATCATTTTTCAGCTGTTCTTTTCTCTCAGAGAGGCCTGGAAAGTGTCTCTCCTTTATTGGTCTTTCAAATATTTTGTGAATTCTATTCAGAGAAGGAGAAAAACATCCCACATAATACTAGTCACCAGGCCTTCCCTGTCTCAGGACTTTTTGCTTGTGTCTTAGCTCACAGCTATTTCAAAGCATTTCTGGATCTGGAAAAAACCCACACCATAAAAGCCTAGGCCTCTTTATATGCACAAAGTTATTTTCTTTGTGCTTCGCAAGCTACCGAAGATTTGTGCAAGCTGTTTCTCTCCCTCTCATGTACACACAGACACACACACTCACTCCATCACCTAGTAATGGTTTTTTTTTTTTGTTTTTTTTTCACAGAAAGTCTTCAGCAATTTATCTCCCTTGGAGCCCCTCTAAGAGAAAAGTACTTAGGATTCTTTAAACTTCACTCTCATAGTAATGTCCTGGCATTGTCAGCTACAAACCTGCTGTATCCTTATCCCTTTGTTCTTTGTGCTTATTGTGTAGGAAGAAGGGGAAACTACTGTGATCACAGATGTCATTTTGACCAATCCCAGCTCATTAAGAAAACTTACACAACTGCCAACAGAAAGGTTAAGCACCATGCAAACCTTGAGGAAAAGAAGTCCTAGTGGTCTAAAATAGGTTTAAAACAGGAGCTTTTCTAACTTCTGATAAGTTTGGGAGAACAGTTGCAACTCAAGACCACAAAGGAAAAGCTTTTTCCCAGAAACAGGACTTTGTACCATACCTGGGGAGCTGTTTTCTCTCTAGATATCACAAAGCACTAAGGCTGTAAAACAATTAATGAAGGCTTAAATGCCCAAATAAAGGGAAAAAAAATACCACACACTCCAATGTATATTCACAGGAGACATGCATTTTCTATCTCACTTCATAGTCTCTGTGTTATTATTAAATAATAAAACTAAATTAATAACAATATTGAAGTTCCTTGCCCAAGTCCTTAATTATTAAACCTCTAGCTTTGTATTTAGATGTGCATTAGCCAGTAACTGTTTGTAGTGAAACAGGGATTTCAGATTAGACAGTGAAATATGTCAAAAGGGGAAACTGTTTTTAAAAAGTGCTAATCCTCTCATGTGACTGAGAAGTATAAAGCCTGGTATTTTCTAGGTTTAAGGTACTTTCAAAATGTTCGCCATTACTTAGTTTAAAAAACAAAAAACAAAACAAACCAACCAAACAAACAAAAAAACAACAAAAAAACCCACCAAAAAATAAGAACAACAACAAAAATCCACCCAACAACAATCAGTCCATATCTAGGAAACAAAGACACTGACAGAGGCTTCTGTTAATTCTGAACTCCTGACCTAAAGGTGCATGGCCGAATTGCTGCATGCTTCATCTGTCTGTCTGCTGACTCCAACATCACTTGTTGCAGATTTTAATCCAGTAAAAAACATGTGGAGAATTCAAATAACCTTTCCCAGTTATTAAATTCATGCTTTCAGTTGTAGCATTTATACTGCATTTTGTGTGAACAGCAAACATCAAAGAATGCTTATTATTGGGAAATATATTCCCTCCCCGTTCAGGGCATGCCAACCCCCTCAAACTGGAGGTAAAGTCACATAAAAAAACATATTGGCAACAATTAATTTAATAAGCCATTTTGAACCCACTTGCGTGTTAACTGTTCCCTAATTTCAAAGTGATGCAAGTTTTTAATCTCAAATACTCTGGACTAGATACCCACCACATCAGAACATGGTGGCAAGTACCCCTGACATGAGAGGAAACGAGAAAATTACAGCAACAATTACAGAAGTATATCCTCCTGTGGCTCATGTTAACATTGCCGAATCCATGTATAAATCAGTACCAACTATTCATAGAATGTACCTGTCAGCAATATACCATGCGACATATGGCTCTACTTAATCAAATATACAATTCCATTTTTTCAGCTCAGAATATTCCTTCAAGGCACAGAGTAGTCAGTCAGTCATTCACACTGTGATGTGGTTTAAAACATTTAAATATTTATGCACCATATTTTATTTATATATATATAGCTATGTCTGAGAGATCTTTTTTTCCCCATCCTAAGAGGAAGCTGACCTTTCTGAAGGCCATTTTGCAGTAGTTGCCACACATGTCTTAGATGAGGGACTAGTACTAAGACAGAAATATTTTGGGTTTAAATAGCCTACCAAGGACTCTCTTATACTTTCTATGTTTGTTTTTTATTAAAAGCATTGTTCAAAATATGACAAAAAACAGAAATTGGAGCTACAAAGATTTTTGTTCACATTGATATTTGAGCCAGCTGTGAAGATTTAAATCACACTAGATCTTGTTTTATGAATGTCCTTTTGCAACAAGAAAACCATGGAATGCCCTTAAAAAAGAATTTTTTGATATAAAACAGATGTTTTATCCTTTTTGGGGGGCTTTGTTATTGTAGTGCCATGATAGGTAATTAATTCCCAGGCTCCACATAGGTCTTCAGGCAGATGAAGAGAATGATTTGATTTCAAGGCTATAGTGGAGTTAGGGAATTACAGGCCTTTGAGGGGTCATTGCAGAAGCTAGTTTCTTATACTGGGGCTGGCTTCAGCCATTAATGCTGCTTGCACAGAATGTAATGTGAAACTAGTGTTGAACTTCAATAAAGATGGAAGTAGTAGCTGGAAACAATATGTGCTGTTGCTCAGAGTGAGCTGAGCTGATGTGTTATGCGGCACTCACCTTTTCATAAATTAATGGAATATTTTGCATTTCAAGACCAGGGCTTTGATTATTCTGATATAAATCCATCTGGTTTCACCAAAACTCAGGCCATTCTGGTTACATTTACCTTCACATACTTTTTTCCTAATTTTTCATTGTTATCACAGAATTAATGTTTATTAGGAAGAAATAATTTCAGTGTACGTTTTTCAGGCTTTTATGTCTTGAAATATTTTTAATGAAAGCAGTTCATATTCTAATTTGCTATTAAATTAATCACAATAGCTACATTTTTTTCTCATTATTGTGTTTGCATACCTGTTGCCAAGCTTGAATTGCTGTATTTAGAGAATGAAGTGCATATTGGCCAAAGCTGATGAAAATAGGGTCAACCATTATCGTGCAGTCAAACAGCCTTCCTGCTGTGCTGCTGGAAACAGCAATCTGCCCCCAGATTTTGAAAGGTTTCACAACACTCTGCATGGTCACATTTCGACACTCCAGAAGTTTACAGTCAGCTTGAGTCGAAAACTGGATCTCCTGGAACACTGACTCATCGTTCCACTGACGAAGATATACATGAGGCTCATCAAAGGAAACTATCATGTATTCTAGTTCAGATGGCATGTTCTTATCAGATAAAAATGGCTGAAGAAACTTTGGTGGTGCTGAAAAGTAAAAGAACAAACAAGACTAGAACATCACCATTGCTGCATTCTTTATGTTTTTGTAAATTGTGTTTTTACTGCTAGTACGAAAGATGAAAACAAGTAAATTTATCAAAGAGTTGACATTTCTGAGATCTGAAATGAATTCTGTTCACACTGTTTGTTAGATGTAAAACAGTATCATAATTAATAACAGCTGCAAACAAAAAGTATCTGCAAACCAAAATCTTTTCATGGTAGATAAACCAGCCAGTGAAACTGCTTTATCTGCACACTGCTCAATGCTTCAGATTGCCACCTATTTGGAACTAAGATCATATTTCTGTGCGAATTTTTGCTACAGTAGGTGTATATGATATTCCACACATAGCACATTACAAACACAATAAAAATTAGCAATGCAGAATTTGCTGACATGTGACTGTGCAGGCCAACAGGCTCCACATTGGATGTTGTCTTTGCTGCAATTATGGACAGTTCAAGATCACAAACCCACTGAAATGTGACATACTACCCCACAATACTAGAAAGGAAACAAAGCAGTATCCTGAGACTAAAGCATGAGAAATGTATCACAAAAAAGATTTTATCGCGTTCGCTGAAGTCTCAGTCGTGCAAAGTGCTGAGCACTGAGGCAGCAGACGCTGCAAGGCACGTACACCCCTTGGGTAACATTAGGCATGCGAATACATTTCCATTGATGTTATTATTTATGTTGCTGGAACTACTCACATGCTTATAATTAGCATATGCTCTAGTGCTCTACAGATTTGGAACCAAACCACTCATCCCTATCCAGGATCAAGCCCTGTTACTCTACAAACTGTAATGGATACAAAAAGTTTTGTGCTCCCTTTGTGTATAACATAGCACAAAGGAGCCCCAAAACCTAAGGCCTTTAGATGCTGTAACAACAGTAACAACAGCATAAACTCAGTCATTGTTGGGAAATAAAACAGCTGTGTTTGATTTTAATCTGATTTTTGCTTTTCCCGGTATATGTAATTTTAAAGACTGAGCATCTGGAATTGGACTGTAATAGTGAGGGAGATTATGTACTGATAGAGGTAGCTGATAAAGAAGAAATTATTTGCTAGTCATTGAATGTCAGTTTGCTATGATTTGATAATGAATATATTATAATACTTACACAAACACAAAAACTACACACAAAGAAAGCTGTCCCTGTCAAAATTATCCAAGAAGTTTGCCCATCTTCCATATAAAGCCTTCCTGGCATTTGAAAATCAGACAATAATCTAAAGATCTCTTGGAATGTATTTGCCACTAATGCAATGACAGAGAGCATTGAACAAAACCAGATGTAGCTCCAAAAGTGATCATAACTGAAATAACTTAAATCTGCAGTTCTCAGAGCTCTTCCAAGGAATTTTTACTAAGCGGGTTGCAAAATCTTCAAGTATTTTAACAGTACTGTTAATACACTGGAAAATGTAAAAGATCAAATTCATTCACTAAGATGGCTCAGAAGTGAAGTGGCACCTGCTGTCCCTAATCAGACTATGGAAAACAGACGGCTTCTACAGTTACCCGCTCCGGGGGCAGGAAGGGGCTGCTCCCCCAGCCTCACTGCCGGCCCTGTGGACAGGCTCAGTGCACACAAGTCACCAGTCTCACCCTGAAGCCTGTGCCACTGGTGGCAGTTTATGATGGCTTGTTTCAAGAATGACAGTTTGAATGAGGAAATGGGGACTACACAGAGCAGGAGAGTGGCTAAGCAACATCTGTGAACTGCATGTTTTTATTTTTCCACATAAAGCAGTACATACCTGTGCCGAGTTGATCAAGATGATGGCATAGGTGGACTTCCAAACAGGTAAATTGGATCAACACACTTAGTGATGGCACAAACCAAGGAGTAAAACAGGAGTCAACCCTGGTACAAGCTGCTAATGCCGTGGGGGTCACAAGCTGATCGCACGCGCTTTGGGAGCCAGATTCACTTTCTGAGCTGCAGAAGGAAGATAACAAAGTAGCACTTCAGCACTTCCAGGATTTTGCAGCTTTACAGTAGGAACTGATGACGTTCCACATTCATTTTCTTACACAGACAACATCATGGTTTTAAGTGCTAATGCCAGTGTCTGTACTTTTTCCAAAGCAGACCGAAACAGACAAGATTGCAATCCATCCATGTTTTATCAAACTACACTTTCAATTTACAAATATTTGATACACAAACCCAAAACCTATTTGCAGAAAATAAAAAAACCCCATGCCAGGTATCTTTAATTGTTGAAATAGATAAACAGCGTACATTATTGTTATTACAGCTATAAGAATGAGATGCAAGTTCATCTGGTCAAGAAAATGATTTGGTTTTTTCCACTAGATTTTAAGGAAACCAACTTGCAACCATGGAACTACTTTTACGAACAAACCCCTAGTCCTTGTAAGATTAATTTCCTTTGCCCTTCTCACTCTAAAATCATAATTCAAAAATAATCTCCAAGTATTATATGCTCAGTCTGAAGCCCTTTACTAGCATCTCTTACAACATATTAACTATACATTTAAATTGACTACCCCCGATTTTTTTTTCATAGCTGTGCTCCTAACACCATGAATTTCCAAGCATTATCTTTCAATCTCTTGAGAGAAACTAACACTACATCACAATTCTATAAGCTGCTAAGACACCACAGAAGTACAAATAAGCTTTCTAATTTAGCCAAAACTATCCTTAATGTTCCTTATTCTCACTCCCTTTGGAATTTGGCACTCAAGAGTTTTAGTTTAAAAGTTTAGACTAGATTCATGAGAATTACAACCCCATCCTCAGTCAAATACTGTCTTTATTTTGAAAATAAAAGCGAAAGATGGACTAAGGTCAACTTAACATTTTTGTCAGAAAGTAATTAAGTTTTTATAAAGCACCATAAATCCACGTCCATTAACATTTTAAAGATATTTTAAATTCAAACATAAGTTCAGATTTGAACAATGTCTTTCCAAGTGACATACCTTAAGCTTTTAGAACCAGATTTTTCATTATGCAATGTGTTTTACTTCAAAATTATGCACAAATATTGTAGGTACTTAAAATGTTCAGCTGCAAATGGATGGAATTCCATGGACAGGTAAATTTATCAGTATTATTTAGTGTTGCAGTAACTATCTAGTATAGTATTTATTTACAGAGCTTAAATCTAACTTAAGACTTGTGGACATAAAATACTTATGCAGCAGTAAAATCCAACTAAGATTAGCTAATTATCAAAGAATCATGACAGGATATTAAGAAAAGGTCAGTAAAGTATGAAAGATAAACGACTTAATCAGAATTTTAGCTGCTTTCCTGTACTTTGTTTGTTTGTTTACAACAAACAAACAGTGTTGTAGACCTTTTGAGAACTGGCACCTTTGGAAACAAAATTATTCTTTGTGTTCACACGACAAAATATCTATGGGACTGGATAACAATGAAATGGCATGCTTTACTTTGCTCTGCCATGGATATTTCTTAGATTGCTGGAACAAAGGAAGGAAGCAAATCCAAAAGGACAAAAATTCATATGCTAATTTAGACAACTAAGTACTTTTGAATCTGCAAAACTGGTTAGTTCTCTCAAAGTAACTATTAATATTTTAAGATTTTTTGCTGGTTGCATTTTGATTAGAAACAGAAATTCAGGAACATATGAAATTAAAACAATTTTCCGTTGGGCTAGATGAGTGCAAACAAATTATGACCAAATTATGAAGAACTTTAAAATAAACTAATTGCACCTTGATATTCTGAGTTAAGACCTAATTTCATGAACAGCTGTAACACTGACTGCATAAAAGAGGAAGGTCATTTATTTTATTTATTTCTGACTTTTATTTCTAATATTTGAGGTTAATTCTGAAAACATATATTTTTTTTCCTCAGAAACTCATCTATCAGTGAATAAGCCTTTTTATTTCTTTTGATATATTTTGAAGATGCATATTTTCATAGAATAAAACCCAAAGGAAACCTTCCAACTTCTTATTCAGTCAATTTTTATATATCTGCTTTTTATTCTTTGAGCATTTCACTGTGGTGGAACTTTTGTTAATCTCTCACTCATAAACACCATAATGACTGAGCAACAGGACATGCTTGATGCAGAAGGAAATGTGGCAGGAGCTTCATACCAGGGAGATAATGCAAAGCATTTAGCTATATTTTTCTCCATTTTTTCTGCCCCACAAGCAACAGACCATACAGAGGTAATACTCAGCAATTTAAAATGTTGAGAACAAAAAGCTTTAAAGCTGCTTTTTGGTTCCTGATGGAGTCACCTTAAAAACCAAAAAGGCCCAAAACTGACACCCTGCAAAATTCAGAGTCAAACCAGATGCTTAAAAACTTAGCTAGAGAGAGACAGCAAACGAGAGTGGTTCAGTGTTGCCCCATGGGACAGAACTGGCCTTGCATCCTGTCCCCTGCTAGGGAGGGACAAGTGCTGGCAGTGGAGGGCTGGGAGGAGCAGGACAGTGCATCCTAAACCACAGTTTAGAAGGAAAGTCTCTACAGAGAGAAAATAGGAACCATCTGAAAAGAAATGCGACAAGGATCTTCCACCACTTTTTCCCCAACTTGCCAGACTTTTTTTGAAGTGTAATTGTTTTACCCATGAGGGGGTCCATTTGATTTTTACTGAACCAGAAACCATATTCAGAATTACAACCCCCATGTCATTATGAAAATAAGAAGACAGTAACAGTATAAATCATCTACGGTACAAAATATACTAAAAGCAGCAATCAAATTATTGTAGTATTTTCTTTTAAAAATTCAACTGTAATAAAAAGTCATAATATAAATGAACAGTTTTTAAAGAGGAAATGTAGCCACTACCATGACCTTTTAATTTTAAATTGAACCCCATTTAAACTTTTTGCCTAGGTAGACACCCATCAGACCTGTAGCATTGGCACTTTCTTCTTTGACTTTGCAGAGAGCACAAAAAAAACCAACAAACCACAGCCCTTTATCACATGCTGTGCACAAACAGCAAATAAAGCAGTGTTAACTGAAAATACAGGAAAAGTTCTATCAAGTCTTGGTGAACGACAGTAGGAGCATTAACATCCGAAGAAGATATGATTGTGAAATCAAAATTTCTTCATCAAGTGAATACCATATAAAAACACCCCCACATTTCTTGGCTGCCTTGGAGCTACAAAACAAAGTGTGGACTGTCCACAATTTTTCAGCTGTGAAAGAAGAGGAAGAACCAAATTCTACTGCTTTGGGTTTGGCATATCATGCTGAAGGAGGAATGTGGCAAAATCAGAGGAAATTAAAAATAAAATGGATGTGACTTTATTACCAGATTTTTTTTTAACTGCTGGGAAATATTGGAATATTTAAAATGGAAAATACCTACAGTTGAAGTCATATAAATTATGATATTACACATCATGCAAAGTAGCTCAAGTTAAACATATGGCAACTGAGAACAATGACTTAGCAGTGACCTGCATTATTCTCGTTATTTTAAGAGAGGAATATTTAAAACAAAACTGCCATTTGTGATGAAACTATGACATGGGAAAATATCCACTGGGAAGAAGAAAGAGACCACTTAACTCATTTAATTTATGACTCAAATGCTGGTTTGAACCCAAATTGTTAGAGGTCAAAATACAGTACATCATTTACTTTGAATAAAAGCTGAAACAATTAGCAAGAAACATGATCATGATTCCTCACTTGAATTTTTAAAAAGTAGCAATTTAAGGCTTATTTAAAAGTTTTTGTACTTGTTTCATGGTTTGTATCTTAAGGCACTTTCAATTACTATTTTACATTAGTGTGTCATTAATTATAAAAATACTGTTTAAATTACACAGAAGATGCACAAATATATAAAACATCTTGTAACGTAACCATTTGAACAAAAAAATTATAAATCATTCCCAACCAAACCAGGAAGGGGCTTTAGTGTCTCACCAACCAGAGCTTAAAAAGTGATTTCAATTATGATTTGTTAGTCCTGCAACAGGCAAATGCAACCCATAAAAATAATTTATTCTGTGATAATTTCCTTGTAATCCCCTGATTTAAGGTCTTCCATAAACAGTCATTTATGCCATATATGATTTCTTTCATAAACACTGTACTACATCCCCAAAGAGATGCTAAATTACTATACTTAGTGCTTCAAATTTGTACATTCATTGAATAAACTTTCATAAATGTTCATGTAAACCTTATAAATACCTAGAAATAATGAATGGCATACAAAATTCTCAAAAAATAAATAACATACATGTATATATTATGCCTTTCACCAGATAGCTCCTTGACTTTTATACTTCCAGTTAGTTCCTGATCAATCTCAGAACAGCTTGCATACCACAGGATTTGAATTATGACATCTTTGCATATTCCCATATTCACTATTGGTTGCTCTATTTTACCCTGCCAGCTACTGCTCATCGTATCAGCTGAATCCACATCTTCTCACAAACCTTGTTGTTTTCTTGTCACATGAGACACCTAAATTTCATACCTTATAACCAATGTTAGGAATCAGTAATAAAGTACTAAACCGCAACGGATCAGCTCTCTGCTATTAATAATTAGCATATCACAGAGGTTACCACAAAAAAAAAAAAACCCAAAAAAACCCAAAAAAAACCAACCAAAAAAACCCTGCAGAATTATAAGGAAAAAATATTATCATTGAGCAGCAGCTGCATGCATATGGCAGTGGTTAGAGTCTGACCCAAAATGCAATATCAGACTAAGAAGATAAACTTCAACAAGACTAAGCAGTTTTATACTTTACAATTAATAGTGTATTATAATTGCGAATCAACCATACACTTGCAGCATGTAATTAATGTCAAATCATCATGAGTGTTAAGGAAAACTGAGGTTTAACTTTTATAGAGCCTTTGTTTCTTACTCTCACAGATTCCTCAGCATTAGAATTCCCTGGTTGAACACTCAGTACTGGCATTAAGCCTTGAGGCTCTTCCCACAAGTCTGTAAAATCCCATGTTAAATGCTTGTTTTAGGAACAAAACTTTGACATTTACCACAACATGGGCACTGTCTCTCTCTCAAAACCAAGAAAGTCTGGCATTTTTCGGTTAAGCAGAATCTAGAACATATTTCATAGTGCTTGGTGAGAAGAAATTATCCGTACCAGCAGCAGTATGTTTGATGAAGCCACGGTTTCAGCAAAGTTACTGCCAACGTGGATTTCCTATAAGCCACTAGACGTCTAGAAAGGTTTGTCTTCTCTGCAGGTCCACAGTTTCTGTCACCACCTGCTACACAAGGCATCCCTTTAACAGAACATGAGCCCATAGGGCTTAACCATTACCTCCAAATTGTTCTGTAGCTGTAACCATACACATTCAGTTCTTGGGCACTGTCTCAAAACCTCCAGGTAAGTGACATGTCACTGGCATGTTTGCTCTGTCCAAGGAAAAGCCACTGTGCCTCAAACACTATAGGCCAAAGTCTCACACCTGAGGAACAGCAGCTGTTGTTTTGCCCCATTAAGGTTTTTCTGAGAAGGATCACTCCAGACTGGTCAGGCCTACTTCTACACCAGTCCTTTCTGCAGCCATCCTTAAGAAAGCTTTCAGTGGAGCTTTGTTTAAAGTTATCTCAGTTTGAATTTTTAACATAGAACCACAGATTGGGTTGGAAAGAACCGTAAAGATCATAGTTCCAACACCCCTGCCAAGGGCAGTGACAAAGTATGCTAGACCAGGATAGTCAAAGTCCCACCCAGCCTGGCCTTGAATGCTTCCAGGGATGAGATATCCACAGCTTCTATGGACAACCTATTCCAGTGCCTCACAGTGAAGAATTTCTTCCTAATTACCAATCTAAACCTGCCCTCTTTCAGCTTAATTCCACTCATCCTTATTACTACATGTCCTTGTAAAAAGACTCTCTCCAGCATTCTTTAGGTTCTGAAAGGCTGCTCTAAGGTCTCCTCGGAGCTGCCTTTCCTCAGACTGAAAAATTCCAAGTCTCTCAGTCTGTGTTCACAGGAGAGATGCTCTAACCCTCTGATCATCTTTGTAGCTCTTCTCTGGAATAACTCCAGCACACAGTACTCCAGGTGTGGTCTCATGAGAGCGAGCCCATGCCTCCAAATTAAAAACACTTCCGAGGCAGGGAGTATAACTTTTTCTCTGCTGATTGAAATCAGAGGGTTTCCTTGTACATCCCACAGGTTTCTGGCTTCTGGAGTTCACCCTGACCTATACAAATCTTTAAATTCCCAGTCTACTGTTAGTTCACATAGGTATAAACTACACTTCTTAAAGCTATTATAAATTTCCCATGCCAATAAAAGTGTTAGGACTAGTGACTCTGCAGCCTCTGGACAGGTAGGTGTAGGTGTCAGTTCAAGGGACTTTCCTTTAACTTTCCTCTTTCTCTTCTGTTTATTTACCTTCAAATGCTTCAGTAGTGAGGTAAATGTTTTCTGCTGCCTTCATTCCTCTCCTGCTATCCTTGTGCAGTGAACTGCAAATGCTTCAGTTTAATTCCTGTTGTTTCTAAACAATTACAGCTCATTAGGTTATCAGAGCTTCCTGAATGAAACATTGCATAAAGTGATAAACCCTATTTGAGCAGAAAACAATAAACATGACTACAGTGCTAAATGCCTTGATGAAAAAATCTACTAAATTTCACTACATCATTTCCAGTTCCCACCGAGTTCACATTTCTGTGGTGTTAAGCTGACCAGGAAGGCAATTCTGCCAGAGTCCCACATTCAGAGGAATTAACCTTGTCTAAAACACTTAACTTCTCAATGATGAAAATGCATTCTTTCACAATTAACATCAAGAAATCATTTCCAACCTGATACTATTAATGGAAACCAGATGTTTAATTTTCTTCATTGATTTTGTTAGCCATGCTCATATTCCCTGACTTCTCTGAATTCTGTAGCTTCATTCAACACATACATGGATGCTACATACGCATTGAAGCCTAGGTTCATAAACAAGTGACAAGAATAAGCAAATACCAATGATCCAAGAGAGTAATTTTGGGTTTTTTGCTCTTAATATAAAATGTTAAGCAGGTCTTTGAAAGCAATTCCACTGCTGTTTCTGGACAGAACTTGTATTCATTTCTTTTACTCTACATATTAACCAAAATGGAATGAATGCAAACCGAGTGAATATTTGTCATAGTACAGTATTTCTAGCTGTAAACATAATGAAAAAACGGATCCCCAGTGTTTAAAAACACTGATTAATTTTTTTTCTGTTAGCATAGTAAGCAATCTGTGTGATTAATAATGCAATACTATTGAAATAGCAACATTTTGTTTAATAACTTTTAAATAGTCGTTGACTTGCACTGTGGAGAAAATCAAGGCAATGTGTAGGTATTGCATGGAAGAAGAATGTTTACTACTACATTATAGAAGGGATTGCACCTAAGCCTTCTTTTGTTAATTAGCTGATTTTACTGCCTCATGCAGCTAAGAGGTCTCAGGGCCTGTTTCTCTGCACTTTTCAGTAAACCTTGCATTCAGAAAATGGATGGGTATGATGTTGCCAGGCTGCCCATGAACCTAAAGGAAAGTTCTTTTTGTGCACACTCCATGCCTTTGTGTGAAGGTGAACTACAGTCTGAAGCTCGCACAGGATGAAGTACTTTTATCGCATATAAAAGAAGTCTCTTAATTTCTAAGTCTCTTGAAAGAGATTTCTCAGGAGTGTAGCATTAGATGTCTTGCTCCCTCCTCCTCCAAATTTACCTTTGGTCATCGGCCGTGTTCTGGCTGCTGTTGAGGACAATCCTCCACAGGTCAGAGGCGATGAGCTCCTTCTGGTCGCTCACAAGGCCGATGCTGGGCAGCTGCAGCTCACAGACTTTGCTTTCTGATAGACTGAACTCCCGGAACGCAACAAACGATTTCTGAAGCTCATCCCAGTACTCCAAGCTGCAAGGAATCTGTGATAAAAGGGAGAAGGCATTACTTTATGCTTGATTGCAAATATAATGCTTTTTTATCTATATGCTAACAGTGTAAAACTAATTAAACTAAATAAAAGTAAACGGTCATACAGAAAATCTTAACTGTAACCATTACTCAGATCTTGTGCTGTCCTGACTTAAATGAAAATGTTTTTAGAACATCATTGCAGACTAACACTTCCAACTTTCTCTTCCTCTGTATAAACAGCTGCTTGTTTCACAGGAAACCATGAATAACAAAGACAATTAATATAAGCATTATTTGTATTATGCAGCCAAAAGATCCATCAGATGTCTACACATCAGGGTATCAAAGACATTCTAGTTATCATTAATTTTTTTAACTCATTGTTTTAGTTTTAGTACACAACAGAATATAAGTTTAATAAAATAATCAATTATGTGGAGAAAAAAATATAATAGACAGCACAATGTTTTGTGATGGGCCAATACACTGCTAAAAACCCTGGGTGAAAAAATGAAGCACTTGTAAACACACGATCTTTCCTTTAAAGGACTATTTAGACAAATAAAGGCAGATGAAACCAAATAAATACGTAGTGGCTTCTGTTTAATTACATCCCTAAATTTAAGTCTGTAAATAATACACTTGGATTATTTCAGGATGTATCACTGAACTGGAGAGAAAGTTATTATAGACATTTCTATAGGCAATAGAAAACCAATTTTAATGAAAGTATAGATCTTAAAGGGTTGTATCCTAGGTGCCTTTTATTTTTTTTTAGTAATGGCAAGAAAGTGAATGAGAAAAGAACATGAATTTAGAACAAGTGCAAACTCAGTCACCTGTGAAGATTTTAGAATAAAGACATAGAAATCCATAGGTATGGCAGTTGTACATTCTTAAGAATTACTAGAAGTCAAGCTGACGTAAAGAAAATAGTAAGGAAAAACTGCATATGCATGTGTTATTATTTGTTTCATCCCTGTGTATAGACATACATACATAAATGACCAGGAAAAAGTAAGAATATGGCAGAGATGCAAGTAAATTTAGAAAAAGTTTTGTAAGCATTCTTCCTTGTTATTCAGTAAAGATTATAATGCAGATGGAGATGACAGTAAGCTGATTAATTAACTGGAATGAAGGTTAAGAAGGAAAATTCAGGGAGCTCAATGGTTGAAACTGGGGAGAGCAAAGGAACATAAATAATCACCAAAGAATTCTACAGGAATTAACATGTGGAACCAAAGAGCCTGAAAGGTGAACTTTAACTACATATGTCAAGCTACAATGATATGTGAAGACCAAAAAAAGCAACCACAGTCAGTAAATTTTTTTTAGTTCAAGATGTAGGACAAAAAAAATTGTCTGATACCTGTCGGTAAACCTCTGATGCCAGTAATGTATGTAATACAGAGTACCACAGCAGTGTCAATCAAGAGAGCTGATTTAATTTTGAAGATTAAAGTGTGAGAAAAAGGGATTGATTTAACATCAAAACCCATATGTTACATGTGTAAAGATAACAACACATTTGTTTATAAGCTGCATGTTCAATTGGAAAGGGTGAAGTTCTGGAAAAGTGTGAGGCAGTATGATGAAGCCTGAAAAAAACAAATATCATCTTGAGAGACATCAGGTAAAATATTTCCAAAAGTGAGGAACAAATATTAATTGATTTGTATAAGACATCAGTGGGGACTCATCTGGAGTATATCACATCTCCAATGCTTCATCTTAAAACTGTATTAACTCTTACTGTGGAGAGTTGAAGACTAAATGAAATTAAACAACAGGAATATAATTGTTCCATCCAGACACCTCAGGAGAGAAACATTAAATAGAAGAAAGGTTTATATAAATTTTGTGTCAAAATTGAATAAAGTGTAAGGCTAGAAACTACAGAAAAACATGGGGATATGCAAGGACAGCCTTGGTGCTCACGAGAGCTGCTTTTGAAAGCTTGATTTGTTAATTAGATGGAGAAAATAACAAGCATAGCCCCAATGGGATAAGGCTGGGCTTGATGACCCAGAAAACTTCTTTCTTGGTTCTCTGTTGCTAACTGTACAATAGTGCTGTGCAACACAACAGTAGCAATAACAAATACCAGGTTAAATTTGTGGCCATTTTTCAAAGTTACACTAAAGCGACTCTTTTTGCTCTCAGTGTTACTAGACTTTTAGAATTTTCTCAGAATTTCTCAGTGTTAAATTATTTGAATGCTTAATGCCTGTGGACAAACACTCAAGACTGCTACACTACCACAGTAATGTTCCTACCCTCCAATTATGGATACATTGGAAACATCCAAAGATCTTCCCTATGTTAACTAGGAAAACATAAAGAGCATCTTCTATCATCTGTTGTCTTTTACACTACATCTGTAGCCATTCACACTCACGCTTCTTTTTTTTAACTTTTACAATCTCCATTGGTGATAAAACATTTGAGTTTAGTTAAATATTGTAATACTTGGCAAATTTCCTATAGCATGAAGTCTTGGAATTACATAATTATGAAAGGATTGGTTTCATTTCTGAAAAAAAGGCTGCAGCCTATCATGGTTGTATAGATTCTTTACATACAGCAGTATTTATTTCTGCATACTTTTAAGTCTCATTCCATAAAATACCTTGACATTCTTTTAGGAACCTGATTAAATATATTTGAATACTTGGTTTGGTATTGTGCTTCCTAATGTCTATCAGAATTGGAATTACCTTTTCTTATCAATGTTATTGAGTAACCTGCATGCAACGGAAGCTATCATATGTAGTATTTTTATTTCTCTTAGATTAAATCTTGAAACAAAACTCTTTCCTTAATGAGAATCTCACAAAATCGGATTAGAATAGGAAGTAATGGGTGTTTTAAAGGAGGATAAGCAAGGTGATGAATTCTATTCCCACTAAGCTTAATGAGCTGGAAGAAAAAGTTCAAGAGTACAGTAAAATAATTTTTAAGTGGCACTACAATACAAATAACATAAAACTATCAATAAGGATAAAGGAAAATAATATAGAGAGATCAAAAATAAAGATTCAAAATAAAGGTAGAGCAAAACTTGAAAAAAACTAAGCTGGATTTCACACACCTTGTTTAAAAAAAAAGGTACTTTAGTATTTCCACCCACTCAGTAAGTGGTAGATCTATTGAAACTACTCTTGAGGAAAAGATGGCAAAGTAAAATGATGAAAATATTTATGCCACAAAGAAGTAATAACTTCATAACTCGCCTTCAGGCTGTGGTCTGTGGTATAAACTAACACAGTGGAAGTTTCTTCTGAGCATGAGGAAGAACTTCTTTATTGTGTGGGTAACTCAGAGAGATTATAGGCCCCCCGGAGACAGACAAGAACCACCTGGATGCAATCCTGTGCCATGTGCTCTGGGATGACCCTTCTTGAATAGGGAGGTTGGACCAGAGGATTCACTGTGGAACCTTCCAGTCTTACCCATTCTGTGATTCTGTATACTGCATGACAACTTCTAAAGTGAATTATGAAAAATTTGGTAAGGCATAGGAATGATTACTGAACTCAGCAGTATGAATAGCCAGAAAAAACATCACTGAACAGTTAATGCAGACTGGTAAGCAAGTAGAAAAGACTATTCCTCTTTATTTTGTTTGCAATTTTTTTCTATACTATGTTGTAATATGTCAAGAAATCTACCAGATCATGAGACAGTGTGTTTCAAAGTGTCATCTGCACATTAGAGATAAGAAATCAAGGACACACATTATAGATTGCCTATACAAAGCACAGCTCATGCTTTGGAACTACACAAACTGTAAGCTTTCTAGTTTGAAGCCTGCAAAAGACTTAGTTGACTTAGAATCTTTGATTTCTACATATCTAGCTTTATTTTTTCAAGGAGTTTATTACTAATGCCTGATCGGGATAAGTTTAAGGAAAGATGGTAGCTCTGGGCAATATCAGCTGCCAAAAATAATAGTTGTGAAAGCCTGGAAAGGGGTTATAATGCCAGAACTGAGTCATTAGCAGTGGGAATAAGTGAACTAGCTGCAACAAAAAAAAAATCCCCACATGTAGAATTAAGTATGGTGCTTTTACCTTAAAATATTTGAATAAAACCTAAGCTATAATTCATACAATTGTTACCTCTTAGAAAATGTGACCACTAGGGCTGCCTCTATAAAAGCAAACAAAAAAAAGCATGTTTAATTTTTTTGCTAAACAACTAGCTTGGTTCTCCAGCAGACACTTCCCTGCAGCTTTTTGTCCTCTTCCATAGCTCTCATAGATACTATACATATACATATCTACTCATAGATAGTTTTATTTCCAATGATTGTATTCACCTGTAACTTAAGTGTGCATAAAAGTATTATTTAACCATGAGCTCAGATTTAACCAAGGATCTCCAAGCTCTGTTTTGCTAGAAAACCACACACTGTGGCAAACACACTTATTTAGAAGGATGATTATGGCAATAGGGAGCGAAACCACAGTCAAATGATTTATTTTTCAGCAGCATCTCTGTTTAATAACAAAGATTAGGAGCATAAATGAAAAGCTGTATGAAACAGCCTAAACTCTAAGCAGAGAAATTGAAGGCTGTTTCTTTTTTCTCTTTATGGCTGTGAACTATAGACACTGGAGATCTGAAAATGGTATGGCAGTTTGGAAGAAGGAAAATGGTGTATTGCCAATGTAGATGACACAAACAAACAATTTCAGAAATAGTTGCCTTGGAGGAAAAATCTTTTTAATTTGAAGATGGAAGATTCCTGTTTTCTCTGAATCTCATTTCACTCTATTTTAAGATGAAAATTTTCATGTATGTTACACTAATACATATGAAAAACATCTCTGATTTGAGCAGAGCTGAAACCTCTCAAAAAAAAAATAATTCAATGAGAAACCTGAAAATCCTCTTAAAACCCTGCATCCTTCAAGTAATTTCCTTCACACTTGTTAACCTATCAGCAAGACAGTATGTTAGTAACCAACATGAAGTACTCCCACTGAAGCACAACAATGTGATTGTGTTTTTCCTCTTCATCATATATTGTGTCCTACATTATCAGTACCAGAATAATTTAATCCCTACTTGGAAACTAGGGGGCCAAGAAATGCTACACAGTCTGTTAATGCTGTGTTATTAATTTCTGCCTTGTGTTTTACAGATACTCCTTATTCCCACTTGTGGTTCTGTATAATATTAAGACTTGATAGAAAGATGAGTATTTACCCATAAGTGCTTTATAAAGAATTTCAAGATCACAACATGCTTCTACATTTCCTGTGAGCTGATGTTATCCTCCCAACTTTAGACTACTTGGCTAATTTGGACTTGAAAAGTGCTGGGTGCACACCACTTATCTGTCTACAGGCACATTTCTACAGCTGAGCAGAGAGCCAACATCAGTGGCCTGCCACAACCTGCCATGTTGCCATAAATGATCATACCTATTATTTAATATACATTTTGTCAGAATGCTAACAGGTCTCAGACATGGACATAATTTCCAGCTAGGAGAAAATTAATTAAAATATCTCAATTTCTCAACCAATCCCACCTTTTTCATAAACATTTTTTTGTCTGTAGGAAAAAGACAAAGGAATCAGCCTACTTCTTGGAGGTTGTTGAATGAAGGCGGTATAATAGTATTATGCCTTATTACTTAAATACTGAAGCATATGATTTTAAAATTCAGTAAAAAAATGAACTTTAAAACTATTTACATGCAGATTTCTTAGGCTGCAAAATACATCTTGTCCAGTTGATAAAGAGAGATAGATATCAACAGCTGGATTACAGGATGTGCCTAATGTTTCTTTCAGTGATGCTTCCTTTTGATTGATGTGTGTGCTAGAAAAGAAGCTTTTACAGAAGAGATATTCAGTTCTTGAATCTCAGTCCTCAGATCGTGGGTGCTTCCTCTTGGAAATTAAGCTATTCTTGGTCCAGAAACAACTACTGTACAAAAAAAATGCACACAGAAGACAGGAAGTGTGTGTGTGTTTTATCTTCTCCAGGCAGGGCCACCTCAGTGAATGAGGCAGAACACAACATAAACTAGCACTCTGAGTCAGACACAAACCCATACTGAGATTCTGACTTCAGCTTCCTCAGCATGAATAAACTGATTGCTCTGTAATAAAGCTATTCTTTTGTTAAGATATCTTACTGGTTTAGGGCCAACTGCCCTAAAAACACAATTCTTCCATTAGGTGAACAGAAGTTGCAGTAGCAGGAAATAAAAAGTTTTGTCCAGATTTTTGTAAGGAAAAAAGTCTTGGCAATCACTACCAGGAAAATTACTTTTAAATTTGATTTTGAAGTATTGTTTATATAAAACTAGCAAAATAACTCTGCAGAAAAATATCATATGTAGAAAATATGTCCCAAAGAAAAATCATGTTAAATAGAATAGAACTCTGTAATATGCCTGTTCACACAACATACAGAATTCAATCTGACCAGTGGAACACCTACATTTTAGGCAAATGTAGGATACTTCAACATTCACATTCCTGTGCTTCTTGTGTGATTGTCAGTGTGAAATCATGCTACAAACCACTTGCCTGTTAGATAATATTTTTTAACCTTCCTCAGAGCTAAGATAGTATCCCATCTGTGTAGAAAACAGACTCTCCTGGCACAGCTACAGACCACCAATATTCCCATTTCATGAAGGAAAAAACCAAACAACCATGCCACCAAAAAAAAGTGATGGCTTACAGTGAGGTAAAAATATAGCCTTGTATAAGTAGTTTTAGGATTAGCAGTAGTACTAGGACTAAAATTTAATTGTACAGAGTATTTGCTGTTCCACCCACCTCAGTCTCCTTTGTATTTTCACTAGTTTTCTCTGCTTTGACAGCATTTTGAAGTGTTAGATACCTGTATATTTCAGGCAGTAAAATTTATTCCACTATGGTACAACATAGATTTTCAACAGTCTAGAATAATCAGACACCCCAACTGGAGATGTTTTTCAAAATTATATCATATAATTTCTTCCTGGAATTCTTTTACTTCTCTTTGAATTTTTTTGGAATAAATTTGGTCCTAAAGCTAGGACATTTAAATTACAAATACTCACTCTAAAATTTAATATGCAATATCTGCTTAATTTAATTTTTTCCTTTATCTATAGTGAGGTCTTTGGCTGACTAATGAAAATAACTACTATTTGGCTATCTGAGTAATAACATATACCATGGCTCTTTCAACTCCATACTAACAGTACTAATAGTATATTTATTTCATTTTATTTAAATTTACATCTGTCCTGCAGTTTATAAAATAAGCATCAAATAGAGTTGTAATAAAGCGATGTGAAAGAAAACTCTTGTCTTCTGAGAAAAGTCGTTCTTTAAAAATACATAACTTCATTTTAGCTGACTTTGGAAAAAAGCGTCTATACATCTTCAACTAATAGAAGCTATAAAAAACCTTTTGTAATATTGGAACCAGTTGAGAAACCACAAGTATTCAAATGCAGGAAATCATGATTTTATAACATTTTAATGTGATCTACTCTTGGGAAACAAAGTTAACCAAACCCTATTTCTGTACAGGAAATATTCCACTGTACAGTTGTAATACATTGTGGTGAGGGGTACAGCTGCAATTTTTTCACCTGTAATGCCCCACTGGTATTGTGGCTTACTGAATTGCATCAAGATTGCCTTCCTGTCCGGAAAGCCCTCTAAGTACAAACACGACTCTAAGCCCAGGTTTTATTTTCCCCTGGTATCAGAATATGGTAATTTAAGAGCCCTGAGAAATGCTTTTTAACCTTTTAGAAGAAATATGTAGCATTCTTTTATTAGGAACTATGTTCTTTGCTTTTTTAAAACAACACATGACCAGCTTATCAGTTTATCAGGCTAGCAGGTTCAGGGCAAATGCAGGTGTGTGGAGTAATGTAATCTGTCACAGATACTGGCTTTTTTCATTATGGAAAAATTACTCTAAACACCCTAACAGCTTTTTTTAAGAAAGCACAGAATAGCGCTGGGCTATAACTGAGATTTCTGCAGAACTTTAAACAGGAAAATTATCCACTGCTAAGTGTCAAACTTTTCTACTAATTGTCATTCACCTTGAGACTGAGTTTATGTGAGGATCACTTGCCTTTTGAACAGCAAAAGTAACAATATTTCTTTAATTCATTAGATCGTAATGTATTGCTTCAAGTATTGAGAAACAAAAATATACGATTGGAGGTCTTACTTTAGGGACTCACCTACTTCTTGGAAAACCCTTTATTGTCTCTTTCTGATACAGGAGCTATCTTCCACATTTCC
The DNA here is from genome assembly GCA_013401135.1 of Cettia cetti. Taxonomy (NCBI): domain Eukaryota; kingdom Metazoa; phylum Chordata; class Aves; order Passeriformes; family Sylviidae; genus Cettia; species Cettia cetti. The sequence goes on from VZUI01053519.1 coordinate 299,235, forward strand.
TTTAAGGTTTTTAATTTTTTAGGCTTCACTATTTATTAATACTATAAGCACTATGATGTTGAAATGTAGTCACCTCTGACCATTGAGGTTAGCAGTCTATTAATACATAAAGTACCTTATAATTTTCAGTATATGAATATTCTCACCACAGTAAAGCCTGACTCCTATAAGAAGTACCACAAAGTCAGTGTACAGCCTGGATACGGACTTGGGCTTGCGAAGTTTCATAAATCAGAGCCACAAAATCTGAAGAGTACAGAACACGAGGAGAGTGTAAATCTGTCATTAAGATAATCTGATGGTTTCGTCAGTCCTCTGGCACCCGGTAGAATTTTCACTGGCTCAGTAACCCCTAAGGGTAAATTTCACTGTGATGCACAGGCAAATTATGCACAACTTCCATTAACATTCCCAACAAGTTACGCTTAACTCTCTGCAGACTGCACAGAAACTCTAGGACAAACAATATAGTCTCATCTCGATGCAGGCAACACTAAGATCACAGAGCAAAATAATTAAGATTATATACACACAAACCAGTAACAAAATAGTAAAGTCTGAGATAATCCTACTCTCAGGAAAGGAAGTTCACAAATAATATTTAAAGATGGAATTCCCTAAGAGAACAGGCTCTGTTTCAACATCTGCTGAAGACTCCAACTTCTTTAGTCCCTATTTCCTTCCTTGCAAGTAAATGAGGACAATACTTATAATTAATAGCCAGAGTCTTAAGTTCAGGAAACATGTGCAGAACTCAGATCAGAAAATCTGCTTGCCTGCAGATCATCTGAAGTGTAAGATTGTAGATTGTGGGTAGTGTAGATTGACTCAATCTATAAGCAAACCTACACAGAACTGTTTACGTGATGACCTGCTCCCATTTTTGTACTCATGCACAAACAGAAACACGGCATCTACTGCTGAGAAAGAGGCTCCCTACATTAGAATAAATGGCATTTGTTACACTTCTAGTTTATGATGAGGTATGTTCAATAATAATAATTGTTTCTTTTCAAGCTTGTTGCAACTCTTCATAAAGTAGATTAGTACTAAAAACACTGTAGAGAATCTTTATGTAGTAATAGTATGACTATTACAGTAATTTTGAATAACATCCAAAGGTAGAATTAACAAGAAATGTAAGCTTTAAAAAGCAGACAAAGCACCAGATTTGCCTTCTGAGCAATTCACAACAGCCACACAAATTACTTCTCCATCCATCTAAAAAGTCTCATTATTTGAAGACAGTACTGAAATGGCAGCACATTCAATAACTTGCAAACCAACAGGTTTATCAAGAAGCATGGTTGAACTTTACAGCTTATTATCTAGTAACACCATGAACTTAAATCACTGACCTGTCACACACAAATCATCTGGATTTCCAAAATAGTTGTTGCTTTGGGAATATAAGAAATAAATCAAAAATTTGTGGTTTCCCAGAAAGAACTTTTCCCAGACTCTCAAATGCCCAGCTGAATATTGTAGCCCCAACAGGGAATGAAAAGTAAAAAGGAAGCAGAGTCAGCCAAAAATGAGGTATTCTCTGTTAAAAGGAAAAATGAATGTCTTTGACATTGGTCATAATTCTTTTCCTGTTGACTGTCATGTCAAATCCTTCCTGGAATAATGGCTTACAGTAGGTCTAATGTCAGTCAGTCTTAAGCTCATGCTTCCTTAAGCCACTGTTAAAACAGCCACAAGGTGTTAGAAAATGAATATTTATTGGCTGACAGTGTTGAAAAAACCAGATTCCAGACTAGCAAGTTTGCAAATGCTTTTTTTTCTTTTAAATACACAAACGCACATGCATGTCAGGCAATGCAACAGACAATTTTTTGAATCCCTAGATTTTGAAGTTGGAAATATTTTATGTTCTCCTAAAAGAGATTTCACCACCTTTGGAAATGCTCTGTGTGAATCTTACCACAGTGGTTTTATTCATGTAGTCTTTCCTTATTAAATCCCAGTTAAGCCCTTGTAGCCTCAGAACCATACTCACTGCCCTAAAATATTCTTCAGTAGACCTTGAGATTTGGTTAATTTAATCACCACTTTTCTAAACTGTGTGCTGTATCTTAGGACACTATATAAAGAAGAAAGGCCAAAAAAGGAGATCTCAGCACACATTCATCTTTTCATCAGCTGTTATAATGCTGACTACACTTGCATGCAATAGGAATCCTGGCAGGTACACAAGGGAAACATCCACAAATACAAAAACCTGTCAGGGTTATAGTTCAGCAGATATTTTATTTTAATTTCATATGGAGAAATGAGCAAATGCCACAGTTTATCTTTTGTTTAACAGCTTGCATCTCCCACTGGATGATAATCCAAGAAAAAGAATTTTAAGTCTGTGTTAGTGATGCATTTTAAATAAATCAGATAACTCAGAATTTGGAACACTACACATTGTATGATTACTTTGATTAAATAAATCTGGTTTTCTCCTGCTTTTAAATCCATGTCACTTGGGTAAATGCTCTTGTGACAATACATAGCTTTTATCTGAGATATGGGGCAGTGCCAGCAACATCCCTCATTGGAAAGATAACTCTACAATGGAATGACAATAAATGAGAATCTCTGTAAAAGGTTCACTAGATAAAACAGGCCTCCGGCTGTACAGGAGATAATTTGTGTGTCCTGTTCACCTGCCTGCACAGAATAGCAGAATATTTCCCTGATGGCATATGAACTGTTTTCCTACCTTGGTGAGCCCCTCCCAATCTTTGCTCTATCCCCTGCCAACCTAAACCTGTCAACCTTGTTCTTGGTAAAGATAAATGATATAAAAATATAACTCAGATTACATCAGAAAATTATAACAACATCACAGGCAAAGATAAACATAAATCTGAGATTCTAAAGACTGCAGGAAGACACATAAAGACTTTGGGGAAACTAGACACACAGTGCAATTACAGTTCTAAGCCCCGCAGCACAAACGTTCAACAAAACTTTCTTTGAAGTTAAATATCTAAATGGGTTAAATATCTAAATATCTAAATGTAGCTAGCTTCATATTGTATCTGCACAATGTGAAAGTCACTATTGAATCAGTAACAGATCTTTTTCCTCTGCTTTTTTTTTTTCTGCTTTCTGTCTTTTGAATTTTAAAAATATCACAGAAATGAAGATGACTTGTCCTTTCTCACATATGGACCTGACAGACCCAAGGAACTGTACAAGCACAGTTGAATTTAGCATCACACAATAGTTCTGAAATACAGCCCTTTGTGATGATGTGGAATATATTCTTCATTAATTCTTTATGTTCTGGGACAGTGGAATTATCTGCATAATAATAAACTATTGTCTGAAATCAAAAATTGCTCTTACTCCTTTCATCCTAATGCCATACTTTCAAAGTAACCAGAACATACAGGATGGAGGAAAATGCCACAAATTCTCTTTCAACTGTCCTAGTAGCCAGATCAAGCCAGTGTCCTCATCATTTAGGAGAAGAGAGACACTACAAAGCCCTTACTCTGAAATTTAGACTGTCTGGCTCATTTTTGTTCCTAAAGATGCTCATGTATCTTGTACAATTCTGATATCTCTGCAGGAGACATTTCAACATACATTCTAAACCAAAATCTGGATGAAGGCTATTACCATGCTTCAAAGTTCTTGGAGAAGAACATTTCATGGTAGGATTTCATAGGAATGAGAATCATCACTGTCCACAGATTGCAACTTTAACTTCCAGGCCACAAGACCATCACAGAGCAAACAGAAGGCCTTTGCTCAGTAATGATGAGCTGGTTGCTTTATAGATTATACTTTAGTGTTAAACTGGGAAACTGTGGCATGCCTTAAGTCTTCACATGTGAATACTAACTAAACAAATTCATAAACACCTGCACAGTTTTTATTACAGAAATTATCTGCACATGAGAGTGACCTAAATGTAGCAGTAACTAAATTTTTGGAGCAAGATCAGTAAGTTTTTTCTCTCTGGTTTTGTGTACATAAAAAAGGACATGTCTTTCTTTAAGCACAGAATAAAATAGGTTTTTGAAGTTACTCATCCACATATCTTTAACCACAAGACTTCCTCTTACCAGCAGTCAACTTGAATGATTTATCTTTTATAATGGAAAAGTCTCAGAGAGCAGCCTATATTTTTTTTTTTACTTATCAATACATCAATCTTCAATATTTTAAAAATAACAAAATTGCTACTTCATCTTGTTTTTTTACATTTTGAATAAATTTTCACAAAATTTTCCAAGTTTGGACTTCCCTCTAGTCCTGAGGTGGACATATGATTCTCATGTCAATACTATTCTACACCTTTGAAACACCTTTGAAAGGTGTTTCTTCAAATACTAGTTATCTGAAAGAATGGTAAATCACACAGAGACAAAGGACATTTGCAGCATGGGAGAATGGGACAATAAAGACTCAAAGATTAAATTAAATAGAAAGTGTTTGCCATGCCTGTTAAACAGGAAGAACAACAAATTCAGATACTTTCAACCTCTGCAAAGGAATATAATCCTGACGCAACTTCTTGTAATTGGATCAAGAATTCTCACTTCAATTAGATCCAAGTTCTATCTCAAATTGCTAAAGAAATGCCATGTGGTATACCATGGCAGAGACATCAGTTATTCCTGTTCCCTCTACAAATCAAAACAACGTTTGGACTGTAAAAACAAAGTACTAGAAACTTGACCAGTGGAACTGCTTACCTTTGCAACAACACAAGCTAAAGAACAAGAAAACAGCTCTTGGTGCAATTTAGAAATAGCAGCAAGGTAAGGTTCAACAGAAACAATACAGTTAATATCAACTCTTATAATCTGAAGCTGTTCTCTATGCTTTGGCTGTATCAGATAACATGCACCTTCAATATTTAGAAAAATTCTCCTTATGGTGAACCTTTTGCAAGTTCCAGGAATTTGAATAATAGCTATAATAACAGTTATAAAACCTACCCATGATTAAAACATTATGCTAGAAGTTTAACAAAGACAGAAAGCTAGATGAAATGTCATAGCAACTCAGAAAGAAAGAACATGCCACCAGAAAACTTTGAATTCAAGACAAACTACAGAAAGGCACCTTTGACTGTATCTTTGTGAAGTAGAGGATTAAGTGAGATGGTAACACAGCTGGGGACATGATGGGTCCTCCTTGCATTTGAACATACACACAATTCTGGGAAAGTTTTTAAAGTATATTTTAATATAGCTTGGTATCATTATTGTCTTTAAATTTAGATCCCTTTTTTCAAAGAAGCTGGAGTCTTTGGCTTGCAGATGTTTCTCTAATGTTTCATTTGAAGAACTGAATAAAATAAATGTTGTTTTTTCTTTTTTCTCTTTATATTTAATGAATTTTCCATATGCACTAAATCCATAGTATATTAATTAACATGTATCCACATAGGGAAGAAGTGGAGCTGATGAAAGTCCTCATGATTAACTTAAATTAGAATCTGAAATTTTACACGAGTATTTGGTAAATGCAATTTACCTAAAGAAATTAAAAACTGACTGTATTACTTATTCCACTCACATAGCTCTGTTAGATTAATAAAAAAATGCACACTGTCCATGTTTAAAACTACTCTTTATCAGGTATATGGCCATTTCTGGAAAATGTGATGAATCTTGAGTCCGGCAACAATTACTGCCATAATTACTGGCCACAACCAAAGCGCGGATCTTCTTTGTAGGCATTTCTGCACATCATTTGCTCAAAGCAGAATTTTTGACTAGATGCCCTCTAATTTGGATATCTTTATATTTTCTCTTGGGGTAGAAATCTGAAGAATTTCATGAACACCAGTAGAAGCTGACAGAACCTGATCACTGGTAGCTGAGTGCTTCTCACTCTCTGAGGCAATCAGAGTGAATTGGACCTCTTTTTCTCCAGACTGTTGTATGGAAGCACAAAGCAGAACTTGTGTGCTACTAAAAGTCCAGCAGTGTATGCCCACTTGAGGATATTCCCCTTGGACAGGGTCATATTATTCCACAAGCACATACACAATGGCTCATGATGTCTGTTATCTATAATGGGAGTGTAATGTAATTAAAACAAAACCTTGGTGTGCCGTGCTCCAAAAATACCAGCCTGAAAGAAGGCAAAATGCTGGCTTTCATAGCAACCTAATAGGGTCATCAAGACAGCCTGTAATAACACAATTTTGATCTTTGATTCAAACCTCATGCCAAGCGGAGCTGATTTTTTTCCATTTAATTTTAATTTTCATGTAACTGAAAGGAGCTGACATTTGGCTGTCTAGAGGGCAAAGAAATTGGCAGGACACTTACATGATCTCACCAACAGTATGTGCACGGTAATAACATTATACCATTTATCTGAGGAAGATTATCCTACTTATTCATAACTCAAAGCATATTGGTGAATAATTCAATTTTAAAAGCGATTTTTAACATCACAGCAATAATGAAATATAATTCAACAGTTTTGAACAAATAGGAAGAACTGGGAAATATTTATTTCCCTTGACTCACAAGACTATTCTGATTAACAAACAGATTGAAATAAAAAAAAAAATAAAAATAATGACAGGTCCAATTTGTAATACAAAATGGAAATGGAGATTACCAGAATTAAAATTGAGCTAAAATCAAAATATGTATGCAAGGAATAAGTGAATTTAAAAAGAATTATGCTAGACAGGAGAAAATGTAATGACCCAATTGCATACATTAGAAAGCAAAAATTCCATCACATTAAGGATCAGTGTAATTTTGAGGTATGGTCTCTTTTGGGGCATGGAGACTGCAGCACTCAGCCTTCCTTCAAAGAGAAGTTCCATGATCTCACACAGTCAAACTGCACCATCCACTTCAACCCTCTCAAGGTAAAATGAGAGAAAACAGACCCTTTCCTTCTACCCTGGGGATCTCACTAGAAGCAGCACAGCCATCTGCCATCACAGAAACAGGAGAGAACAGCCAGATTGGAGATTTTACTTCAATGATTCCACTAGATCTTGGAAATTTCAGGTCAAGTCTTTCCTCACATGTTTCAGTTTCAAACCAAATGAAGTCTTTAAGCAAAGACTGATGGGTGAAATCATAAAAAGAAAGAATAAAAAGTGTTTGCTCACAAACTAAAACTGATAAACTTGGCTATAGCTTATTATGCAACATAAAAGCTTTAGAGGTAAGTGGGTAAAAGGTTTATACAAGTAGTTTTGAAACTAAAGATATGCTCAAGCTGTGCAATGTACCTCATATTGGTTTTATAGACCTCCTGACATTTGTTTTGTGCTCATTTTTAATAAATCTGAGTTTGAAAACTTTCACTTTACAGCAGTAACATTTTCATCTGTTACTGAAAGTAGAAAATTCATTACCCACCTGAAGAACATCTCCAAGGTCTGCAGTGCTAATATCTGGGTCTTCAGTGGTATTAAAAGGAACAGGGTTAATTCTTACAAGAGTGAGTACTCTGGGTTCTGGGTATCTCCACAGCATCATTCCTGGACTATCCTCAGTTTCATTGTAAAACACAACTTCATAGGCACTGGGCAGCTTTTGTGCTTCTGTCAAATGAAAGAAAGCTATAATCTGTTATACAATTTCTAGAAAGAAACATGCTGGTTTATGAAACCAAAGTGATTAAAAAGAAATCCCTCGGGATCAAAAGTAGAGAAAATAAAAAAGCAATTTCCCTGACTTTTGAAACATTACAGCTTAATGGAAAGAAATCAAAAAAGTCTTTTAAAGTATATTTTTTTAATTCTAGCAGATGTCTTTTCAAGTGCTTTTCCAAAATTATAAAGTTATTCATTGTAAGAGGCAAATAATGTCTAATAGGTTACTACTGTTTTTACTTTATAATCTAGAAAAAAAGAAAGAAAAAAAGAGAGCCCAAATTATATTCTTCTTACCTGCATCTTGTATATACTGGAACAGGCCTGTTCTCAGATCATCTGAGGTATGCTCAGTTTTTGAGGCCTGATTCCTTTCTGCAGAAAAACAAGTGGGGTATGTACGTTCAGGTATCAATGTCTCTACACTGCCCTTTTCAGCCAAGTACTGCCACAGAAGCTCCTGAAGAAGAATTAAACAGTTCAAATGCTCCTGACCCCAGAAAACCTTTAAAAAGAAAAAAGAAAAAAAAAAAAAAAGAGAGAGAAAATATGAAAAAATTACATACAAATATTCAGTCATTTTTGAAGGGAAAAACACCTCCCCAAAACAACAGGAACTTTATACAGCTTTGAGTCTGCACTACTTACACCTCAATTGCTTGCAAGCCTTCTTAATGCTAAAATAAAGAACAGAAGCAACAAAATATCTTTACAAAACCATTTGTCAAATTTGTTATTTAATTAATTCCTACCATTTAACAATTCATAGTGATGCTGCCTGGAAGACCACAGATCTTGAAAGTAATATTCAAGAACTCTACGTAATGCTAGGACTTGTCACAGGTTTCTCAGTTTAAGACATGACAAAAGTCTCCTAAAGATACAAAGTTTAAACTCTTCAAAGTCCTTGTTGCTTCAAAATTGGAATACATTTAAAACTAAGTGACACAGCAAAGAATGTGACACAGAAGACATATGAAAGATCATCTTAAGCACAGAATTGAAGGATATGAATTGGGTGTTATGTAAGTTCTCCAAATGAGGTTAAAAAGTTCAAAGTTTTCTGAAGTTTAAAACAAAAATACAGAAAAATATCTAACAAAATTGGGCAAGCAAAGTCCAGGAGATTCACACACTTTGTAGCAAAATAAAAGGCAAGAAGGCATTCCTTTCTTCCAGCTTTGACAAGCGCTGCTGCTTTTTTCAAATCAAGCTCCTGTTTGAGGGAATTGTATTAAAGGGGACAAGTCCTTAGACTTCATGTGCAGAAGCAGGCCTTGAAGCAACATGGCAGATAAGGAAGCAACTAGCAATTAATACAGAAATTAGACTTGGAACCAGTGTGGGAAATGAAAATCCCCACACAGAACTTCAAAGTCCATGGTAAGGGTGTGAGTAAAGTAAACAAGTCAGGTGTGCACATAAAGAGTAGTGCAAATTTTTCAGAGGGGGAATACCAATTTTCAATTGTGAAAAAAAATCAAAAGATGCCTAACGGGAGTGTTGTAACCTGCCAAGAAGGCAGGTTTTTTCTTGCCCTGCACCTGAAAGTAAGCCCAGAGAATAAACCAAGACCCTGTTGAAACAGGGCCACAGCCAGTCCTGAGCTGACATTCCCAGGCTAGGCAGGTCTTCCCCTGAATTTAGTGCATCTTCACTATGGTTTCTAAAGTACCTCTGGTCTCAGGGTCCCACACCTACTCTAGCACCACTTCCAAGGAGCTCTCTATCACCTTAAGCCAATCTCAGAGGCCTCAGTTCCCCACTGAGAAAGGAGGGATGAACTTTTTTCTCCCTCACACTTTTGTTCATTTCATTTGGGGACAACTGGGAACTCCAGGGCATGGAACTCCTACTACAACATTCAGAAATGAGGCACTGATTTTACATAAGCTCTCAAGGTTCTGCTGCAATATAAATTAACAGTCAGAGGTGAGGTCATGTTTAGAGCTGGTAAAATCATTAGTCATAAATAAGTTAATTTGAAACAGAACTGCTAATGATTTTGTCATCATTCTTAAATCTATTCTGCCAGACCAAACATTTAATTATCTTATGCAAAAGCTAATTGTCCCTAATTATATTCCACTAATAAACGGCTTTCTGAGATTTATAGATTTTTTTTTTTTTGGTACTTGACAACCCCCAAAATTTTGGAAAAAAAAATAAGCATTTTATTACCAACACATAGAGGTAGTCAGTCAAGTACCTGTGGAAAACAAATTTAAAAAGGGGCAAAGAAACAAACTGACTTTATTCAATAATATTATTTTTCTAAATTTGTGTTATCTGATTAACCCTATTGCCAATGCTATGGTTCTAAGACCTTCTAATGCCAATTCTGGCAAAAAAAACTTAATGACATAATTAAATGTCAAAATTTCCTTTTTGTGTTTTATACACTTGATTTATGTATTTAGTTTAAAACATTTGGCGTGTATAGGTACTATTATAAAAATAATCAAAACAGGACATATCTTAAAGCTCACTTGTTTAAGCCTCACAGAATCTATTTTTCATTTCGAGAACTCCCATGCTTCCTGGACTGATTTCAAGTTGTGGGCATTTCCAAAAAGGAGAGGATAGCACAGAAAACTGAGTATTAATTGCTACAAACAACAGTTTGCAATTATTCCCCTAAGAAATTTGTGTAAGTTTAAAAAGAAAGGATATGTACTTAAGGTTACCCCTAGGCATTACAGACACATAGATCATGGACAGACAAACGTACACCCATCAGAACAGGACCCTAGATATTAAGTGTTAGTAATTTGATCCAGAAGTTTAAAGGAACACACACATACAGCTAAAATACAGCGCTTAAGCAGTATTAAAAAAAAAAACAAACACCAAACCCAAAACACTGTACATAATTTTTCAATCAACAGTTTACATGAAAGAGTAGATACTTATTTTATAAGGTAGAATAAAAACCACGCAAATCAAACATGCAAAAATCCCCAACCTAGCAACTGGTTGTAGGATGCAAAGGCTTTCATGCAATTAATTTATGAAAACTCAATCATCCAAAGCCAGTCCAGCTCAACAGCACAACCACAAGCATTTTATACAGACCTGCAGCAGTCCTCCTCTCAAATCAATGTAGATTTTTGGAACAGATTGCTCTGGGCCAGGATCACCACTGTGCTTACACCACTTGGCTTCCACATTAACAGAGCAGCAAAAAGGGCCTATCAGAGATTTGGCTCTTTCTTTGAGACTTGTTTTAAGTAAGAAATCTTTTATGTCAAGGACTAAAGATGATCCATGGATTCCTAAAAGGAGAGAGAAATTTAATCCCACTGCCAGCTATTCTCCCAACATTTTTGTGCTTATTTCCTAAATTCACTTTACCGTGAGCCTGGGGATCCCTGCCCAAAAGCCATTACTCACACAAGTAGTCCCACTGACTTTCATGGAAATACTTGTGTGGACAATCACTTTCCTCTCCAAGCAAGGGCATCACAGCTGGGTAACAAGATCTGTAATTTTTTTTTTAAATTTCCTGTTTTTTTACTTAGCTTGCTCTTCCCACATTATTGACCAGGCTTTATACTATGTTGCAGTTACAGAGCAGGTATGTCTCATCCACATTCCTTACAAAGAACCATTTGCTAAAACATGACTTCTTGCATTCTGAGTATTTTAAGGTTTATGAGAAGAGACATTTTTCATTAAACCAGATTTTTTTTTCCAAAAAAGTCTATTAAGAACACGAACATCTGCTTCACTTGATTATATTTCAAATTTATAGGAAATAGCTATTTTGAACAGTTCTCTCTGCTTTTGTCCAGGTTAATTACTATAACATAGCACCCTGCTAGAATTAGGAGCACTTAGCAGAAGAAGGGTACTGTTTGAATTTAAATAATTCAAAACAAATGCTTATCTCAAAATATATAATGCACATTTCCTGAGAAAAGAGTTTTAAAGTTTTTATATCCTAACCTTTTGAACTTTACATAGCTTCACAACCTAAAAATGATAATGGCAGATTACATTTATGACAGAACTTACATACTCTCATTAAAGACACAAACATTTTGAGGATAGAAACATTATCTAGAAATATCCCAGGTCTTGTGAATTTAACTCACTGCAAATCACTGTTTAATAAAATAAACCATACCTAATATCTCTTATTTCTTTTGTCTATTTACATGGAAAGCACTACATCTGAGGTTGGCTTAACTTTTATCTCCTTTGGTGCTAATACTTGGATTCAACACCCTGAATGTTGGATGTCACTCTACTTTACAATGCACACAGTTTATTTTTCTGATGAAACTAGACATTTAAAAAAAGGCAAAAGTTTTTTTAAAAAACCCTAAGGCTTACACACAGGTGTTTCAAGTTTAATTTTATATTTTTATAACTTTGCTGGTAGAAAAATCCCCCCAAAACACAACTCACTGTTTTGAATCCACGCAGTAAAACTTCTATGAATCTCTCCTAGTATCCAAGGAAGAAGTGTGTCTGCATCCTGGGGCATACAGTTTCGTAATACTAAGCACTGGTTTTTGTAATGGAAGGAAATACATTGCATATTTTTTTTAAAACCAGCAAACACTAGGAAAGTGGTCCAACAGTGCCCATAGTAATAATGGTGTTGAATTGTGTCCCACCTGAGGAGGAATTATAAACCTAAACCATCTCTCCCTTGAGCAGCTGGAGTTTAGTAAGAATGATCAAAGACTCAAACAAACCATTGTCCTATGCCAATCAACAGGACTGGGAGAGGAGTCCTAGCTTGGGGTTTTTTATTATTTAGGCTGGCTTCTGAAATCCTGCATCTGCTCTCATGGGTAACAGGCTTATGGGACAGATCTGTTCAAGGTGGTTTTTGACACTGAATTTCAGTGTTAATCAAGAAAACTAGCACCAACACACACTGGCACCCTGCTATGGTTAGTTATTTTAAGAGGCACTGTAATATTTGGAATTTTTTTTTTTCATATTCTGTATGGAATTTTGATTTTAAAGAGAATAAATTCTTGATGACTATTGCACAAGTCTTCAACACAGAGAAATGTTCTTCCTATAGTTTTATTGGAATATGTGCCAAGTTACAGAAATAACAAAAGGGGGAAAAGAATGCCAGAATACAAGTGGTTTTATTTATGTTTTCTTTCACTGGGATTACACTTGGAAGGATTATGCTTTGCAGACTCTGTGTTGTCATCTGAGCTCCACAAAGTACAAAGAAAACACAATATCCAGCAGCTTAGAAGCAGAACTGAGCATTCAGCACATAAGACTGCTGGTCCAAAATCAGCAGTGCCTTTCTCAAATGCTAAGCAAACAATAAGAAATGAAGAAACAATTAAGAATAAGGAAGTGTTGGTTAGTTTTCAATACATGAAATATTACAAGACACATCCATGGATTGTGTCCTACAAATACCAGGAAAAGCTCAGGAACTCAGTACGAGACTTTTATTTTTCTCACTGTGACCCAGATTGCTCTTCTGTAGACAAGAATCACACCCTCGTCCCTTCTAGCAGTTGCATCTACTTGCCCTTTTCAGGGATGAAGTGATTCAGTATAAAAAAAACCCTGTTCACAGTTAAAAAAATGCAACGCAGAGAGCATTTACACAAACTTGCATGAAGTGATGCTTTGAGGAAGCTTAAAGAAAACAAATGAAGAACAAGTATGCACAAACCTTAAAAAGCAATAGTAAGTAAAGAGATCTCTGCGTTGTCTGAGAGAAGGTCCAGTAGGATACTATTTCTACAGAAGTCCTAAAAGCATATGCTCAGACAGGGAAGTGCTTTCCCATGACTAAAGCAATCACCTCAGAAAAGTAAAGACAGTAAAGACAGTAAAAGTAAAAGGCAAGATAATTTCCCCTTGTTTATGCCTTCCCACACACTATTTTCAGTCAGTCCTTCAATGCATCTTTCAAAAATCTCTATTGTAGAAGTCTACCTTCAGTTTAAATAGATTAAATCAAAGTCTCCATTTGAAGTGAACTTGAGATGGCAGCACAAAGAAGCAATATATCTTCATAAATGATTGCTGTGACATGTAGAAGTTAACTTGTGCTGTTTGGATTATGGCTCATGAACATCAATGCACTTTACAGAACGTGCAATAATTTACTTTTAGGAACAAATAGTTTCATGACTTTTAAAATACTCCTCCAAGAGACTAATAAATATGAAGCACTTGCTTTGGACAGTGTTTAAAAAATGCTGCCTGCCCTCCCCTGTCAGACTCCAGCCAGAAACACAATAGCACCACAAAACACATCTACACTAATGGAGCAAAAGAGAAGTTAGACCAGGCTTCTGTGTGCTATTGGAAGGATTACCTTTATGATGATATATGGTCAAAAGGAATATCCAGGTATTTTTATATGGTTGGAAATAATGTAGGAGGGTTTAAAAATAGCTAGCTTTTCATGTTCAAGAAATTACCTTGCTCCAAAATTAAAGCTGGAGATCATTACAACAGAAGAGAGAAAAAAAAATTACCTAAAGACATTTACTTTGATATTCTAACATCTTATTTTAGTCAGTATGTATTTGATTTATGCTAATATTTACAAAGACATCTCACAGAATCTGAGCACCCTTATACAGTTTTACACAAAGCTTAAGGTTTATATATAATTATAGTTGAGTTGCATTAGCATTTGTCAATAATATGGAGGCTTCACCCTTGTCAAACTGCCATGTGTGTATAAATCCATTTGTGTGAATAGAAAAAGAGCTGGCCTGTTTTAATAGATGCAGCAAATATGTAAAAATAATCCTTGCCTTACAGTAATAATCACTTAGGGTTTAAGCAATACAGGTATTAAGAAAGGGCTCTGTTTTTCCTGGTTATCAGAGGAAAAGACAATGTTTTGAGATAAACTACGGACTGTTTTCAAAAACATTTCAGTGCTGATATTTGAATCAACTCCAAACGAAATGAGTAGAAATATAGAAGGAGCTTTCTTTCTTCTACTGTTCCCTGTGCATTTGCTCTTCCTTAGCTTCAAATGCTATTTGGTTCACTGCACTGTCACCTAATGCAACACAGAGCATGATTTTATTTGGCAAACTTCAATAGGGGACAAGAGAATTAACAAAATGAAAACACATTTATTTTAACAAAGGTAGCAAATGGCACTGAACTGGCACTTAGGTCTCTTTTGAAAAGCCAGTAGCTTTGCTACAAACAATAGCAGTATGAAGAAAATTGCTCTTCTGAGTTTGGAGGAACTCAAGAAGCAAAAGTGTGTCCCAGAGCACACACATCCAGGCATGCTGCTTCAGAGGCATGTGGGTGATGTGGTCTCACTGCCAGCACCAGCCTGTCGAATGTATTCCCACCCAAGGGATCGTGGTACCCTCTGAAGGAAGAAGTCCAGGCTCTCCCATGGGTCATCCACGCCTGGGTGGCAGAGATACAATCTTGCTGCTGAACATCAATTAGCAAGTGGTTTTCCTTACTACCTTCTACTAAAGTGATAATCTGTGATATTTGGTTCTGAACATTTATTTTTCACTTTTGTAACTTCAATAGCTACTTTCAGATTGTCAGTGACACTAGGGCAGCTATTAAAATGTAAATATGCCATTATATCTAATATATTGGTACAACTATCTACACAATTCTTTCCTCTTAAGAAAACTGTAGATACATCACAAACTGAGTAGTTATACTACAGTTACAATGCTTTGTTGACAAGTATCATTGACAAACCATCTTCTGAGAAGAAAGGGTAACAAAGCTGGGAAATACTGCAGTTAATTTAAGAGCCAGACAATTTACCCAAGTCTGGAAACAGCAGTAGCAAACAAATGGTGAGGCATAGTAAAGAACCATTTTCCAGAAGAGATTCAGTTAACAATCCACTGACCGCACTGGATTTCTCATTAGTATCGAGCTGAATCTTATGATGGTTGATTCTCCCCATGAGAACAATACCTACATGTTACCAATTAGCTATTCTTTAGTGAGAGTTTTCAGCATTACATTGGGACACATATGGGCTCTGTAAAAACATGAGATGTGTAACACACGGTAAACAGAAAGTAATGATCTTAAACAGGCCAAACCCTTGAATTCATCACTAATAAATGTCCCCATGCATTCAGCGGTACTGGCTGCTGGGAGCCTGTTTTCTTCAAGTACTTCAAACACTAAAATCCAGGAACATTTATTATTTTAATCCATTACAGGCAGTGGTTGATTTAACTTTATTGGTTGTGGTGGTGGTAGTAGTTATAGTAGGGGTAAAGCTATGTTCTTTTACACATCATTTCAAAAGGGCTTAATTATATTTTATAGCTCAGGCCAGGAATCCTGCTTGTTTTGTGTCTAACAAGGTTCAAATGGAGTTCAGGTCAGTGATGAATCAGAAGAGAAGTCAGAGATGGTTATCTATTTGAAATGAGCTCATCTCCCTTAAAGAATAACTGGGCAGGTACATCATGTTAATTACACTACTGCATACTAAATAACGGAAAAATCTCAATTCACTTGGTGATTTGGTAATTTTGGATTTTGTGATGCCTGATCACAGAGGGCATATTAAAGTTTAGATCCAAAGGGATTTTAATTTTTGATCAAGGCTGTCTTCAGAGTACAATAATTTAGAATATATTTGTAAAGCTCCATATTGCCTTATGTTAGTCCCATTAGGTGGAGAAAAATACACAATATAAATCAACAAAAATAGCGTTCATTTTGCATCTCTGAGTCCTGCTTTCAAAAGTGAGTGCTATATCGATATGAGTAGTACTTGGTTCCTTTATCATAAACATTTTTTTAGATACCACCAGGTTCAGAAAAGCAGCTAAAAATTCTTACTCCAGCTCTACAGATAGACATGGGGATGTTCTTCAATTTAGACAAAGATCTACACATTTTCACAGCTTAATTTTAGGTGTCTGGTTGAAAACTTTGGCTTATCTTCAGGAGATAGCTGGTACCTACAAATGTCACTGATTTTTAAAGTTGTAGATACTTAGCACAACTGAAAAATCAGACACTGAATGATGGCCCAGCAAATGAAGAATTATGAAATAGTGGATGCCACTCAAAATGTATCCCAATATAATCACCACAAAGTTCATTTAGAGTTACAGCTTTGATGTCTTGCTTCTCTGGCTCTACACTTGATTCACTGAATTTTAACTGCTTTAGTAATCTAAATTGTCCATGAACTAGAAGGTAACTTTTCTTTATAAATAAACCATCCTGAAGAAAGTCCCTGGCAGCAGCTGAGCTCTATTTGAGCTTCTATAGCCCAGTCAATTATGCTTGTGGAAGTCCAAGGCTTGACAAGATACATC
This sequence comes from Cettia cetti, assembly GCA_013401135.1. Classification (NCBI taxonomy): domain Eukaryota; kingdom Metazoa; phylum Chordata; class Aves; order Passeriformes; family Sylviidae; genus Cettia; species Cettia cetti. The sequence goes on from VZUI01053519.1 coordinate 316,116, forward strand.
CAGGCCATACAAACCAAGTAGGTTTCCCTGTACTCTTGGGATGTGGCTCCTGAGGATCAAGGACAGCCCAGGTCTAGGCTTATTCCAGTCTTCTCCCTTCAATTATTCCTCCTTTGTATACTTCACTGTATTCTCATTTGTGCCAGCATGATCATTAAAGTGTACCTGTCCAGTGAGCCAGCTGAAGGAGTAAATCTTGTTGCAAACTTTTCTTTATTATTGGGTTAGTTTTCAGAAAAATGAATGCCCTGACTCAACCTAACGATCAGCTACCTGAGTAACTGAGCTAGCAAAAGGCAGTGTATGGAAATGTGTGGCTAAAATAACCTGAATTTCCTATAAAACTGCACCATTTGTCTGGGCAGCAAACTTGTGATTCCATCCCATAAAAATATTCTTGACATGGAAAAAGAAGAAACATGGAAGTATATCAATAATTTAAACAGTCCCTATGACTGGAAATAATGTCTAACCTCTGTGTTCTATACCTCACACTGAAAAACAAAGACTGAATGAAGAACATCTCAGAAAGCATAAAATGTACAAAGAAAACATCCAGATTTCACTGTTATATTTGTTTTCTTGAATTTAAACAGTCTATTAAATTGACTTTCATGTAAAACAGTATCACCTAGTATTGCCCCATACAGCACTGGGATCCCATTATCAAAAGAAATTTCAGTCTCAAAAAAAGTAATTAATTTCACAATAAAAACTGAAGAGATTAAAAACTCAAACATATTTGTTTTGAATCAAATTTCATCTGAAATACTTTTAAAACTGAGATACTCAGATAGCAAATGCAGTTCTACAAAATTAGTGCACACTGTCTTGAATAAACAACTTACAAGGAACTTTTATTCATTTTTTACTCTCTGAAGTTAACATGCTCGTTCATCAGTAGCAATTCTGAACCCTATTACAAAGTATCAGTAGGGAATCTGACCGGGATTAATAGTGGTACTCAATCCTGGGATTAGATGGTGTCTTGTTTCATGGATTTTAGGCCATCTGTTCTTCCCTCCTACATTATACTCCTGCAGAACTATAAACGCACCTCCACCTCAGGGACTGTAGAAAGGAATTAGAATTCTTCTGCTTTTCATTATCACAAGATTCAGTAACTCATTTCATTGTCAGGATAATCCCCTTTTACTCTTTCTTTTGCGCTTGCAGGATATGCCAAAATGACAAATAAAATCCCAGATGTTAGAGACCTGATGAGGTCTCCACCTTTCCCTGAGTGTTGGGTTTAAGCTACTTGGGACACTGTGTCAAGTCTGACAGGACCCTGATGCCCACACCCAATATTCATTAAGGTTTGTTAGTGATTTGTATAGCTGTCTACAAGCTGCACTTCCACCTCAGTCCTCAGTGGCCATTTAAATATTTAGTTTGTCCTCTGGCTTTTATTGACAGAGAATTAATTTCCTATTGTTCAAGTGTTGGAAAGAGTTTATATTTCTCTCTAAAAGTAACAAATGCCTTCTGGGTGTTGTAAATGGCTTGTTACTGCTGCATATTATTTTAGGTAGTCATATCTAATTTAAAGTTTTATTTCCCCATGGGCTAACATGCATATCTGCAGCATCCAAAGGCTATGACAACGCCTTAGCAGAGTTTTCTCGAGGGAGTTAGTTAAATCCAAAATGAAGTTTGGTCTTTGCACTATACCAATTCATATCTGCATTTAATTTCTAAAAGTTCTGTAAAGTATCTCAAGTATGTAATTATTTTCAGGTTTAGTAAAAATACTTGCAATTACCATAGTCTCAACTAGTGTTTATTTTTTCCCCCTTATTTATATGCTAAAGTAATCATCTCTACATATGGGAGAAAGGGCTGGGGAATTCTGTGTATGATCTTTGGAATATTTTATGTCCGTAACTCTCTCAGTTCAGACACTGAGCAGCATGACTTCCCTCCCGTGCCCAGCTGGAGTAAAATAAGGCTCCACTGAGAGGCTACAGGCTTCTTGCTGTCTTTCACTTTGGGGAAAGAATGGTCCTCAACTTCTCTTAATTTATCTGCTCTTTTGGCAGGTAGGTAGTGCTAATTTCAACTACAAACCTAAACTAACTGAAAGCCATATGTTTAGAATTACATTCTGTTTTCTAGCATTTTTTGCTAAAACTTATTTAATTCCTAATGCCCTGTGGCAGTTAAGGAGTGAGTCACACACCTCAAGCACAGTACCAAGCGATCTCAGTTCCGACTGGGTACACAGGACTTGAGCTCTAAGCATTTGTCAAAGATGCCATGTACTTCAGAAGACAAAAATCACTGAACCAGGTTTAAAACAGTTCTTGCAATTGGAGTTTTCATCAAGAGTACAAACAAGCTGCTAAGCTAAGTGTTCAGTATTTAAAAAATGGATATATGTTTTGACTTGTAACTCAAAGCCACAAAAAATAAAATTACTAGAAATAATTGTTTTATTGAACATCAATAAGACGAAATCCTACCCTTAAGGGCATCAGGAAAACTATGATGGTAATCTCTTTTAAAGTAATTTTTTTTTATTTTTTGGAAAAGAGATTTTGTTTTGTTTTATTATTTTTTCTTTTTGTGACAGTACACTGCAACAGAGTCTACAACAATATTACTTTACTAAAACCAAAATACTGAGCATTTAACCATGAGTACAGAGGGGAACATAAGTATTCTAACAGAAATAGTAACCATGTTGTTATAAGTAACTGTTCTACTAAAACCTGAAAAATGTCCAAAAAATGAAGTCCCTTGACACACTAAAGGTTTGGGGTTGTGCAACAGTGCAGGGGCATATATAGAAATAGAGGTGTTTTAGTTTGATCCAATTGCAATGTGAGTGTTCAACACTTAACAATTTATTTTGTTAGAAGTGAAACCATTCAAATAATTAGCCCCTGTTTTTCAGAAGCTAAAACTTTTTAGTTTTGTAAGAAATTAAGAAGAAAAATGAAACCACAATGCCTTTAAGTTTTCATGCCTTTAAGTTAAACCAGTAAAGTCTGGAGGGAAAACCGATAATTAAAAAAAAAAAAGTTGGATAGCAAGCTTTCTTCTTAATTTCAGCTGAAAAGAAATGAAAGCAATACACAAGGTCATGCACTTTTATTTTCCCCTATAAGGGAGGAAAAATGCCGACAATATATATTCTTGCGAGGTTTTTTTTGCTCAATAATTCCTAGCAAATAGGATTCCTTTCAAAACAACTTCATCTCCTGCATTAGAACTCATCTGGAAAAGGGGTCATTTACACTGTTTATAAAACACTGCCACATAAAACGTGTAAAAAACCATATTTCACTAAAAATAGCTTGCGTAAGTAAGGGATTAGAGTAGTTTCTACTGCTGTAATTGTTCCTTTGTAGTTTTTTCCATGATGTTTTTGAACAGTGTTTTTAACTATGTTTATTAAAGTCAGCACATCAAAAAGGATCAAAGAGTAAGCTAGTGAGAACCAAAGAAACCCCAAGCGTATTGTGTTGTCTCACTGGGGAGTTATGCAGATTCAAGTAAACAAGTGCAAATTGTTGAGGTTTAAATGAAAATTTTCTACAATTATTGTATCTGAAGTCATTCTATATAATAACATCTGTACAGCAGATGGCCATACTGTACAAAAGGCAAGCAATACTCCTTTTTCTTCCTCTGTTTTAACAGTACATCTGAGATGACTACTTTTGTCATTGCGCTTAGCTTGGTTCAGCAAATAATTCATAAAATGCAGCTGCTGCAGATGGTCACAATAGTTATTTGACTGTAAAATCAAAGACACAGTGAAGTATTCACATATTAGTTTCATTCTTTCAAAAAAACCTCTGACATTAACCCTGTTCAGCTCAAAAGGTGTATCTATAAAACCTTTCATAAAAAGAACAGTAGTGAAGAACTGAGATGTTTAAATGCTCCTTCCTCTCAAGACACAGCTAGAAACTTTAAAAAATTGAGTTAGCTTGCATAATTTTTTTTGCAATAATAAAACAAATTTAGTTAGGAACTGTGGTATTGTTCTAAAGGATTTTTAACATAAGATTAAAGTACCATTTCCCCCACACTGAGTGTTTTATCTTCTCTCCTGAAATTGTAATTTCCACTTTGGTTTCTATCAGCACTTTAAATTCAGATTAACAGTTGTAAAAAAAAAAAAAAAAAAAAAAAAAAAAAAAATCCAAGCAACTTCTCAAAAGGTTTTTTGACAATTTCAATCAGTTTTGTAGAAGCATGTCTTTTGCTCTAATTAAAACATAATTTACTGCACCATCACAACAGTATACAAAACCTCATGCAGATGTATTTTTCCTTTTATAAAGTAGAGATAAAGCATTTTTAACTGGAAAAAAATGTGAAAAGCGTCTGTTGATGTCTATTAATTGTCTGGTTATGGAAGTTTGTTATTTAGTATAACTAATGTCCATTTTCATTAGATTTGACATCAGTATTGCTTCACTTCACAATGCCTGCCAGACTATGACCGTACTGAAGATTCATGTATGGCTTATAACACGTAAAATAAAGATTGATTTCCTCAGACTGCCAGAAGAATTAAGAAACAGAACTTCATAGCTGAAAACGTTTCTGAGGCTTAACATGCAAGGCAAGGTAGGTCCTCCTTCTGGGAGGATGAAAACCTCCAGGGTAAGTGAAATACAGTGTGAGTTTGCCAAATTGCTTTATGGAACAGCGACGGAGCAGCACAGCTTTGATGTATCGAAGCGTGATGTGGACACCATAACGTACCACGGGACAGATAATGCATAAATGATAGAGGGGAACCGATGGGAGGGAAGAGGATTATTACTCAGAAACAAAACTAAAACTATTTAAAGCACATTATAAAGGCTTTTACTCAGTTGCAGTGCCTTCTAGGCTAGAGTTGGGATCCGAATGGAAAAGCGTGGGAACACAGGCACTGTTCCTGCCTGCACTGCTGTTTATTAATGGATAAATCAAAAGTTTCAGGCCCTGGCACTTTGACAGGTTTTCATGTCCTGTGAACCTTAAATTTTCATTTTTAACTTTTAAAACAATAAAGAAGAACTGAAACTTGCTGGCCTGAGGAAAAATATTTCTGATGAAAAAGAAATAAATCACCACCTCAACTGGCCAGCAACTTGTTCCTCTCAGCTAGAGATCATTTTACCTCACAAGTGACTCTTCCAACTACCTACATCTGGCTCATCTCCACACCATGGAAATATACCATCTTATTAATTTTATTGAAATACTGATAAAACAATTTACAGTGACACTCAAAATATCTCCATTTTAAATGAGTCTCTGGTATCTGGTTAATTGCACTCGAGGTGTAAAATTCCCTTGCAGTGCTTCAGTAATGAGGCCAGAGTGCCTGTTTTCCCTGTGTGACTCTCAGGTGTGCAGAGGAAACATGTAAAAATTGAAAACTTCATAAATCTGGAGGAGAATAACAGCATGACCCAATATTTACATAGTAGCACCTGTCAGGGCCCTGAACAATTATTTTTACATTTTTAAGCCAGAAACAAAGGTCCTAACAAGAAAATCTAGTTACAGAGTGAAAACTGTCAAAATTTTGTCCTTTGAATTATGTGCTAAATTATCAGAATACCAGAGGAGTGATTCTCATAACCACTATTTCAGCCAGAATTCCATCAATAAATTAGTAATTACAAGCTAGGGGATATTAACTACAGAATTAATCATTCTTGGGTGCTCCCTCACAGAAAGGAAAACTCAGGTAATAGGGTCTATCAGGGATTTGCTATTTTCTGTTGCAGATTTATGATGTTGGCTGGAGTAGCTCCCTGCAATGCCCCACACTTTGAAATGGTCACTAGATCACCCCTGAAACAAACCAGTAGCTCTTCCAACTTTAATAAAAAAAAAGCCTTTTCTTACCTGCAGTTTTATGTCCACTTTTAATATTCAGGCTCCCACTGAGGTTTGAGAAAGAGACTAACAAACAAGGTTTACTGGGGTGTGGGATGGTTTCCATCAAAACAACCATTTGAACGGTGTGAATGGAAATTTTCTGGAAGCAGGAAAGGGCTTGCCACAAGTTTTCTTGCATTGAAGCCTTTTGCACAGCGTTGGTGTGCACTGCAGGTAGAAAGTCCTTTGTACTGGGGTGTCTGGATAGCAAAGTGACATCCTCATCTGGAATGATGCCAGCTGATGAAGCAGCCTCCTTCCTGGGCACATCTTCATTTGTGGTTATGATTTTCTTCAAGAACTGGTTTATTTGGTCAAGTCTCGCAAAACTGAGATTTGCTTTCAAAGGTTTTGATATGTCCACATTTATGTCAGCTGTAGGGGACAATTGGAGAAAAATAAGTGATAAGCTATAGTGCAATTATTCAAGCTGTGTGCAAATACTAGGCATTGAGTGAAAATAGTTTTTCCATCATATTCCCATCATGTTTCATTACAAGGACAGAATCAATGTTAAAACATAACAAAACAATATCTTTAGCAATAAACCTGAATTAAAATATAATGAAAAATATTATAAGCAACCATCATTATATACAGTTTTAAAGGAAGAAACATGGCACAATGTGGATTTTATCTCGTTTCTTCCCAGGGATCACCACAGCTATCTGAAAGACACACACTTTATTTGAGTGTGTAGGAGGGTAGATACATTAGTTCTTTTGTGTCAGAATAAAAATATACTTCACATTCTCTTGAGTTTTATATCCAGAGGAACTATTTGACTAAACTCCAAAGCCAACAGTGAACATTTTCAACACATTTAAATGAGTGAATAACATGTGTATTGTGTTGTTTCCTACACAGCTCACATGCAGCAGTCTTCAACGCATTTTCAAGATGAAATGTGAAATAAAAAAGCAAATACAAAAACTGAGGTATGTTTAGATTTCTTAATTTTCCAGGGGGATTGGAATAATGTATTGTTTTTAAATTTTTAATAAAATCATTATTACTTATAAAACTTTTTTTGTCTCCTCACCAAAAAGGACTTTGGTGTTTCTCAGACATCTTACTAAAAGACTCACAGGATTTTTAGGAATCACAATTAATATGAACAACATTGTTAATAGTGATATCTTGGTAGCTGAGACGTAGGAATTGCCAAAGTTATTTCACAGATAGGAAGCAGGATTTTATGCAGTCTGAAACTTATTTCTGTGCTGCAGTATCAGTACATAACAATTCCTTACAGAAATCCAGCTTTTAACTAAGTTTTTATGGTTTTTCATTTCAAATTCAGTTTTTGACCAGTAATGAGACAGCTATTCTGGTTAGGGGGAAAAGTGCTTTTCCCTTTGCTGTTTGACTGCCACCACCCCAACCCCATGAACCAAAAGTGATTAAAATTCTGTGCATATATCTAAACTAGATTAATAGTTCAAACAGCACTACTTAGTTTCAAGTTTCATTATAAATATATACAGGAAACACTGTTGAAGGTTTTACACAGATTAAGGAATATTTCATCAAAACTAGTTTCAAGTTGTCCAGGATCACATCTAACTCTTAACATTGATGCAAACTAATGAGCTCAATTCTCCCATTTTTTAGATAAATTTTTACACCAATGGTAATGGGCTGTAGGGGCCGAGCTTTTAAGGACAGGTTTACACTGACTTCAGAGACTGACAGGCACGTGACAAAGTACTTTTCTGATCCCCTCCCCCCCAAAATATCTGGCACATTTTCTACAAAGATAAGAGAAATTTATTAATGACTGTGTAAGATCTGTCATAGCTGAACTAAAAAAACCCAAACAATCTTAGGGAAATGTCTGCACTATTCCACAAGCTACAGCTAACTGAAATTTAAGACTGAAAAGCTATTTTTAACTTAGAATTTCAATTACTGGTTTTCTGAAAATGCTTTCTCTTGCACTGAAGGCCTCCCACACTAAACTAGAAACTGGTAAAACACTAGCTAATTTGTGGGCCTATCAGGAAGGCAAGTACCAAAGCTAGGAAGCTGGGCATTAGCAGAAAACAGGACTGGAAAGGATTGTTAAACATGGAATTGGCTGCCGAGGAAGATGATGGAGTCACCATCCCTGGAAGTGTTCAAGAAGCAAGTGCACATGGCACTTAGTGCCAGGGTCTAGTTGAAATGCTGCTGATCAAAGGTTGGAATCAATGATCTCAGAGGTCTTTTCCAACCTTAGTGATCCTATGAAGATTTTCAGGCATCCAAAACCACACAAGATCAACTTGGAAGATTTTTCAAAATCCTTATGTACTGACATTTTAATTAAAACCATGGGAAGAAAAATGTCACAACACTTCGGGAAATCTCCCCACACTTCTGGCACTTGGAATATCCCAAGATTTGCCTGCCTTTTATGCAGACATCAACAGGCCTCTCCTTTCTTATTGAATAGAGAAGGGAGTTAGGAAGAAAGTAGAGACCCATGTGACATTAGGACATTAATTTATGATAAAAAAGGAGTGTTTTTAAAATGAAATGTTAAATAAACAACCAAACAACTGCCTTATCAATTTAAATTGCTCCCTTAGTTATGTAGTAATAAAGGAGTAAAATAGAATAGATGTTATTTATTGCTCTCTGCTAAATAATTAAGTTTCTAAGTTAGTAAAGGAGGCACTTACTCCTTTGTGTGGCAACTTTCACATCTAATTGCTTTATCTAATACCCATCTAATTGCCAGCACTTTCCTATGGAAATACAGCCCAGAAGAGGAAAAAAAATCAACAAACCTCCCTGACACCCAGAAATTACTTAGACCTAAGTTGACTCAAGAGGAGTCATGGGCTTAACCCGAAGCTTAACACACCCAAACTGAGTGAGGGCAGAGAAGGGCGCTGGTGCAGCTCAGTGGTGGAACATTCTTGGCACCTGAGCTTGTGCTTTTATCACTGCTCTAGGCCACTCATCCAAGAAGGCAATAAAAAAAGGGCCACCAGGACACGAGAGAAATGCAAATGCACTTCCCTCTTTTCTGTTTGGAAACTGCATGTCACACAAAAAAATCTTGTCATGACTGATAACTTGACTAAGTTTTGTATGAAGTTATTATTATCCAGTAAATCAGCCCTGACAGAAATGTGGTGGCAGCCAGAAGCATAATTGCTGAAAATGTAACTTTGGAACCTTCACAGCAATTATTTTAACTATCTATGATATAGGTTATTTTTACAACTGGTTAAAGATTATCTGAAGAGAGTCTTTGGTATTTTAAGTAAAACATTCAAAAAGAGAGAAAAAAGCACAATTGAGCAATCTTTAGTCTTTGACCTCTTTTATACTTTATCCTTAGCAATGTAAAAGAAACTTTAACATTCCTTCTAGGAAAATATATTTAACTGATGGACAGAACAATGAAAACTGACGAAATATGAAGAGCTATTTATAGGAGTTGATTAAGATAGATATTCAACAGCTTTACTAGACAATCAAAATGGCCTAAAAAGAGCTTTAAAATCTATGAGTCATGCAGATTCAATTGAAACAAAATTTTTGGGGTACAAAATCCTAGTGTAACAGTTTTTTTAGATTATTTTAAACACCTTGGGGAGAACAACACATAACATTGCAAAGATTCCATACCTGTAAGAAGACTGTAACTCAACTAACTCTTTGAATTACCCAAAATTACATCAGAATCAAGACAGAGCAAAAGGTAGCTCAATGTCACCTTTAAGTCCTCAATGTCATCAGCTTCTCCTTTGCCTGCTAATGATTGGCTACCAAAATTAGAACTCAATGCATTCTTTAGTTTTGGGACGTATTAGCAATAACTTATTTGGCCAGGTGTTATCTATTTCCAGCAAAAAAAAAGTGAAGAAATTACTGTGCTTGCAAATAGATTGCATCAAGTGAGTTATTTCTGTTATGCTTAAAGCAAACTGAACTAGATGGTATCAAAGCAATTTTTGATTACAGTAAAGCATTTGAGAGTATAATTGGAATTGCTCTTTCTCTTCATCAATTTCTTCACTACTTCTCTTTAGATTACCCAGTAAATCCATGTATTTCAATTATTAGTTACTAATTAGCCTTCACAACTTTCTGAACAGCCACTAGGAAATAGAATGATGAAATAACTAGTGAGTTAAAATGAGATTAGATAAATAAAAATAAATTACACTTATTATATGCTCCCACCACACCAGGAGATGACTTAACAGTGGAGGAAAAAGAAACACTTTGGAATAATGAAATCAGAGAGGGAATTCAGGTCCCAGAGGCGATTCTACGGAGTTTTATGTTAATGTACACCTTGTGGGGGACCAAAAATCAACTGGAATAGTTTCCTGAAAACCGTTTCCAGCTATTTTCTCATTTTAAAAGTTCCAACTTCACTTGACCCATTAGTCATCATATTACTTACATTTATTATGTATTTTGAAATCTATTACAAAAAACCCAATGGATTCAATATGGCCTGTTTGAACTAAATCATAACAACTATAAAAGAAAACCTATGAGCAGCATTCTGAAATTTCTGTCTGAAACAATTTCTTTCTTTGTCATTTTATTACTTAGAGCTTCAGATAAAAAAATCTCAGGGTATTTTACCCTTGTTCTCCATAACATTCAAATTTGTATTGGGAAGACATAATTTCCATCTGTGAACTTGAGATAATGATGTTACTCAAAATGACTTTTTATTCAGAGGACTAAGGATGCATAAGCAACACAAAAATAAAACCTCATAGCATGTTGCTCCAGATAAATTCCAGCTCTTACTGGAGCTGGAAGCTTCAGTGAGCTTATTCTAATATATGCCATAGGTTAATGTACACAATGTTACTACCTCTATGACTTAAAAACTACCATAGTATTTTCTTAGTCTTAAATACCAGAAAATGAATGCCATGAAAATTAGTCATAAACCAAACATGGACAGGCTGGATCAATGGGCCAAGTCTATGAGGTTCAATAAGGCAAAATGTGAGTCTTGCACTCATGCCACAACAACTCCATAGTGCGCTACGGGCTGGGAAAGGTGTCTGGGAAGCTGCTTCTTGGAAAAGGACCTGTGAGTGCTGGTTGACAGGAGCTGAACATGAGCCAGGGTGTGCCCAAGTGGCCAAGAAGCCACTGCCCATGCTATCCTGGCCTGTATCAGCAATGGTGTGGCCAGCAGGATCAGGGCAGGGATTGCCCCCTGTACTGGAAACTGCTGAGGCCACACCTCAAGTGCTGTGGCCAGTCCTGGGCCCCTCACTAGATAAAGGACACTGAGGGGCTGGAGCGCGTTCAGAGAAAGGCAACAGAGTAAATCTTATGAACAGCAGCTGAGGGAGCTGGAGTTGTTTAGCCTGGAGAAAAGGAGGCTCCGGAGGGACCTTATTGGTCTCTACAACTTCCTGAAAGGAGACTGAAGCCATGTGGAGAATGGCCTCTTCTACCAGGCAACCAGCAACAGGACAAGGGCAAATGGCCTCAAACTGCACCAGGGCAAGTCGAGTTCAGGAAGAATTTTTTCAGTGAAAAGGTGGTTGGGCATTGAAATGGGCTGCCTAGAGAGGTGGTAGAATCATCATCCTTTGAAGTATCAAGAAATGACTGGACATGGCACTTAGTGCTATGGTTTAATTGCCATGGTAGTGCTAGGTCAAATGCTGGACTTGATGATCTTGGAGGTCTTTGCCAACCTTAATGATTCTATAATTTATAAGACTGAGATCTTTTCAAAGACTGGGAAATGTTGAAATTTAACACAGAAAAAAATGCCATTTTCTAGGAATTGATTCATTTTCCATTACCCTCATTCAGCAGTGGTCTTTTACTTCTTCCAGCTAATACAGAAAAGGCTTTTCTCCTTGAGGCTGGACATGGATCTCGCTCTCCCCTTCCCCAAGAAGGCTGTAAAATACTAAACTTCTTAATATATGCAGTACTTCTATAGAAAAAAACCTACTATTTATCTGAAATTCTTAAGATGATTTAATTTTCTAGTCCTAAACAGGAGAGGAGCAGATGATGGCATGAAACATTTTACCAACAGCGATATTCTTTCTCCCTCAGCCATACATCCTGACGTAGGGACTTTTAAACAGAGGAAATATGAGGAAGGTAAAGGTAATCTTGAGCTCTGATTCTGATTTGGAGTCAGGGTGGCCCTTCAGCAAAAGCATAATGGCTGAATTGCAAAAATTAAATTTATAAAAATAGGAAAGAGACATGTAAAGAAAAGACCAGTTGTACTGTTCTCAATTGTCTGGTCAAGCATCAAAAGAGACACAAATTAGGAGAAATTGAAAAGCAAGAAGAATCCAAATGAATTGTTTTTATCCTCTAATTCATCATTCCCAATTTGGATCAAGGCAAAATGAGGAAGAAACTTGAGACAAGGCTTCAGAGGCCATCTGCAGTCCATCTTGCATTCTGCTTCTGTGAGACAGATGCCAGTTAGTCTAGAAGAGACTGGTAGTCATTGCTCAGTATTTCTACCTACTGCTGCCTGTGTGCTGCAGCCCCACAGAAGCAGCTCTCCAAGGGCAATACAGCAAACCAGAGCCTTCAGGGAGCTTTAGCACCCTGAGCCGTGCGGGTGCTCTCCCATGGGAGCAACACCCACTTCTGTGACCTAGTGTGTCACTGGCATTACATGAAGGTGACACTTAGACATTAACAGCTCCAGCTAACCAGTGCCCAGCTTTGAGATCTCAGACAAGGCTCAGAGTGATGCAATTCTATTAATTTTTTAAAATTGTCACAAGTAAACAAAGATAAATTGTTGTAGGTCAAGAAGCCCAAAGACACCATTAATAAACAATGGAGGGTTAGTGTTATTCAGTAGATGCTGACTGAAATTAAGCAACTGTGCAGCTACCAAATACAGCTCAGAAGAGTGTCAAGGGCTGGGTGGCGAGGCCAAAAACTATATTGGGGGCATCAGGAGGCCCTATCATGAAAGGAAAACCCTGGCTAAGGGGAACATTAACTCTCTCAACAGAGTCAGGGAAGATGAAGCACAATGCAGTGAGACAAAATAAATTGTTCCAGGTCATGGAGCATGCTTGTAGAAAAGAAAAGAATCCATAAATACCAACTCTATTTTCTGCTTAGCTGCTGATTAATACATCTATATTAAGACACACATGGAGAAAAAAAACCAAAAAGTTTTCAGAAAATGGAGCAAATGTTTGAAATAAGTGTTAGAAGAATGCCAATACACTGAAAAAGATTATAAGAAAATATTTTCCAACTTATCCATGTGGCTTCAGTGTGCAGTTTTCATTTTCTGTACTTAAGCATATAAGAAACTAAATTTAAAGTAAGTGTTGTAGACACTGTTTTTAGAGAGGTACTTTGATGATTTTACTCATTATTACACTGATATCACAGACAATAGATGTGTCAAATCTAAAGCAATACCTACAGGCTGGTACACCTGTTTGGAATATTTCTCTTTGCCCTCTTAATCAAATAAATATAATTTCATGGCTACAGTGTCAGTGCTTTAAAAACTTGTTTGTAAAAGAGCAAAGGGAAAAAAACCTACTAGAAAGCTCAAAAGTTTTGCAAATGACCCAGAGTTAATTAGAAAAGTCTGCACCCTGGCTAGTTCCCCTTCTCACGTGTCAGCTCTCATTAAATCAAAAAATTCTCCTTTCAAAGTTAACAAACACCATGGTTAACAAAACTGTTAAACTGGGATCAAGTGGGCACATTCCTAGGTTTATATATGATGTCATGCTAAGCAGCCCACAGCTGAACTTGCAAGTAGTATGAATGATTTTTCAATATATTAAGTATCTGATCTAATGCTAATTTTCTCTCTATAGGCTAACTGTGCTGGGAACAGGTGGCCCTGCTTTCAATTACGGAGGGCTAACATGCCAGTGTGAGGCCTGGATTAGTTCACCTTCTCACAGGGAATTTGCCTCGGTTGGGAATGGATTTATTATGGCTTCACACATGGAACGGAGCTCATGTCAGCTGAGGGCAGTGATACATCATATGATTCAAATTAACCTGCTGTGGACTGTTCCGCGGGGCTGATATTGTGTATTAAAATGACGACATTTTTAAAACAGCTTGAAAGAAACCAGGATTGCTGAAGTGCAATGGTTCCAATTTGTTCCAACTAATCTATCACCTGCTGGAGATATTATTCTAGTGGGTTTCTGGTAGCTGCTATTTTCCAGGTTTCTCCAAACCACTGACCTTAGTAATGGATCCAATTGTTGCCTCTGCAAACAACGGGGAAAAAAGGCTGGAGAGACTGCCGTGGTGCAGTTCTGATTATTGTTTTTTATACCTAAGTCTAGATCCCCTGCTGTGACCCTCATGGTCCCCAAATCATATGTGAAGGGACTGGCATGAAAGAGAAACCCACCAGGTCGCCAGTTCTCACTTTATCTTTCAGTGGGACACAACAGTTCTTAGTTTATTTGGATTTTGTCTTCTGCAGAAATTATTTATAAAGGTGAATTATCAAGGACCTCTGTTACTTCACACCTAACCCAATGCCTTCACCAGAAACTCCTGCAGAAAGAGGACTTCAGTATAAAGCATCCATAATTTGCATGTATAAGTATTTTAAGGCAATTTGTCTGAAGCTGTACTTCATAAACATGTTCTTATATCATTTGCATCCAGAAAGACTACATCAAATACAGCTTTTATAAGTTAGAAAGGCGATTAAAAAAATCCAGAAGGAGGACTAGAAGGTAAAGATGGTAATTTTTCAAAACCTATTAAAACAAGATGGTCATATTTGTTCCTCACATAATTAATTATATCTAATGCTGAAGCAATAAATAGTTCGCTTCTATGCATCAGAAAAAAATAGATGTACAATCCTGTAACAGACTGAATATAAAAGATAAAGGGTCACGTGAAGTGATGTAAATGGAATTTTAAAAATTTTAAATAATTAGTTTCTGTAAAAAGAGAAAGAATAGTCCTTTAATACATTTTGGGGTTAAAGTTGAGGTCTGTTCCCACAGGTCTGATGATGAATGCTTATTTCTCCTAGGATCCTATTACCTTAAATCTGGAAGAAATATAGTTTTTCTTTAGTTGCCAAAAATGTACAAAATAATCAACTCATGTGGCAAGAAGTGCATTAATGTATCCTGTTATTCTCATTTAATTAGTGGTTTCCAAGTTTAGCTACTTGCTGTAGTTTTTTGATCTTCGATCTAATACAGACTGACAACCTGGTTTCCTGCGTGGTGAAACCATATGATTTTTCTGTGGAACACCACCTACTTATCTACTTCAGCTGACAAACTATTTGCAAGGAGTACTGGTTTTATCTAACACAGCAAACATTGGGAACCACTTGCAGATTTTTTTCTGTTAACTGCTCAGTAGTATTTTGCATTATAAAATATAGGCATGTTTGATTCTTATGTTTGAAATTTAACCTCAGCACACAATGTATTTTGAAAGAAAAATTGCATTTCAATTAAACCAATGAACTCTGAACACTTAAATCAACACAGAAAACTCTATAGTATCCCAACTGCTACATATTTTTGTATGCATAGACACAGCTTTCAAAAACGTGCTGATTTTTCATCTCTAACCAACAGGCAGCACCTACCAGTACATTCAATGCATTTCAGCAATTTACTTACTACAGTTACAAACCACATATACTTAAATGACTATGAAATACACACTATGTCATTAGAAAATAGGTCACTTAGTAGCAGCATTCTTTGCCAGATAATCACCAAAAAAGAATAGCTTTCAAGGCCTGCAACATTACTCCAGCGGTGCCTTTATTTATTCAATTTATTAGCTAAGCTGTCTCCCATTGGTGTCTTTATTTATTCAATTTATTAGCTAAGCTGTCTCCCATCACACATACTGTTTGTTGACCTTGCAACAGCTCTTGGGAGTTTTGCTGAGGTTCTTGTCCTCAAAGAACAACTGCCAGCTGAGCTAGGATCTGGTGGTGTAACACTTTCTCCAGGCCTGCTGACGGCCAAGCTACCTCACCCTGGAAGAAGCTATTAGGGGACTTCTTGTCCCACAGGGGAGTTAGTAACTCATTTTCCAGTAGCCTGCTGAGGAGCTGTCAGGCTCTTGTAACTCTTTGCATGTGCTATTCTGACGCAATCCCACGCAGAATGAGCCTTCCATTACTCATCCAGTGAAACTTCTATCCCCCAAGGAAGGCTTCTTGGTAAAGGTTAGTTTATTTGAAGAGGATCTCATAGTGGCAACAGCTGAGTTAGAAAAATCTGCAAGGGACGGTGGAGCTGTTTTGTTATACTACACTGACAAACACTTCATTAAAATTCAGAGAAATTACTGTTGAGTCATGTGTAATGAAAGTTACAATTAGCAGCAAAAGATGATGAAAAAAAGAAAAAAAAAACCCTTTGGCTATGAATAGATCCTGGAAGAAATCTCTAAAGTTTTAAATGCTTTGCAAGAATAAATAGATTGAAGATTATGATGCATTAATTTATGGTTTTCCAGTTCCCTATTCAGTAAAACACAATGGAGGGGAGAGATTTAACACTAATGCAAGATACAACTGAACTGGTGAGATTGGGGTGGACACTTATACTGTGTCACTTGGGGTGGACACTTAAAATTTGCAAGCTGGTGCCAGCTTCCATACTTGCTAGTTTAGCTAGGAATCTATCCTACTGACAGGACAGCACCAGGGAAACGCCCTCAGGTATGTAATAAATTAAATATAAAGGCTGTGCCAGGAAACTACAGTGAGAACCTTGAAGGAAGTGGAATGCACAAATGAAGGGTCTGGGAATATGGAAATCTGACAAACGTGGGGACAGAGGACACATAAAAACTGGAGGCAGAAGGATAAAAGAAAACCATTCTGGCAGCAGTGATCAAAAGGTCCTTGATACTAGGTATCTTAACCCCCTTGTGCTGTTCCTGATTAGAATGAAAAGCCATCATTACTATCAATTAACCATTTTTTTTCTCAAATGGCAGCAGAACATGCAGTAGGCCTGAAGATTCAAAGATCTACAAATGTACCCAAATATGGATCAATATAACAAAAGCTCTGTGTTGTCAAATGGTTTTAAAAGTCTTCTCTAAAATGATGTCTTTAGACATGGAAAACCAAAAAAGAAAAGGGGCAATGATGAGTTTGTTCACATACTTTGTTGTTTCCTTGAAACTTCTGCCTGCATGCAAAAATGTTTTTTTCAAGAGGCTTAACCACAGTATTCATAGTCAGGGATCAAATATGTGTGTCTCATTCACTGGGTATTCAGAGTGATGTCTTGGGCTCTGATACTAGAAGAGATTACTGCTTCACCTAAAGCCAGTATGAGCTGTGTTTCCAATATCAAATTCTATGTTTTCAAGTACTTTGGAAAACTAAATTGTGTGTTTTAAATTGATAACCTTAATAAAATGAGAAGACATTTCATCTGCCTCAGTGGTCTTCTGTGAAATGGTAAGGGCATAGTATCATCCATGTGAGGGTTGTGCAGGTAAATTAGCATTTCTGTAGTGCTCAGATGCTACAGCTATAAGGCATGGAAAGGCAATTCTGCTACAGATCCAGGATTAGATAGTGTGCTGTAAGATTGTATGAACAGATGCATGTACAGGTAACTGAATGAACAGGAAAATCCAGTACTTAAGAGCTTCTCACTAAATGACTGATCACTCACTCTGTGCTGTGTGAAGTAAGGATATTTCAGGATAAAAAAATAAGCTAAATAACTCAACAAAGTATAACAAATACACATATGAGAAAACAGTTATGATGCATTTTCTAACTTTCACTATAACCTCAATCATTCTACATTTTATTGTAGCTAAATAGAGAATGCAATTTCCAGGAATTTCTGATGCTCCGGACTGGAACTTCAGGTCACATTATGTTATGCAAATGCTAACTTCTACACTACACCACTTACATTAATTAAAGAAACACAATATCAGTCATTTTTGAATTTTACAGTATCAGCATTTTGAGTGATTGGAATTTCCAGTGCCAGGTATAAAGATTTCAAAGAACCCAAAAGAAGATGACTTAGAAAAATCTTCAGAAACATTACAGAAGTCATATTTTCTAAAGACAACTGCAATAATATTGCAGAAAACAGCAGTTTTCTAGGACTAGAGGCAGGTAGGCTTCATTCTGCTGGAAATTTGACAAATTCAGTGTTTCTAAACTTACTATGGGAAGGAAATTAATAATTAGATCTTAAATCTAGGACTACAGCAAGTAGCTAAATCCAGGACTGCCCATTTCCCAGTTTTCACTTTCATTCAGGGCAATTGCTGAAGGAGAATTTCATGTTCATGAACAAGGAATACAACACATTTCTGATTATCTGATATCATTGAGTCATAGAATAATTAGGGTTGAAAGGGACCTTAATACTGATCTTCAAACTCCCCTGCCATGGGAAGGGACACCTTACACTAGATCAGGTGGCTCAGGGCCTCATCCTGCACCTATGTGTGCTTATCCACAGATTACATTAGAAAAGAAAGATTAAAGTGCAGCACTCACCTGGTCCATTAAGGAAGTCTTTAATTTGCACAGTGATAAGAGGAGGTGGAATACCACTTTTCACATCTACCTCTCCTGCTACTGTCTGCAGCCAAATCTTGCAATAATCCAGAGCTTCCGGTAGAGTCTTCCCAGAATCTACAGATGATAATCATCATAGTCATTAATTATATTCGAGAAATATGATATATTTCAAAATGTTACATAAAAAATTGACTAGACAAAATTAAAGAGTTTTAAATGTAATATGGTAAATATTATACCTAATATAACTGGTTTACAAAGCATTTGCACCTACACACAGATGCATGCATAGAATAATGCATGCACTCATGGGGAAGAGGACAAAGCTCTAATTACAAAAAATTTAGAAACCACGCAAAAGTACCAAGTAAAATATGAATAAAATACATCAATAAAACAAGATGACTGTAAATAGCATACAATTTGAGCTTTAACTAATGATTAAGTAATGACACTTAAGGACTCCATGCAAGAGAATCTGTGCTCAAAACCTGCTACTAGACTGTATTGTCATTGCCGGGTAGAGAATATAATAATGGAAAGGTAAATTATAAAGGAAAAAACCCCAGAATGCTATGAGAGCTCAGGAAAAGAGCATGACAACAGTGCAGTTGTATCACTCCCTTTGGAGCTTCATTCAATAGCTAATCTGTAGCTATTCTTGGGTACCACCCGGAATGGTGTTCCTTTGATCAGTCTGTAAAACTACAAAAGAACATTAAAATTAAATCCATCCAAGGGCTATTCTTGTCTTCATTTTCCACATATCACACATAGCAAAAACAATCAGGTAAAAAGGTTTCTTAATCTTTAGGGACTCACGACCTTCATTATGAACATTCTTAATTCTAGTCTCAAATTATAAATAGTCATTGTTTATTATCGAGTCTGCTTTGATAATTATTGAATGTCTGTCTCATCCTCAACTTAAGGAGATTTTCTTGATGCTAGTCTCTCCTTTCCAGTCAATTAAAAACTGCTATAATTGCTTAGAGTTTTACTGAATTGTTTCCTTTCAGGAACAGGATTTACATACTCAGTGTTATATTCAACATATGGTATTGTGGTATCACAGTCATATGTGGACTTGGTATATAAAGTCAGCTTTGGAATTTGTGTTTCTTGACCTTATCATGTGATTCATATAAAACTTGGCACATATGAACCCTTATGTGATTTCAAAGAACCTACTGAAACCAATTGATCATGACTTTAGATCTATATGGGAAAGATCAAAAGTTAGCACATTCTTTTGTTTTTATTTGATCAATTTTCAGGCAATGACTTTACAGCAGTATTTGTACTGTATGGCATATACATTACAGCATTTTCTTCCCTCTATTCCTGCTATGCATTTATGAAGTCAGTCCTCAATAGTTAAGAGCTGTCACTGCATACAACAGATTTGGATGTTTTCCATGAGAATTTCCACATTTTTATGATTCTTAATCCTTTTTGTTTAATTACAATAAATAGAGTAGTGTGGCACACTCCCTTTTCAATAGTAACTGTTTTAGGGAATATCTTGTGTCTGGCATTTTTCTAGTATACTGAAAATACTACTACTACTAATTCTACTACTCTCCTCCTCCTTCTCCTCCTCCTACTGTTACTTATAATCATCCACTTTACCATCAAGGTACACATTTTTTCCAAAATATAGGTTTGTAGCTGTTCTGAACGAGGATATTATCTCTGACTTGGATTTATAAAATAATATCTTATTTTGTGCTGGTAGATCATCATAAATAGCTAGCATTCAAATGTTTTTCAGAATATATAGTGTAAAGCATTGTAAAAATGACTGAATACTGCCCAATGAACATCACTGAATAGATTAAATTCATCTCTAAATTACTATACATTTAGGTGTACCAATACAGCACAAAACATTGCAATATGCCATTATTTTGTCTCATTTCTGGAAGATATCATCACATACAGTATATAGCAACCTATATCTTCCACCAGCTTTTCAGAAAATCCATTACATTTACAGCTGAACACTTGTTTTGTAAAATACACTTACAGGTAGCATTATTATCCTCAGATGTGTTTATGTTATTAAATACCTAATAATTATTTCAAAGATGTAGCTCTTTCAAGCTGAAAATATCTCTGATGAAAAGAACTTACACAGGAGAAAATCCCTGCATGACATATTTCATTGACCATATAAACTGCCCTCAGGCCACTGGGAACTGCAGCACTTAAGCACAGAACCAAAAAATAAAGCAGCCTGGAACTTATGGAACTTTTTGGAGATTGTTTTGCTCTGTCATGTCTCCAGGATGTGCAGCACTATCATCTCTTCATCACCTGGGGTACTGCAGTACTGGGATATGTGAATAATAAGGACTCAAAAATCTACATATTAGGAACACAACATGAAGAAACCTCAATGCATAAAATTAGTGCAAGTCTAACAAAATAAATTACTTTTAACCCAGCACTGGTCTTATTGAGTTCAAAGATTTTTAAGTTCAAGTGAACCTGAGCTAATTTTGGAAGCAAGAGTATTGCATTGATGATTTTGCATCAGAGGTAATAATATTAAAGGCCCATGCAAAGAGCCAGCCTGAGTGCTTCCAAGCCCATGGCAGAGATTCAGTTGGGAACCTGGGTAACAGCCCTGGCAGTTCAGCCGAATATGCCAGTTTTAAGTTTTTATGTAATGATAAGAAAGGTAAAATCCCGAGGTTTCAAAACTGACTATGCTTGTATATATCAAAAACTTGAGGGAAGCTCCAAATGAAATGTATGAGGGTAAGACAAATATATATCTCAAGGATAAAACAACCAAAAGATGTGTATCCCTACTAAAATATCTTCTAAGGTAGAAAACAGCACATGCATTTTCATAGGATCACAAATCAGAAAAGGAATAAAGCAATATCAATCAATCCCTAAGCCAAAAGCACAAGAAACAGAGAAGCAATTGAATGAAAAAGAGGAATTTCAGAATAAAAAGTGAAGAATTCATGATGAGAACAGCTATTAGAAAAAGGACTCTTGTCTCTTAAGGAAATGATGGAAGCATTCAGAATGTTTAAAAATACACTTGACAGAACACTATAAAATATACAATTGGGAACAATTATGCATCAGCAGGGAACTGGTTCTGAATAATGTATTATAATAGGTAATTTCCATTTCCATTTTCTATGATTCTCCCAAAAATCAACACTTAAATTTGAAGTTATTTGTACAAAGAAAATGCTGGAGAAAACCCAGGGGATGCATATATAAGTAAAAGGAGAGGCTAGAATTACTCCACAGCAAGCCAAGAAAGAGAAAAGAAAAGACTGAGAAGCGAGGAGGAGTGAAGATGGCCAGAAATTTTATCCCCTACATCATGTGAAAAATTTGTCTGCGGCAGCAAAAGAAAAATGGTGAGACAACTATCAGATTCACAAGACTTTACGAGACTGTAATTTACAATCTCTAAGACTGAAAATGTGAAGCCTTCAACAGATCCACATTTACATTCCTCCCTCCTCTCTAAAACAACAACAACAACAACAACAACAACAACAACAACAACAACAACAACAATAATAATAATAATAATAATAATAATAATAAATCTCTGGCTATTTTTGAATTTACCCAAACATCCAAAGCCACTTTTAGCCTTGCTGAGATCCAAACCTCAGCTCCAAACTTCACTTTATGAAATATCTTCCTAAACTTGATTTGAATTTGCAAGCTTTTGATTTCACAGCTATCCCCTTGGTCTTCCGTTAACAGCAGACAGCAAACCCCAAACTTATGACAACAGGGAGTAAGGGGAAGGGAAACGAGGAAGGCAGGAAAAAATTCGCATCTTGAAGATTTTCATTCTCCAAAATGTGTCTTTGTTCCTCTTTATAGCTGACAGCCAGGCCAGCAAAGGGGGCATAACCTGTGTGAGGCTTTAATGGGGGGGAGCTCAGGGACCCAGAGTGGCCGTCAGCCCCAGGCAGGGGACAGGGCTACCGAGCGCGTGTGCGGGACGGCGGCTTGGCCCGCTCCGCTGGAACCTACCCTGCCCAAACGAGCACTGCAATGTGCTTCTACTTCAATGGATGAATCATATTTTGGTCTGCAGTCAATTTTAAAAGCCAGTATGATGCTGCAATCATCTCTGCATTTGAAACTCTGAAGTGGAACGTTTGGTCTTGTCTTCAAAACGGTTTCCACTGGAATTCAAAGAACACAAGTGGAAAAACATTTCTGCTAGCATACTCACAAGTGCTGTGTCAGGAAGCTCAAAACTGAGCACTTAAAGTAACCTGAGGAATGCACATTCCCAGGCCAATTTGGCTTTATGGGCGGGGGCGGCACTGCTCCCCCCTCATCCATGACTGCAGATGTACTGGACAATAAATATACCCAGAGGGGAACAGGTGACACTCCAGCAGAACTCCCTCAATGCTATGCTAGGAAACAGCCTTAAATCCTCTCTCTGCCATGTAGGAAGCACAGACTGACAGAGAGGCAGTGAATCAGGCTTCATGCCAGAGCCAGCCTGTGCTGCTTTTCATGCAAAAGCCTGGAAAAAGCTTTCCATTAGATCAGAGGTTACATGTGGTCTTAGCTACTGCATCTGCTCTTCATGGACCCCCTGCCATCAAAGGCGTGGGTGTCAAATAAAATAAAATAAAATAAAAATCAAGAATAATTCTGGATGGCCTCACAATGACTGTTTTTCGCAAATGAGTCGTTGGTGGAAGGGGAAGAAATTCCATGCATAACAGATATTTACTGAGAAATTTCTCTCCCTTGAAACAACCAAGCACCACAACCTTCTCTTTGAAAGTAAACAAACAAACAAATAGAAAAAAGATTTTTCTAGAATGCCCAGAGTACAGTGGTCAGGAAATGAGGCAATTTTGTATCTGGATTACATTACCTGAAACAAAGCAAATAAAGATTTAAAAAAAATATTTATAAAAGCAGCTTATGAGATTACATTAAAAACAATTGCACTCACTTTTATTTAAGTAAAAAATGGCCAAGACCCTGTTAGCAAAAACTAACAGTTAGCAGATGCCTTTTTGTTAAATATAGAATGAGTGTTTAATAAAAAGGGGTGATTTTACAGTATCTTTCAGTCTATTTTTACAGAATCTCACAAGTAAACTCAAGGAGGAACTAGTGTTTTTAGTGTCACTTATTAAGGAGTTAGAATTCATTCCATTAATTTATTTACTTTGATTTCAAGCTCCTGTACCTTGCAGCAGCATAATTGTAATCAAGCCATGCAATTACAAAACACAAATGAAGCAGTTCAGCACAACCACAGTAAAAGTGAGCTAACATTTTAACAACCTAGTAAGTCTCCTGCTTCTACAAACTGACTTGCCAGTGGACTTGGTTGTAGAGAAGACTGAGGAAGCAAAACCATTGGGTCTTTAGCTCCCAGGCAGCCAAATACTGGTCTGATGGAAATGTGCTGCTACTGACTACTAATTAATAAACTGAAAATACTGAACTTTTAAATAGCCTATTTCCTCCTATTTAATTCACAAGTACTTATTTCTTTCATGTTTCAGAAATTAAGCTAAAACTGAAGAACACAGCTAGTGTCGGAGGAGCCAAGTCTTTAGATGAAATTTGGTGTTTCAGCCACTGTACAATGCTCTGTCTCACAAAGGGAGCAATAGTTTAATGTGCAAGATTGTGAATTTTATGCTCTATTCAAAACTAATAACAAACCCCTTGTCCCAAATAAAATACATATGGCTTCATAACAGTAAAAAATCTTCATTTCTACACAATGTTCAAATCATTAGATCATCATGAAGCAGTAACCCTTAATTCTGTCACCAGCTTGAGACTATCATTCTCTTTAAAATTCATGTTGGTACAACTGAAAGGATATTTTTCCTGTTTTATACAAACGTTCATAAAATAGAATGCCATCAAATTACCTGTTAGAAGCATTTCCGAAGTCTAGAAAATCTTTGTTGACTTACAGCTAAACAACATACTTCCTAGAAGTACACTATTGGGAGGTGAGGGATGAAAAACACAACTAGATCCAGACTATCATCAGGTTTTCTTTACCCTAAAGTTTTTTGTGGAACTTATGTCAAACAAAAAATAAGACCTTCCTAATGTCTCAACAGATGTCTGTATTTGCTTCTGCTTTGCAAAAATTAGAGGGTTGTTTCAGGACTGTAGATTTTTTTCATTTATAAAAGCTGTAAGAAATGGCACAGTATTTCACAAGACCCGAATCTATGGCTGTTGAACAAACAGTATTCAAGTCCTCGGATTTTCACACCAAAAGTGATAGAAGCAATTCTTCCAAATGTTTTAAAACTTTTCTAAAATACTCTTATGCAGTTCATATACTGTAGAATGCATAGGATACATAGAATTATTTTAATGGGAGAGATTTTATTAGCATGTTTTGAATGTAACGTAAATATTTCATATACGGCTTAACTACATAAGTTTAACCATATTAGTTTAAATAATGAGAAAACATCCCCATAGGATTACCGACAAAACTTCATGACAATGTTATTTTACTCTTGCTCAGACAAGTCTCAATTTTTAGGCTGTGATCAAAATTTGCAATGTTATAGGCCTAAAGTTTTGAGCTGCTGCTGGCTGTTGCCTATCTCCATCACAGGATGGAAAGCACACAATATTTTCATTAGGTCTATTACTTGGTTGAGGTTTTTTTGTTTTGTTTTCAAGGGGGAATATGCTCGCCCAGTTATTATAATCCAGATAAAATATATCTTTTAAATTTAGTTTATGTTCTCTTCCCCATTCTATGTTAGATAATAGAGTTAGTGACATGCATATGTATACACATGAGAGTAGTCTTCTGGAGAAGCTAACTGGAAGTATGGTTTAGCAACATTCACTGCAATTTAAACATAATTTATGCCTTTTTCCCACTGTCCAGTCCTTGATACACAGAGGAATATAGGAATATAGTGCATATGTATTATACAGAAGGGGAGAAACTAACTTGGTTCTTTCAAATAAACTTTATATTGTTCTTCATATGGATGATACATATCTTCCAGACAAAACTGTCAGCAAATAGTCACAATATCAAGAAAAGTTGGTGTGACTGATGAAATCAACCAGAGCAACACAAAAAGTGCCAAAAAGAGCTCCTTGTTCTGTATTATATGATATGCAATATATAGAGTGTGTAATATGTACACACACACACACACACACATATATATATATATATATATATTTTTCATGGCTATTTTCCCTCCAATACATGTTAGAAATGAAAAACAGAAATTTCCAAAACTAACGTGTTACTACAGCGGTATGACAATATTAATCCTAAATGATGCAATTACCAGCACAGCAGGTCTTCAAAAACAAGAGACAATAAAAACTTCATTCTACCTCTTTTGCTGAGTGAATTAGTGTGTAACTTGAAGTCTGCCTTAATTATATTAACTTATTGATACACGTAGGATGGTATTTTTAGGTACTAGCCCTTTGGCACCCACCTGTCAAACTCTTTTGAAAAGAGCAGGACTGCTTTGACAGCAAGCAAAGGATTCTGTGTGATACAGAGGAAGGTATTTATTTACTGCCCACAAAGGCAGCAGGAGGAGACCAGGACTTCTGCCTTCACATAATGTCTGAGTCCTACCTTCACACCTTTTTTACATTTGCCTGACATAAAGCCAAAGAAAGCCCATTTAAGGGTAATCTTTGGTCTTCCAATTGAGAAACTTATGGTGACTGAGGAGCTCTCAGGCTGTATGTTCCTACTATCTTTATTATTTAGATTTCTTGTCATGCTTCTGCACTCTCTGATGCATTTTCAATTTTTAAGAAGACTTTATTACAGCTTGTGCTTTGTAGAATTGTTGCCATAGACATGAAGATGGTGAAAGGCTTCAGGAGTTAATTGTAGAAGCAGAATGGACAGAACTTTGCCCAGTTCATTGGTGCTGGCAGCTCGTATGTACCAAGGAGACACCTGAATGCCTCAGACGTGAGAAATTAAGAAGTCCTATTGCATCTTTCCAAAGCACTAACTTAATGAAGATGTGATCTTAGACCTACTCCAAGCTTCCTTCAAACTTTGCTTTGTGAATTCACTTCACGTTGATTGCTGCAATGACCACATTTTACATAATATTTAAGAAATACACATGAGAATCTGGAGTAAATCAACTTCATGACACAGATGTGTTTCATTCAAGGTAGGACAGAACAGGAACAGTGGAGAAAGATGAAAACAGAAGAAGGATTAATAAAATACAGCAGAAAACAAATCTCCTTGTTGTAAGTATCCTCTTTTCTACTGCATAATCTTTCTCACTGTTTAATCTCTCTTAAAAGTTCCACTACAATTTAGATTTCTGAGAACAGTTAAGATTGCATTTTTAGTCTTTTGCAGAAGCACATTATTTTAATACTAATTTTCAAAAGATACAATCTCATTCAGCAAAGATTTGGTAAATCTGCACAGAAAAGTATACTACCTTTCACAACTGCTGTGCTGGGAATACTGTCAAGGAAAAACTAACAATACCTATAGCTCTCATTCAGAAAACAATCTGAAACCCTGTGTCATTCTGGCTCTATGTTCACCTGGAACTCTGCATACTCATTTACACTTTTTGGGTTAATACTCCATAATGATATATCTCATGAAATCATTATACCCTCTACTTTGTATGTATTTTGACATCTCTCATTAAAAACTCTGCATACAGAATGTAAAAAAAGGCATTTTTTAAGAGATGGAATTTGCTGCAAAACCCTATTGCTCAACTGAATGAAAACCTGAAATACATGACATCACTTGATGCTGTTTGAAAGATCACTTTATTTTCTTTACAGCTTATATCCAAAACACCAGGTGCTTCTACAGTGTTTAACTTTATATTTTATTGGTAGGCTAGTATAGGAAAATATTGTGACATTCAGTCATAAAAAATGCTCTTTATGAACCTACCATGGCTTACAATTTTTACTTCCTTAGAAAACTTTGAGAAATTACACCAATGCAACAATCCCTGTCACAATCTGATAACAAGAAAGAAATACTAAGAAACAAGAAGAACTGGTTGCTAAAAGGCTAGATCTTAATTAATTTCAAACATTTTACACACTTGATTCAGCTGTGAGATATAATACTAAAAATATGTATATTTAGCGGTGGATATTTAAGAGTGTCCTAAAGTTCTCTCAGCTGTTTTCCACCACCCTCTGTAACTTTGAGACGTGCAACCATTTTCAGTTATAACCAGGACTGGATGTTAAACGCTCTTACCTGTACACTTGTAGTCTGAGGCGACTCCTTTAAGCCCAGCGTCAAACACTGAAATTTCTATTTTTTGCTTTCTGTGGTGGCAGCTGAGGAGCACAGAGGGCTGTGATACAACCAGGTAGAGAAACGGCTGTAGCTCTATGTCTCCGGTTCCCCTGCGCCCAGGCTGCCGCACAATAGTTATGCCCAGGGCTTGTCGAGCAGACGATCTTGTGGAAGCGTGCAGACTTTCCAGTGACAAAAGACCTGGTTTTCTCCCAGCAGATGGGGGAGGGTTACTGTTCAAAAGGTCGTCTGCTGTGACAGAAGAGATGCTTGGCTGCTTGGACTTCTTGGTATCATGGCTGCTGCCTGAGACCGTTTCCGGAAGGTTCAAGGAGCTTTTGCTTATCTTCTCACCATCTTTCTGATCTTGCACTGATTTTGATTTAGGTGAGGCAGTGCATGAGTATGTCATCAATGAGATTCGACTTGCTGTAACAAAAATATCAAAGGGAATGAAGTTGAGATTCTTCACGATGGAAGACTGGCGGGAAGGGCGGGCAATGCGGTGCTGGCTGGTGCCACTGTGCTGCTCGATCTGAATGATTCTGATCTTAACACTGTCGCTGCCAATTCCACTGTCCTGTGCCCCGCTATAACGGGAGGAAGTCTCAACTGTTCCTCCATCAGCCACATCCATCTTCTTCTGTTCTTGCTTGGAAACCTGCAAAGGAAAATGTTATATTAACTTCTGATATCCATATCCCAACTATTTCCATTTCGGTTACAGCAAAAAATCACTACATAAACACGATGTCGAAAAAAGAGAATTATAAAAAAAATCTGCCAAGTTAACTTTAACACAGTAATTACTCATAAAAACACAGCAGGTGCCTGTTCCAATGAAATGATGACTCACAATAGCTGAAGAGCCAAAAAATATGTGAAAGAGAAAAAAAAAAACCCAAGCAGTAAGGATTTCTAGGCTTAGAAAGCATTTAAAAAAACCCCTCTTCATTTAAAAAAAAATCTAAAGAATTTATAAGAAATTTATGGATTAATATAAACCCATATATCTGTGAAATAATGTATTGTAAATAAAAGCCTAGTTAGAATTGTTTTCCAGTTTTGAGAACTGGTGCTTAAAAAGTCTATTTGTCACTAAAGTTTTGTACCATGATTAGATGAAATAGAACATAACACGAATCCACTACACAATCATAAAAAGAAAAAATGGAAATTATAAACTGAAATGTACAAAAAATACATTGTAGAAAATAAATTTTTCTTAAGAGTCATGGAAGGCAGCTGCCTTATATAAAACACCAAAGTTAAAGGAAACATCAAAACTATCTAAAGACTAGCTTGGTGATGGGTATGAGTTCTTAGCTTACCAAGGCCACATAGGTTATTGGCTGTGACATTCATAGGGTTTCACATGAGGAATCATTGCATATAAAAATATTTCAAAAAGAAAACATACACCAGTGACAAACTAAAAGAGTGTAAGAGCGAAATAAAAAGTTGCAAGGCTGTCTCTAGAGACCTTATAGTCTCAGCTCAAGAAACAGAGATATCCCAAGACAAAGAAGTACTTCAGGAAAAAACACTTTCAACACTGCTCATGAAACAACTAGAAATCCTATCAATAGCATGAAGAGCATATATTAAAATATGTGGAAAAAAAAATTCTGCAAAAATTCAGTAATAATTGATGTATGACTAATTCCTCAGATTCATATGAAGGTTAGAGTCACACATTCACCCTGCATAGCTTCCACAGCATAACTAACATTTCCATGTGTGAAACTGCAGAAGTGTTTCTGCTCTGCTCCGTACAGGAGCTAACATAAGAAATGCCCAACTTGGTTGGATTTGTAACCCATCTAGTCCAGTACACTGTTTTTGATAGCACCAGGAGGAAACTCTGTCTACTTCCTGCAATCTGCTCCTCTCCTCCTCACCAGACATCCACAGCTGCTGCATGTAGGATGCCAGGGGTACATGTTGTGTGGTCGTTTTAGCAACCATTTTTCGGCTTCGTGTCCATGAATCCATCAGTTTCCTTTCTGAACACACTGACAGTGTCTGTTCTCCACAACCTTCAGGGGCAACAAGTTCCAATTTAAAAAAAAATTGCTTTAAACCATCTTCTCCTAGTGACATTGCTTTCCCCCAATCTTTTGTAGCATATGAATTGTTCAAGTCCACATTCAGCCTTATTAGTGTTGTGACTTTGGAAACTATGATCACAGCCCCCTTCAGCCTTCTCCTCTTCAGACATGCAAATCCCAGCCTTTTTAGAATCTCCTCACAAAGAAGGTGCTCCAGCACCTTCAATCTTTTTAGCCTCCCTTCTCTACTTCTGTAACTCCACTACAGTTCTCTATAAAAGTAAAATGCTGCCTTCTGTCTTGCTCTCTGTCTCCATCCAGATGTCCAGTATTTTGTTGGGTTTTTTTGGCTGACATTGCATATTGACTCAATGATTTAATTTCTTCACTGCAGGATCTATTTCAATAATTTCTTCTTATCTTCTCCACTCAAATGAATCTTCAAAAAGTGAAACGTGAACTAGGACAGAGAGTACCTTAACTTCTGCTTCAAAAGAGAAAAATGAATTAAAAATAAATAATTTATCAGCAACTTAACTATAGGAATGAATGGCAGTAAATTACTCAATTTCTTCAAATTTCTCTGATCTTTATTCAGCAATGTATTAGATCTATATGTACTGCAGAAATTGTGTTATGAAGGCGGTATAGAAAAGCAGGCTTTTTAAACCTTCCTTTATATTGTGCTTTATGGAACAAAGGAAGCATTCCCCTCTCCTTTTCTTTAAAGGAATGAACATACTAGAAAAAGTATTACAGAGGAAATCCTAAAACAGAACCATTAACTAGCTGAGATTTTCTTTGAAAAGGTTTTTGCCAGTTATGGTTACAATCTTTTCAGATTCACTCATGTACATATTTTTCAAATAACCAATAAAATTCTTTGCGGCTGTTTTCTATGGCAGACTCATATCACTGACTTGTAAATGTGATATCACTTTTAATGCTGCCTCTGTAAAAATAACTAGAGACCATTTTAATGAATCACTACATTGTGAGCCAAGAAATCCTCATTCCTCCTGATATCCTAGCAAAGTTAGGCTATTTACACCTCAGCCTCTCTGCCTGGTAAACTATAAAGTGCTTCACCCATATCCTGCACTGATGGCACTTACAAAATTGGTACAGATGGTTTCACTGCTCATATATTGAGGACAAGCAGAAAGAAAGGATGCAGCTCAGAAAAAATCTTGCCGTACTATTTCATGGAAGTGCTGCCTGTAATTACGTTGAGGGCATGCACTGCTAAACCCAGCAATTTTTAATTGCTATACAGACATCATTTGAGTCCGATGAAAAATGTTTTCAGAAAACATGGTTTTGTGGTAAATGACACTCTTATGGTTACTACATGAAATTCTCTTGTTCTCCACTATGCAGCAGAAATTTCTGCATCTGACATTTAGGTAATACATGACTTGGCCAGAGGAAATGAAAATACAGTGTACTAAGTGACAACCTTCCAGTGAGAAAAGCATCACATATGTATGACAAAGTGGTGGAAGAAATCACAGTATTTCTGGTTTCTGAATGGATCTTCTCACACCTAAACAGATTTGAGTTGAAGCCTAGTTCTTTTCCTCTGCCTCTTTTTATCATTAACTATTTATTAAATTTCTGGTCTATGCAAAGCATCTCTTGGAAGGTAAGAAAGTAGCTCTGTCTCCATCCCCAGTCAGACTATATGTTCTCTGTGCAGACTTCTGCAAGGGTGCTAATTGGTCCCAACTGCTGAGTTTCCTGTTATGAGGACATTCAACTACAGAAATTTTACTGAGACCCCAAATCAATTCATGCAGGTCACTGAACAGCACTCAGAAGGCAATTTCTGCTCAGTATTAAGCAGTATGGAATATGAACCAGTGCCCCAAAGGTGAAAGACACCATATCCTATTACGATTTTCCATGCCACCCGGTTCCACAATGAAACTTTGACTTATATATGGTATTACCGCATATATTATAAAGGTTGAAACACTTGAATAATGATTTGCAAGAAACTGGACATAACACAATTGGGCACAAAATGAAAGTGCAGAAGTATCACTGGGACTTTTTGCATCAATTTCAGGTCAGTAGAGCATCAAGCCTTCCAACAATGTTTCAAAGTTAACCTGAAGATATGCCTAGTAATAAACTTGGGAAGCATTTAGGTATTCCTCTAAGGGGATAAGAAGATGAGAGGGAATGAGTCTCAGTATAACAACTCTGAAAAGATTCTTTGCTGTATTATGGAATAAATGGGCCAATACTTTAAAGAAGTCAAGAACAGCAATATCATCTTGCTGTTAGCAAATGTAATGGTAACATTTATCATTGGGCTGTATAATATCAATTCTCTTACTCTTTACATAACCCATTTAAAATGAACAATAAAAGTTTTCTTTAATTAGCTACTGGTGTGCATTAACATGATCATGATTAAACCATAAAAACCAACCGTACATTACTCTGGTCCCCCATCCCATGTGTTTTAAATTATTTTAGTTGAAAATGTACTTTGAGTCCCTTTTAAAAGTTCGACCTTCTGCTTTCAGAGAATTAAATGCATATTACTATAGTGGAGAAGATAATGTTTCAGACCTCCAGGCATATATTAAACACACTGGCAGCACATTAGACAAAATGCTTTACTTATTAGATACTTCCTATTCTAAACAGTGTCATCAAAGGCTAAAAACAAAATCCATATAAAAGCTGCACAATGCTTCCACACAGAACCTGTGCCAAAATCCCTGTACTTTCCAGCTAATGAGGAAAGGATGTGTACTCTTAACATATGAATGTAAGATTTTCCAAGCATTCACTTTAGGAAACATGACTATTGATTCCACATGGCTTATGTTAAATGAAACTGTATTGGTAAAATAACCTTTAAGATATTTGGCATGATAACTATAATTAAACAGTATTCAAAGGAATAAAACAAAAGGGAATTTGGTTCCACAATAGCTAATTAAAATAAAATGAAAAAACACAGCATGTCATCTATCAAGATAAATTGTTATTGTTTAAGAACTATTTAAATACTGTTAAAATATACTTTTAGATAAAATCTGAAAGGACTGGAAAAATATTTGTGGTTTAAAAATGGATAGTTCTGTGAAGAAAAAAGTATAGGACGCAGAAATTTTAAGCTGAGATAATAGCTTTAAAGCTTTGAGCATAACCAGATGGTACTTAAATCAGAGGTATTCTACAGTTTTACTGTCAGAATAAGTTGCAATATGGAAAGGTTTTCAATAGCTAGAAAAAACACATCAAGATGATTACTTCTTAGATCACTTCAATGCATTTTCTTGTCCTTTCACAGTTATATATCCTGTCAATACTACACACCATAGAAAAGGTGTTGAAAGCTACACTGGTAGCTGGGGAACTGTGGTTAATTCTTCCTTTTCATGTGTTGAGATAGGTAACTTGACTAGCTTAACCTCTTGAGCTCACTAGGGCATATGGCACATATATCTATCAAGAGAAAGGGCATAGAAATGGCATGTCCTGTAGAACACACACAGATAAGTACACCATAAAACCAAGGATCAATAAACAGATTTGCTTTTCAACATTGGCAAGTAGTCCCATCTAAGGTCACTGCAATTTTAACCAGGTAAGTCTTATTTATTTTCCATTTCTGATCACAGTACTTAGATGGTAGCGATGTTTTCAAAGTTTTCACTCCATAAAGAGCAGGAATAAAATCATCAAAGTAAATACACAGCCTAATACTTTAGACCAATAATTAGCACATTTTCCAAATCAAAGAGAAGTGTTTTACAACAATTGGCAGAATTGCCACATTATATATCTTAATCTCTCAAGAATTTTCAACAATAACAACATAAGCATCTGCAAGTTTCACTATTAACATTTTTATGTTCATTTTCTGGTACTGTAAGCAATATAATCTTGGGAAGTGCAGCCACTCTAGAGGAAAAGCATCTACATCTGCATATTTTTTCCAGCTTCTCATATTAATTATGGTCATATAATGACACTATTGAAGTAAAATTTCCAGTCATTTCTTAACTCTGATCAAAACCCTTCAGCCAATCATGAGCTCATGCTTCACATTACATAAGTTATGGAAAGACTCACAAGTGTGAAACCACAAAATCAAAGTGCCAATCACATCTGCTCCATCACTGTTGTATGTGACCTAGTTTTATTCCTTTTGCTAAAAAGTATTAATATTTACATGGACATAAAAATCTTGCCTAATGGACAAAGTAAGTTATAGAAAAGGAATATACTCCATTTTTGTTTTCTGTTGTGCTTAAACTGGAATTATAAAGATAACACTGGATAATTTTTTCCTTTATACTAAGTACTTTATCTACTGCATTGAGAAGTTTCCAGAAGTTTGGAAATTTAGCTAATATATCATTGTTATCTAATGGACCTTTGTTTGCCACCTTACTCATTACTGAACACTCCAACTAAAACAATTTTATTAGGTTTTGCATTATGAGTGATTTGATTGAAATTAATTCTGAGCATTATCAAAATTATTTTGCAAATTGACATATTAATTTCACAAAGAATATATAATTGAACACACAAGCAAACATATTTGACTATTAAATTTTGTCCTCCAGTCTAATAAAGTTACCAATTAAAACCTCAGTCCTAATATTAAATCTAGACAGATTGCTTCTACTTCTATCAATCCAACTGCAGAAAGAGTCCTTTATAAAAAGAATTTAAAGTTGTCCTCCAAAAGGGAACTACTTAATCAGGCAAAAATGAGGCAACAAAAATAGCAGAGATGTCTGTAGTAGCTTATTTCATAAAAGTCAAATGCTTTTTTTTCTCTAAGGAGTTTTATTTTAAAGCAGAATTTGTTGCAAAACAAATGCCAATTTGAAGTGTAATTGTGTATATGAGCTTCTGGACCTATAGAATTACTTCAGATGGGAATTGTAGTTTTCACAATACTGCAGGAATTACATGCAAGTTGTGATGGCAAGGAGCAATACAAACTCAGCTTCTTTGTGCAATGTTTTCCCAGCTCTCTGAAAGTAAAGTAAGGGCCTACATTCTGTTAAACATTGATGCAGATATTCATAAATCAAAGCTGTGTTAAATGTTCCAATTGTAACATGGACATCCAAGTGCTAAATCCTTTCTAATGCCAACAAAATTATGTTTTTCATCTTAATACAAACAATATGTTTATTTTGCTACCCTATGAAGGCCAGTAAGAAACTTGCTTTCCATCTTTTTTCTTTCCAAATAAAGGCTTTCAATTTAAAAATACCAGGCTGAAATTTGGAGGAGTACTTTTTTCCACAGCATTTTTTCATTAATACTTTTCCTAAAAGTGTTAGCTTTTTTGGTGTTATTTTTCAAATTTAAATTCATATTTAAAGTTCATATCTTTGCTTTTATACAAAAACTATTGGCTTAAACCACACATTTATTTTAGACGTGGTGAGGGTTTGCTCAATTTTGCACTCTTTTTTCTGATTTTTATTTTTGGTTTCTTTTTTGTTTTATTTGTTTTGGTTTTAGTTTTTGTTTTGTGTGTGAGGTTTTTTTATGAGGAAGAAGGTGAGGGCAATTTTTTTTTTTTCCTGTTTAAAGCCAAGAAACAGCATTTTTCCATCTTGCATATTTTATTTGGACATTTTCAAAAGCAATAGTCAAAACTTCACCTTGATTTTGCGCAAGTACATATGTACAGGATAACCACGGGACCAGGCCCAGCCAGCAGAGGCTAAGGAAAGGGAGATCCTGCCTGACCAAGCTGATCTACTTTTATGACCAGGTGACCTGCCTAGTGATAACTGTTGCTGCAGTTTTACTGAACTTCTGCAGGAAGACATTGAAGTGCTGGTGCAGGGTCTAGAGAGTAAATCCTACAGGGAGTGACTGAAGAAGGTGGGTTTGTTTAGTCTGGAGAAGAGGGGTCTCCATGGAGACCTTATCACTCTACAAATGCCCTGAAGGGACTGTACCAAGGTCAGGGTCAGCCTCTTGTCCCAAGCAAATACTGAAAGTGCAAGAAAACAGTCTCAAGCTGTGCCAGAGGAGGTTCAGTTTGGACATCAGGAAGAATTTCTCCACTGAAACTGTGCTTAAGCATTGGAATGGGCTGCCTAGGGAAATGGTGAAGACACCATCCCTGAAGGTGTTCAAGAAACAACTGGATGTGGCACTTAGCACTATGGTTTAATTGCCGTGGTGGTGCATGGTCAAAGGTTGGACTCAATGATCTTGACCTTGGAAGTCTTCTTCCACCTTATTGATTCTACAATTCTATGACATTCTCTAACATTTCAGTATCCAGACTTCAGTATCAGACTAATTTTACCAGTCTCAGTTTTGGGTCACATTTCCATGAAGTTTAAATAATTTAATTATATTAAATATGGAAATATTAGAAATATCATTCACTGTCATGACTTCTGAACACGAGAAATTTAACTAAGTTATTTACTCCCACTGGAACAAACTTGAATATTCTCCCACTGACTAATATTTAGCATTCTGTAAAATAAATTAAAAGATGCAGAAGAAAAGTGCCAAATACCTGGCAATAATTCAAAGTGGAATTTAACAAAGCCTCAAAAGACAAATTTAGGCATCATTTTCTAAGAGAGGACGAATGAATGTATGAACAATAAAAAAGTCACTTTTGTAATGTGGTAAAGTAACTTGGTACTTGACTTTGATAATACAGACTCTATCTTCAGCCTTTCCAATGAATAACTGTACAGTTAAATGAACTACTCCCAGAATCAAATGGTACAATCTTTTTCTTAATATATATTAGATACTGTATCCATTTAAAGCATTTTAAAGGCAATTGAAATAACTAAATCCACAGCAGATTAAAAGATCTCATGTACAGATGTTTGCTAACTAAACAAACTTCATTCTACATTATTTCCAGTAATGTAAGTCAGACTGAGTCAGACTACATGCCATGAACAGAAAATCCACAGTGCAGGAGTCTCCAGTGAGAAATATCCAACTGGGGGCATGCTACTGTTCACAGAAACATATGCTGGCATCTTGAGTGCCTCAGGTTTTAAAGCTGCTAGATGTCTGGAAAATTATCTGTCTGTACTTCCCTGTGTCTTTTTTTTTTTTTTTTTTCCTAGGTTACTACATCTCACCTGTATCAACCTGTACCTAAACTGACCTTTGACTAAACCGGCTGTTGTTTCAGTTTGTTGAGAATATTTTAAACACTGTCTGAGGAAGTAAAGCACATGAAATGGCATGTGAACTAAAACCTACAAAATTAAGAATTCCAGAATATGTGTTTTTGGTAACAAGGCCATGACAAAATATCCCCATTTTTAGCAAGTTGTTTGTCTCAGCTTTGGTGTACAATTCCATGCCAGACTGAATTTGTGTCTCCTCGTTTGTGCCTTATATGACAGTAAAACAGCCAGTTCAGGGTCTTGAAGCATCCAAAAAAAATAATCCCAGGATGAAAAAACAACAAGCCAACCAACCCAAAAACCTGGGAAAAAAAGATCTTATTTTTTTGGCCTGTTCTGTTTCCTTCACTGGTCCACTGTACAATACAGAGCAGTGAAGGAAATGGACAGATTATGGCAGCTCACCTTGGATTAACTTAAGCCTCAAAATTGCATCCTAAATTGTGCTCACTGAATTTGTTTAAAACAATTTAAAAAAGGAAAAGAATTATGGCATTGGAGCAGGAATGAAAGGCCCAAAAGAAGACCTCTGCAAGCTGCCCTCAGGGTGGGCGACACATGGAGCTGCATCTTCATGCTTCTCTGACTGATCAGGCCTGGCAGTTCCCCAGCCCCCTCAGTCTCTTGGTGCTGAGAGACTACTCCAAAGCACCCAGCACTCAAATCATGCTGAGAGTTGACTTTATACCTTACTGGAAAACCAATGGAGAACTATTGTGAAATACATCCTGCAGCAGTCTGACATTTTCAAAGCTTTTATCTACAGTGCTAGGATTTCATTGGAGCCATTCAAATTTTGGGATACTAACAACATTGAATTCCATTAGTAGACCCAGATACAAACAGTTTACAAAGTTTACTTCCTAAAGAAAAACATTTCTGACCTTTACATGCTTCTGTATGGTATTACTATGATGTACTATAATAATGATACAAAAAGACTGCACATATTACTGAATATTGTTTACATACATGGTTTTTCCATAAAAATGTTTTTCCAGTTTTGGGCCATGCAGTTCCTTTTGGTTCACTAAGAACTCCTGACTTGTTGTTTGTTTGTTTGTTTTTTGTTTTTTGTTTTTTTTTTTTAATTAAAGTACGTATTAAAATACTTTCCTAAGAATTATTCTAAGTATGATTTTTTTAACTGGCCATAAATTCATTTGCTGTGGTGGGCTTGCTCACAGACATACCTGGGAAATGACCCAATGAACCACTCAACCAAGACCAGTCTACTCAGAAATTACATTGTACAACAATGATTTAATCGAAATACAATGGGTAAAAATTCTAGATGTTCAACATGAAATGAACATTTATCTTGTGTGGAGAAGGCACTACTGCCTTTATAATGAACTTTACCAAGAAAATGTAGAACAGTTATGTGCCATCTCCCACTGAAAAAAATAATAGCTTGGCAGATAATTTATTTGTGATTCTGAATCTCTCCTCTTCTCTTCTGTTCTTGTTTTGGAAGGAAAAGAATCAGACAAAAAGGATGATCTGTAGAGACCAGATAGCCTATCCTAGCAGAAAAGCATAAAAGACTTACAAACTACTTCAAGAAAACAGGTGACCTAATGCAAACACACAGACCTAATTATCCCTGTAGCTCTGTGAAGAAAAAAACCCCAAACTTTCTAAAATAACATCTTAAATCACTGGTCTTCAGACAAATATCAGCTTTATGAAACTTGTAGGCAGGATCCCTACTCAGTAAAGCTAACAGATTTTCAGTTTTAGGGATTCTCTAATTCAAACAGCTCACCAATAGTCTGAAATAATTGTCACTGTTAATTTCTGAGAATACTTTACTTTACTAAGTCATTATTCCTCCAATGTTTTGATGGAGAAAGTTAAAATCAGTGGAAACCTTTACTTAAAATGAGTCAAGGATGAAGCTTCCAGTCTTATTCATAGAATGAGTCACAGGTAATCTGGGGGGAAGGTACAGTCTCAGTGAAATGAAGAACTGGAAATATTGCCTAGGAGCACACACTGAGGAAAAAGAGTGCTAATATGCAAGATTATTAAGCAAACCCATTAAGCACAGCAGAAACACTGAAGCTGCACACTATGTATAAACAACAGAGAACTTTAAAATGTCCTCTCTCTAAAAAAGTACTGGTAGCCAATTATCTGCAGAGATAAGCTCAGAGAAATTAGAAATAGCTGCAAATCTGCATTTGATTCAGTACATGTTATTAGCATCATATGCATGACATACCAATCTTTTATAGCAATCATAATCTATGATTTCACCATTTGATATAGCAACCAGTAACTCAGTCAGAGGGAAGCTAGCTGTAAAAATGGAAGCATTGTCCTGTTTTTTAATCTTCTCCATAGTCATGAGAAACACTCTGCAATGTAAGTCAGTGTGACAACTACCTCTTTTATGTAAATGGAACACCAACAGGACCAGATTGTATCATACTTATCAAAGCCATAGACCCTATGCACGTACTTTGTAGCCCTGCCACCAAAGCATGACACTGCACTAAAAAATAGCTCACTGTAACTTTACTAGATTGGCTTTTGTGATAGGTGGCACAATACATTGAACATATTAGAAAGAAAGTAAATTAAGGAAATTAGGGTCTTTATTATCCTTCCACACTGAACATTGTGTGTCCATGAAGAAACACTACTACTTTCTCTGCCCCACTCAACCAAAATTCAGTGCAGTGGAAAATTATTATTACTGACACAAGTGAATTTCCCTGCAAGCAAGACAGAATAAAATGAATGCTGGGATTCAGAGAAACTCAGAAGCCCAGACAATCCCAGAAATTAATGCTGATGACCAGGGGAAGGATATTAACATTCAGAAACTTTTGTCGACCTATGGAATCCTCACCTGAAGTGTAAACTTCAAATGATACTCTTCCATTCAAAATATCTAGTTTTAATTCCAGTATCTCAAAATTCTCATAGCATGACTATGGATGAAAGCAGCATTGCAAGGGCATGAATGAAACTGCAAAGAAATTCAAAATGTTAAAACACACCACTTGCTTAGATTTGAAGCGGAAAATTAAATTGTGCATTTTTAAAAATTCCAGGCTAACACAGAACTCAGATATTCTGTCATGAGAGGTTTTTGCTGTGTGAAACCTCTGTACATGTGTGTGCATCCACATACATGCTTATGTCCTTTTGAGTAATCATTAGGTGTTTTGCCTTCATGTCTGCAAAATGGACCCTTCCTCATAAAGCATCCTACTTTAGTGTGAATTTACTTCATCCCTAAATCTCCCTTTTCTATTAAATGAAAAGTAAGATTTCTGCTTTGAAGGTTCTTAGAAAAACCACATACATTTTCCCAATATAAAAACAACATCTAGGTTTCCACTGGAATGAGAATGTTTGCTCATATAAAGTACCAAGAAGTAGTGCACAGTCCTTCAAAAAGATACCTCCCCACTGGTTTTGGCAACAAAATCAAATGATGAGACAAAGCTTCCTAAGAACGGAAACGGCGTATGGCAATGACTCAAGATACTGGCAAGGACTTTATTTTGATAGTGTCCTTAAACTAACCAAAATATCTGTTATTTTCAGGAAAACATCCGACAAGTGGCTATGTGGGAACCTAAGTACTGGTAAAGCTACCGGGAAAATGATGCAAGTATTATTCAGCTATTCCAGCTAAGGGTTTTTATTGGCATTCTCAAAAAGCTATACTTTTGGAACTCTCTCTGACACTACTGAGCTACAAGATTATGTTTAAGACATATGAACAGCTCAGTGGTAAATATTATCAGAAGACTAATGACATACACATTTCAAAAGATTTAGCCATTCTACAAATTTTAACAACTCCATAAAGCAATTAAATCTAGTAAGCCTACTTACTATTTAAGTGGATTAGATTAATCTGTGGAACAATCTTTACTAGGAAAATGAAGTTATGCATGGTGCAAATTTTCTCCATGAACTCTTAAATGTGCTAACTTTTTTTACATGTCTTCATGTTAGTGTATATTTGAGAAAAACACACAAATTGCACAAATTAATTTGTACATCTTCCTTTTACATGTCAAGGCTTCAGGCCTTTAACATTATCAGAAACAGAAAATTTCACCTTAAAATAACACTCACCATCCTACAAAGCAGCTGCTACGGCACACAGATTTATGCATTTAAATAAAACTGATTCAGATGCCATTCTTTCACTAAGATATAATGAATAAAACTTCTGATTTTAGATTGGCTTTCTTTTTTTTGTTTAGTTTGAAAATTATAGTTATATAAATTTAGTTATAAAATTGCTAAAGTATAAAATATAGCTATTTCTGTTCAGCATACAACTGCTTGTAAATGGCACCAGGATACTGTTGCAGCTCTGACACAATCAATTTCACAGGAAACAGGAACCACTTAACTCTGTCAATAACACAACCTGGACCCCCTGGACAACTTTCATCCATTTAATGTTATATACATAGAAGGCTATGCTCTTTTATGTTTAAACTCCCTAATAATTAAAAGAAAATTTATTCACGTGGGTATTTTTGTCACTTTTTGAACAGTATGAAAAACTCAGGAATTTCTGACAGAACAGAAAAATGAGTTTGGGAAAAAATAGCCATATTTGTTTCCTGACAACAAGGCATTAATGTATCATTCTACTAGACAGTCTCAGATGATACAACATTACCCGAATCTGAAAACAGACTATAGATGGCTGGAAAAATTGAAAAAATTAGGATGGCAGCCAATATAATCATCAGCAGTACACTCAGAAAATTATGCCTCCTTTCTTAACAAACAGGATAGTACTGAAGTGGAATTCTGTCCTAAAGAAAATCTATATGAAACTAGGCAGCATATTATCCCTAGGTGATCAGCCAGTCCATCACAAGTGACTGAACAGTGAATACTGCCTGATACTGAATAACTGCTTTCACTCAGTGGCAACACCGGTTTTGGTTTATCGCCACACCATTTCCTGTTTTATTTACAAAACAGATTCAAAAATTAATTAATATTGAGACTTCTATTCTGCTTTCTAATTCGGCTGAGAACATGAATAATACATACTGTTTGAGGAAGACTGACATACAGGGTGACTATATTAGCTTTATTTACTTCAAAAAATAGGATAAAATGCATGAAAAAATTGTTTCTTGTGAGAGAATGCCAGGGGAAAAAAAGTGAGGATTCTTCTCATAAAGAAAACAGGGAATTTCAAATCTAAATTGCTCACTGCCACTGACTATACACTCAATTAATTCGTTACTGGATTCTATTTTTTCCCTTTATATTTTTCGTCTTTCTTTTTAAGGAAAAAAAAAATCTTATTCTGCTTTAAATTGAAGGAAATTACAGAATCCACGTGTTTATAATTCCTGTCAAGGATCAAGTTTTCCACACTACCTAGCAGGTGATGTTCCATGCAGGGAAGAAACAGTAACTGGTGTTGCCTAAAGGTAACGTTGCCACAGCATCAAGCTCTTCTGTATACAAGCACTAGATGACTCAAAGGAGAAGATTAGTCGGGATCAAAGAGTGCAGAACCCTCAGTCTCACACCGTGTGACCCAATGCTGCAACTTTCCTCTCCTCATCAGACGCTTCAGCAAATCATCACTGTGACACATCCAATGTCCACACTGTGAGAAAGTCCCAGCTCGTGTTCTCTCACACTTCTCTTTAGGGTGAGCTTGAGCCATTGTCATGCCTTTAGTGATTTTGTCCTGCATATATGCCAACAACCAACTATACTTGTTATTTATGGCAAACCTATAGCAATTCTTACGTAGTTCATGGTTTTCTAATATTTTTTTCCCCAAAAATGAATCAATGTGATTTCTTGTTTGTGTTCTAATCTAAAGAAAAGTTTGAATTTTGAACCTTTTAATGGCAATATTTTTTATTATTTCTGTAATGAACACTTCAGATTATTTTGGTCAACACATTAAATGATCAGAAATAGCAAAGTTTTAAATTAACTTTATGTACCATTTAGTTAGTATTTTACTTGGATAAGAAAGCATAATGATATTGAAGGTAATGACAATAAAAATAATTCACAAGTTACCTTCAAAATATTGCTAGGCAGGGTATGGAATACAGAGGTTGGACAGAATGTTTATGTCTTTTAGACTATTTCACTAAGAGTAGTATGAGACCATAAATGCAATTCATTGAGCAGACACAAGAAGGTCTGGTTCAGATAATCAAGAACTGTAGAATAAAAAGAAAAAAAAGTTGACTGAACCCCCACTTCCCTTAAATCTCATGTAAAAATTATTCTATACCATTGTGCTCTATTTTAAAATACTTGGAAAAACAGCAAAAGAGAAGAGAAAAAAATACCTAAACCTTGAATCTTTGATTAGTATTGATGAGAACACAGAGGAAAACAACACTTCAATGTTTTTGTTTGCTTTTTTCCTGTCTCACTGTAAGTTTTTTATTTTGCTGTTTTAATTTATTTTTTACAGAAAATAACAAGAACCCCTATGAGATATTTCCCCATTAGATTTGTTCCAGCATGGGAGTCTTTAAACACTATTGATATGAAGCTTCACAGTATTCTAGTGAAATACTTGTATTTTTCCTTTCATTAACAATACAAAATAACCTTTTGTGTTGAAGCAAGGAAGATTTGGAAGAATGCTATTTAAAAACTTCTCTGTAGATTATTGCATTGGGTAAATCCCTCCCCAGCTATATTTTATGTGAAATCTTGATATGCAAGAGCATCTTTTCACCTTAATTCAAGTGGTCACAGAAAACATTAAGGAAAATGTCATAGAAACTGGTCATGAATCATGAAGTCTTTAAACAGCTATTGGATACAACTTTCCGTATTTTTTTCCCAAATAATTTGTGTACTTGTGGGCATCAAAAAATCAGCAGGAAAAACCAGTTTCTTTCTAGTAAAAAGGAAATACATTTTAAATCTGTATTTTCAAGTCTGGTTTTACTATACTAAGAATTCTTTACTTTGTCAGTTTAATATCTATTTTATTTAACATGTTTGTTGATCTTTCTCAACTACATAAGTCCAAATGCTTATTGAAGAAACACTTCATTTGTAAGATAAAATTTTTCCTATATATGTCAGACTAAAAACGTTTTTTACCCTTTAATTTTGTATTTTG
The DNA here is from genome assembly GCA_013401135.1 of Cettia cetti. NCBI lineage: Eukaryota > Metazoa > Chordata > Aves > Passeriformes > Sylviidae > Cettia > Cettia cetti. The sequence goes on from VZUI01053519.1 coordinate 360,181, forward strand.
CAGAATCTAATCTTGAAGATCTCTTCAAAGAGCCATTTTCATTGCAACAATCAGTTTGGAACATTCTTTTTTTTTCTTTGTAATTCTAGGAGAGAAGCTAAAGGTCACATCTTTACAGCAAAACAGATTTTTCTTTGTCTCCTACTTCTTAATTTTCCCTTTTCACATTCTAAGGACATTACACAGATTGACATGAAATGCAATTCTTCCTTATCAAAAATTAGGTAATGGAAGTTGTTGTCTTTTACAAATCCATCTGGGATGTACAAGGCACAGTCTCAATTTGAAGCACACAGAAGTGGCCTCACCGTGCAGGAATGAAAGCATAAGGTATTTCCTAACTCCAGTGACACAAATTAGAGCTTCTTTGGGGCTCTAGTTGTGGTATGTGTGCAGAAACTACAGCTTTCTGCAACCCTTCTCAACTGTGAAAACGTTTCTCTGGATATATTCCATTGTTCCCAAACCCATAAAACCAACACAGTGAGAATAACCAAGTCTTATTTTAAGCTAACCCTTGTCAAGTGAGAATCTAAGTATTTAAAATCTAAATAATCCTAATTTTGTTACTTTCTCTTTTTTACTTCATTCCTGCTATCTGAAACTTTACATTTTGTAACCTAGATAGAAGTTTTATAATAGCTTACTCTTTGAAATATACAGTCATTAAAAAAAGGAAGGTACAGTTACTAAATAATCATGCAAAAATGCAGTCCATAAATCCCAGATCATGAGATTCTTGCTAACAATTTTATCAATAATTTGAACATATTAATTCCAAGTGCAATAAATTTATGATTCTTCAATTAAGGTGATGAAGATCCACCAGAAAGCATCTCATAGCCCAGGATATCAAAGCTATTATACTACATGCTGCATGACCTGCTATTCCCTGGAATAAAAATTCAAAGCTCTAAAACACAGGCAGAATTGAGCAGGTACACAAGAGCTGATCAGTAATCATGCAAGCTACAAGAAAACCAAAATTCTCTGAGAAATACTTTACTGGTTCACATTTCAAAACCTACTGTTTCTGGGGCATTACTAATACCATAGACTAAGTTTGCTCTGTTTTCACTCGCTACAACAAATATCAAATGCATAATGCAAAGAGGTTTTAAACCCTCAGGAAGTTATCTTAACACAGCATTAGCTTTTTTTAATGTGCCAACACATTTTAGGATATCAAGACATACCTGAATTCAACTGATTTATATAAAATATTTATATAAAAACCAAGACTGTTTTCGTTCTTTAACACTGATTACCTCAGATTTCAATAATTAAAAGACAAAAGATAAACAGCTTCTTCAAAAGAAACTGGCAAATGGAACGCCAACTTCTCAAAGTTTCAACATACTAAAAATACTTCCAATTACACAAGCTTTCCATAAGAATACTATCCAGTCAATACAACATCTGTGCAACATGTGGATCTGCCATTTCACACTTTGACTGTCTGGCTTCTTAAGTAGTATTATCTGGAACTTGTTTTACTGGTTTTCTGTAATTTTTTTCAAAGCAAAATACAAATGGAAAACAAATTTATGCTTGTTTTCAACAATTTTTTTTTTCATGTTTCACACAAGTAATTAATAGCCTTGACTAAAGCGCAATTAAATTCCTTATCACTCAGAAGTTTGCTCTGCTAAACTATCATCAGCAAGACAAAATGCCATAAACTCCATCAGCTATCATTCCTTCAAATTTTATGTGTGATGCAATTGTAACAGAGCTTTTGTACATATATCCTGCTGACCGTGTTCTTTATCTTACAGTGCAGTTACATTAACAACAGGTTGATGAGATTGCCATAAACAGAAATAAAGAACATAACAGTCCTGCTGAGTCAGAACAAAGATCTTTTTAGACCCCTGTTTTCTAAAAGCAGATATAACTGGATGTGTGAGAAAAAAAACATAATTAAAGTAAGCACAGAGAAATACTTCTTCAGCATACCCTTCCCAACTTTCCTGAGCCAACATATTACAGGGCTTTAAAACTTATCATAAAAGCTTTTTTAAGCCTCGTCTGCAGCAATAGAGAATGACTTATACCTTCTGCAACTGCAGAAGTACTGCAGTACGTCCAATGTGACGTATCAATACACAATCAGATTTAGACAGGCTAGGAAGGAATCAACTGCCACAGACGAGTTTTCCATGCCTTCTCATTTTTGGATGCTTCTCAGCTCTTAATTAGTTCCCTTTAATGGTGTATTGTTTATTACTCACTCACGCATTTGCTTAACTTGTTTGGGTTACCTGAGAAGATAGGAGCTGTACTTCCCACAGCCTTGCCTATTCTTGGGATGAATACAAGTAACATTCTGCTCACCTTGAAATATCCAATATTTATAGTAGTTAGACTCCAAATATAATTTTTGTGGCAAAATAACAAAATGCCAAACTTGAAACAACTTTTGCTCCCCCTTAGTATTAATATGACTTATTCAGGAAATTGCTGGGTTGTTGCTGCAATTTATCAGAACACAGGGGTTTGCCCTATGGAACATGTCACACCTGCGGTGGGGTTTACTCAGTAATTGGCCATGACCCAGGTCTAGAAGCAGAATATCATCAGCCAAGGTGACAAACACTGCTGCAACTAGCACTTGCGAAGCCTAGGAAGAGTGCTCAAAGGTCAAATACCTAAAAGGAGGCTCTAACAAAGCAGAAAACATTAGCCAGCAGCTCATGCCTGGAATTTCTGAAAGAGAACAAAGATGAGCCCACACCAGGTTGCCCCTCTTTGGCTCAACACTTCCCCCAGGTGAAGGACAGCTTGTGCCCATTGCTTATTGGCTCTGACTGCACATGATGCTTGACACATGTATCAGCTATGAAGAAAAATTCCAATCAGACACTTCAAGTCCCAGATCACTCTTTGTGGGACTGTTTTGCCAGCACATCTGAGTCCATATTTCATCAGCTCAGTTGTTAAATGCAGTTGCTTCTGCACTTTAATAAGAAGACTTTTTAAAATATTTGGGGGGGGGGGGCGCAAAGTAACATCTTAAGCATCAAATTTGTGCAGGACCCACTGCATTCTAATCGCTAGCAAAACATAAATATAATAGCAAGTACATTGAAGAACTTTGGAAGGTTTGTTCATTGCTTAGGCAAAAATAAAAGAATGCCAGCCAGGGGCAAAGGAGGTTTGAGAGGGATCCAAAACAGGGACAATTTTTTCATTTCTACTTAAATTGTGAGAAAATATTTATGTATTTTCAAAAACTGATTGTTGAGTGCTGCATTCCTCTTGGCAATTAAAAACTTGCAAATCAGCATGATTGAATGAAAAGATGATGAGTTTGGCTATTCTTTCAAGAAAGAGCTTATACTATTTTTATTAGTATATTTGATACCTATCTGAATTTCAGACTGTATATGATAGCTACGGACTTGTAGCCTATGGAAACATGCATTTGGGTTAGCAGAAAATTAACAAACAAGACTACATAACATGAAAAACAGGGATGAGGCAAAGTGAGCACTGGCTGAATGGCAGGTCTCAGAACATTGTGAGCAGCGGCACAGGGTCTAGTTGGAAGCCTTTAACTAATGGTGTTAAGGGCTGGTACTGGATCCAGTTTTGTTTAACTTTTCATCTCTGACTCAGATGAAAGGGGCAGATGCCTCCTCAGCAAGTTCACTGATGGCACAAAGCTGGGAGGAGCAGCATACTCCAGAGGCTGTGCAGCCCTTCAGAAGGACCTGGGCAGGCTGGGCCTATTTAAGAATGACTTGAGAGGAGATGTCTGAAAAGGGAGTTTGTCAATGTCTATCAGTATCTGAAGGGAGGGTTTCAAGAGGATGGAACCAGGCTTTTCCTGGTGCTGCTGAGCAATAGGAACAAAAGGCAATGGGCAAAGAGTTGCACAGGAAATTCCACCTGAACACACGGAAGAATTTCTTTACTGTGTGACTGACTGAGCACTGAAGCAGGCTGCCCAGAGAGGGTGTGGGGTCTCCCTCACTGGAGATAGTCAAGAACTGTCTGGACACAATCCTGTGCTGTGTTTTCTGAAGGACCCTACTTGAGCAGGAAGGTTGGATCAGAGAATCCACTGTGGTTCCTTCCAACCTTACCCATTCTGTGACTGATTCTGTGATGGAGGGGATCAGGAGAAATATACCCTAGGGAACAGAAAGTGAGTGCATGCTTTCAATGGACATCCTCTGGAAAATATTTCAGATGTTTCAAGTTACCTTGAATTTTAAAAGCAATCATCTTCTCTTCTTCTAGAGCCATAAACCTCACAGAGATATTGTGAAGGAAAAAGCAAGCATTTCTAAGTACCTTTTTTGTTTTTCAAGGAAGATACAAGTAACTGTTCTTTGCATTCAATGCCTCCAGTGTAGATCGTTATTAGATAGGAACAACCTTTAGAACAAATTAAAATAAATTATTTTTGTATACATCAATTCTTTTTTCAAAAGTCTAGCCTTAATCTCAAGCTTATTGGAAAGTAAAAATTGGTAATGACCTCAGTAGCCGTATTTGAGCGGTGTAACATTCACTGACTTGCAGTAAGATATGTTACTCATGCATTCCTACATGTCAGCAGCAGACCAAGATAGGTGTTGGTTTGTATTTAATTTCTTTTTCAAAGAGAAGTGTATTTTCTGCTTCTAAATGATAGTATGACAAATAAGTCTTGCCAAAAATCTCCAGGTGGTAAGTGATGGACACCAAGAAATAGATTAGCCAGATGAAGAAATGAACTCCTTGAAAATTCACCTGTTTTAAAACTGATCAGCAGTAAAACTAGTTATCATTTATACTGGAAAAACTTGTACCAGAATATTAAGAATTCTTCTAAGAAGGAGGAAATGTGGCCCTTTTATTGATGTTTCACCTATAATATTAGATGTATCACTGAACAAAATCAGGACATTAATGGCACTTCACTCTGCATTACATTTTCTAGCACTTCTGTTTCTGTTCTCCACGTGTAGGTATTATATGTTCTTCTTCTAAGAATTTGGCATATATTAATTTTGAAAAAGTGAATAATTACAAAAAGACATTCTTTGCCCCTCAAGTAATCTATCAAACACCACATATGTATCCTTTCTTTAAAGCTGTCAAGTAGATCAAAGCAATATTCTTTGCAATAATAGACTATACCTTATGAAGAAGTCAGTACAATAGGCCCACTGTACATCAAAGATTTATAAAACAGTATAAAGCTAGGGCTTATAATAAGTAAAAACACAGCACTGGAGACCTGGTATGAAACTTTTTACAGAATATTAAGACAGTTCAAGAAAAAAAAAAAAAGATTTACACATAAATCCTCACTTCTTTTTGGTTGTTTTGTTTTGTTGGTTTTTTTTTTTTTTTTTTTTTTTTTTTTTTTTTTTTTTTTTTTTTTTTTTTTGTCTACACTTATCTTTACAGCATTGCCCTGTAAACCACCAAATACAGTCCATTTGGAAATCACACCTTTAAAGTTTAAACAAGGGGTTGCTACTTTGATGACTGTCATGCCTTACCCCAATGTGATTGCCTCCTGTGATGGGATGATTGATTCTGAGGACAGAGTAGTACCAGATAGCATATGGTTTGCCATTAGAAAAGTTGACCAAGTTTAGGCAGTTTTCCACAGCTGACTTTTATTCAAACACTCAAGTGTGGACTATGGACTATGAAGTGGGTAAAAACCACACTGGGTTACTAAAACCAGAAAGTAATGGTCAATGTTCCAAAGTATAGCTAAACTCCAGTCACTGATGGACATTCCTCAAGGTTTGATCATGTTTAATGTCCTGATTGAAGACCATTGCAATGACACAATACATATCCAAAGAAAAATGAGACCAAACTGGGGGGAAACTGTTGATACACTGAGGGGTAGGGGCTGCCATTCAGAGGGACATTGCCAAAATGGAGGAATGGTTTAACAGAAACCTAATGAAGGACAAAGTCGCCATGAAAGACAGTCCTGGATCTGGACGTGGCACTTGCCGTGGTCTAGCTGACAAGGAGAGGATCAGTCAAAATTTGGACTCAATGATCTCAGAGGTCTTCTCCAACCTAAATGATTCAGTGAATCTGTGAGATGGTAAAATCCCAAATCAAAAACTGGCTGGAGGTCAATGCTACAGAACAGCTTTGCAGAAACAAACTCAAGAGTTCTGGTGGCCAACAACTTAAACATGTGACAGGAGACTGTCCCTGTAGTGTGGGAGCTTGAGCATTTACTGGGAGGCATCAGCAGCAGCACAGTCACTGGATCAGAGGAGAGATGATGAGATACTTGTGGGTCAACATTTGGAGTACTGTCTTTAGCTTTGAGCTCAACAGCAGAAGAAAAAGATTGACAAACCTGAATGGGCAGGGGATCAGCAAGAGGATTAAAAGGTTAAAGCACATAATTTCTAAGGAGAGGTTGAAAGAGCTAGGTTTTTTTCAGACAGAAAAAGAAAAGGATAAGGTGATGGAGGGTCATCTAAATACTGTTTCATTGACTGAGGGTCATCTAAATACTGTTTCCATTTACTTACAGCAGGGCTAAGAAGAGTAAGGAAGTTCTTGGAAGTGTATTGTGAAATGTTGAGAGGCAATGATTTAAAGTTTTATCAAGCAAAATTCTGAATGGATATAAAGACAAAAATATGCCAGAGCAAGGGTAATTAAGCACAGAACAATTATCCAGATGGTCATTCCTCTCAGGCAAAGAAAGATTTGACTGAACAACATCCAGAAAAGCCTAATCTAGCTTGGACATTAGTCTTCTTTTGAGCCAAGGGATGGTTTCCAGAAGTGTCTTCAACTTAAATTATGCTTTGATTCTTGCAATGAAATAATATGCAGGTGTGAAAGAGCTATGTGCAGACTCTTGATTTTGTTTACTATTATAAAAACAGCAGCATAGAATAAGTGCATTATGTTTCTTTCTGCTGACTAAAGAAGAACCATAAGATTAATAATAAATGTGCATATTAAAGAGGATGGTTTCACTTAGAGCTACACAATACTGAAGAAGAACTGGACAAATGTAACCAATGGATTTATATTTCCAGTATAGTAAATCCAGATGTAGTTCTATGGCTTACTAAAGACAAGGCAAACACCTTGAGCCAGAAATATCCCCATTATTCATTAGAGTAGACCTCAGTGATGCAAGGGAGTTATCAATGAAGAGCAAGTATCTCAAGATGCAGTCAACAAAAGGGTTTCTGAAATTTTGTAGCAAATTCCTTTTAAGTTTTTACAGTCCAAATATGTCATGCAGCACTTCTGCACAAAGCCAATTCAGAATTTTAATTCTTGGCTTCTATTCAAATCTTCTAATTCTGTCCATTCCACTGACAATGGGAAAACAGTGCTCTACAAATAATTTATTGAAGATATTTCTATATATAATTTACAGTATTCATCTCCAAAAGAGGCCCTATGTCTGTAAAGTATGCGGGGAAAAGAAAAATACACTGCATTTCTTTTCTACATCTTTCATGCTTCCCAATGTTAATAAAACAATGCCCTTTATTTCTCTCTGTCCTTGGGAAGTGATAAAAGAATGGGGGGTGATGTGATGCCTAGATTAGCACAAACAACTTCTGCGTTTTTGACAGGGTGAAGAGAGAGGAATGTAAATAGTTTGGCTGCTCTAGAGCATTCCTCGCTTCCACCCAGACTCATGTGCAATGCTGAAACTGTGAGATTCAGGAAAGAAAGGAGAAAATCTTCTCCAGGTCTCCCATTAACCAGATTCTTGGAATAGTTGACTGTGTCTTGCTCAATAACTCTTTCCCTAACTCTTATTCTTATTTGTGAAGGTACCTCAATAGCTCCAGCAGCCATTCCAGTGGAATTAGTGCTTTGTCATGTATTAACTCCTACTATTTAAAAGATGCTGTCAGGCTGACAAGATTCCAGGTTTTGAAGATAAGAAATACATATTTTTTTCTTAAGGCAGAAGTTTTCCCTAACTTCCCCCCCCCCCTTTTTTTTTTTAATCAGCTCATAAGTGTGAAATTTAAACTTAGCAGTTTGTCACAGCGATTGGCTTTCAATACAAACTGAGGTATCAAGTCCCAGTAATAAAGAATGACAAAATTCAACAGATATTCAAGAGATATCACTAATATTCCAGACAAAAAGGAGAGATGAAGGATCTCTTGTGATGTACCCATCAACATTCTTGCTAAAGTATGAAAATATTCAGAGGTGGATTAAATCTTAGGAACCTGAGTTCCTAAGACAATTAATGTGAGTAGTGGTTACTAGGTACAGAGAAAATTTTATGGTTTACTACCTTTAGTGAAGGACAGTGTAGCATGTGAACTCACAAGAAAATACCAAAGATTTGATAAAAGTTCAACAACAAATAAATCTCAAAAATCTACTTCCCAAAAATTTGTTTCCTTCATCATTAACATAATTCTCCTTGTACATTACATAAGGTAATTCTTGTACATAAGATGTTGCAGAACCACTATAATGAATAATAGCATTTACTGAATAATCTTTTAACACTCATTCAACTTAAATCAAAGTTAGAATGTATTTTGAAACTGACCATACAAACAACAAAAACCACATATTTCCTTTACCCATACAGTTTTTTCTAGATGGTACAAACACCTGTTCAGAGCTACAGTACTTTGCAGATGGACTTTTTAAAAATCCAGTTGCAGACCTGGGAATAACCTACCTCAGTGGTGCTACTGGAAGGTTCCAGCCCAACCATATTAGCTTGTACCAGATGCTGAAGAAGTTGCATTTGAGCCACGTTGAGGAAGAAGTCCAAATTCGTTGTCATATTCACTTCCAAAGAATGACCACAGACCAAAATTTCCTGTGAAATTAAGGGAAAATACTAGGTAACAGCTATTGGGAAAATAATTTTCAGCTTCTATATAACTATTGTGGTTCCCTGCTGTAGTCAGTACTTAACATTATATATAGCGTTATATATAGTACAAACGTGGTCTTTTTAGGAGAAACTGGTGTGTTATGCTTCTAAAGGATGTGGCTTATCCTTTGCATGGCTTTCAACAGCAGAACTGTTAAGGAAAACTTTGCAAGAAAAGCATCTCATGCACAAGGCCTTGTTTCCATCTCTTGCTAGTATCAGTGGGCTGTCAGAGTGTCCTTGGCAATGATTCCAATTCTCCTTTCCTTCCAAGAAAAAGATGTACTTTCTTTTTTCTTTAATTTTTTTTTTTTAAATTTAAACACAAACTCTACTTGATTTATAATGAAATCATGTGTTGGAACTCACTGATAGGCAATCTAATTGATTTCTCTTTGCCTGTAGGCCATTCTTAATACCTTGGCAACATTAGCTGAATAGCCACCATTTATTGGTGGTGTCTAGCACAAATAAAGACCTTCACCACTGCTGGCAAGCAATAAAGAGACGAAAAACAGAACCAATTCAGAAGGGGAGAAGAACTGCTCTGTCTCATGAGAAGTTTGCACAGTGCTCAAGCTCTAATCTAAACTAGACCTCTCCCTTCATGATGGAATGTCATCCAGGGAATAGATAACAAGAAGAATGTATGTACAGAAAACACTGAAATTCTTGAACATAAGGATTATGCTTATTAAGCTCTCAAGTTTGTTCCTTTTTTTTTTTTTTTTTTTTTTACTTGAATAACTTCTATGCATCCTAGCCATACTGGGGCTTTCTATTTCTTTTTTTGCATTGCATAATTTTCCATCTGCCCTTCTGACGACCCTTTACACAAAATGTGAAACTGTTGATTTCTCCTCTCTATGCCCACTAGCTTTTGTTTTCCATTTCAACATGCAGTGGGTACTGCATGTTGCAATACACATCTAGTACCCTTTACATTCCTGTACCAATTTTGCTCTTCCCAGGAGGTAGCATCTAAGGGAAATTATCCTTAAAGGCTGACAAAAATTTTCTGCTATTTTCCCCATATAAAATGTTCCTGAGTTACAAACTAATGCCAAAGAGTCAGACAATACCTTTTGTGTAACTTGCTTCACAGATATATCCTTAACTAGCTGAGCAACACACCAGCAAAAGTGATTGTTAAATCTGAGTACCTGGAAGTACCCATAACAAAGGTAGGGAAGTGGATGCTTAGGTGCAACTTGGGATCTTGGAAATCAGGCTAAGAACACCCAGCTTAACTTTCTTATAGATATTATACATACTGCATTTTCAGGTTTCTTTATGAGAAGCTTGTGAATGTTTTGTTAATGTTGCACCTCTTCTTAACACCTTTCCATCACAACATTTTAAAAAACACTGCTGGAAATCATTAAAGGATTCTCATTTTTGGAACTGAAAATAGGTTTATTTACCTCTGGCTGGACTGCTTTTAATATCAAATGCTGTAGAAAAATTCTTTCTCCAGCAGAGAAAGAACATTTCAGCTTGTGACCCTTCTCCAGCTGGCAATTTGAAAACACACCCGAACACTTCAAATGGTGGAATGGCAAAATATTCAGATTATCCATGAATTAAAAGTTGTGCTATTTCTGTTGACACTTTGTACTAACCTCTGGGTGTAAATTCTCTGCAGCATCAATTTTTGTAAAAATAATTGCAGGGGCTGCAGTTATTCGAACAGTGAAATCTGTTAAAATTGGAGTTAAAATAGCTCTCCTTTCCTGGTGCCGCCTTATGCTAGGAAACAAAGAAAAAGAAAATTAAACATTAAATTATATTATAAATTGTATTGAGGCAAAAACTTTCTATGTTATCCTTTACATCCAGCACACAGCAAAAAATTTCTTCAATATCAGTTTAGCATTTGATTGATACCTTATGATCTTTAAATGTCACTATTGCAAATCATATTAATTCCAATCCTGAAGGCAGACTTCTATTTTCATTTCAAAGGAAAAATATTTCTAAATATTTGAATCTTCAACCTATCTCCAGGTAGACAAGTTTGACACTTGAAATTGCTTCTTCTCCTGTTTAAAGCACTATATACAATAATATAAAAAAAGATGCCAACTTCATTATCAGTATTTTTAAATCTTGCCTGTGGATGCCCTTCACCTTTAAAATGGCTGTTCTGAAGCCTACACAATATTTGAATTTGTGCATTACAAGTCTGTGTTGAAGAAATATGCACAAAATTGACACAAAAAATGAAATATGTGAAAAATTAAACTAGCAAATTCCATGCACCACTAGGACTCCCACATTCAATTAGTAACTATTGTCCGAAACGTTCAGAACCATTTGAAAAACATGGATGTCAGTCTTCCTCCACTCCTGTCACTGCTTGTTCTCAGTGTTCTTTCAGCTAAATATCAACATTTACTTACCAAGAATATTACTGTCATTACACTTGATAATTGCATTTATTTTCCAGCCAGGTGTATAGTTTTGGGGGTTTTGTTGGGTTTTCCTCCTCCCCCCTTTAACCAAACTAAGCCTAGATACACAACTGTTATAGATGGATCACTAATAGCCTATGACAACACATTCCAAATGGCCAGAATCTTCTGGGTCAGGTCAAATAAACTATTGCCACAAAATGCCATTTGAGAGCCTCTGATGAGGGGAAAAAAAATGTAATGAGATCAAGATGGTGTTCAGCCTCTAAAAGAGGATACACTTCAAATTCTAGGGAAGCTCCTTCCATCAAGATAGTTTCTGATAATTCTTTTTACCTATTATTGTTTGTAGCAACATCAAATATCTGCCTTTTACCAAGGATAACTATAAAATCATGATAAAGTTATAGGTCTGAGGTAAGTTTTCCTACACTTACAAAACAGAAAACTGTCAACTATGAAATTCAAGTTTAAGAAACAAACGACATGGCCTTAGATAAAAAGCAAATAGGTCCATGTAGAACTCTTCATCAGCATGTTAGTTACATCTCACTGTATTACCTTTAATTTTGCCACCTCTAAGAGAGACATGGCAGTTCAGGCATCAGCCTAAATCACACAAGTGAGCCAGACATGAACCATGCAATAAAGAATTAGCCCCTGTCGCCTTGTTTTCCAGCCTTCAGCCTTGGAGTCAGAAATTTCATGTAAACGAAGTAATGTTTACGGAACTGTTATCATGTTTTTCGGGTTCCTTTCTGTGAAAGGAATCTTGATGGACACTTTCTAAGACCAGTGAAGTTGAAGAGGTTGAACCTCAGTCTTCCAATCTGGTCTTCCTTTTAGAAATCTATATAAGTTGTAGAAAAAATTAAACCTCCTCTTTTTCCCGCTTCGACTCCGTGGTTATCACTGCGTCTCCCTCGGGACAGCATTGCACAACAAGTTCCTACCATCAGCTGGAGTTATCCATGTTAGCATTATTAACCAATATGTTTATATGCCTGTCTACGCAGAAATTGCTTGAGTGCATGAGGAATAGGTATTGAAATCTCTTGATTAAGAAGGGGCATTGAGATGCATAATCTGGTAATGGTTCTGTAATGGATTCTGTAGAATACCAAACAATCTCAAATGCTAATGGTTTGTAAGCCAAGAGTTAGGCTGGAGATAAATTAAATAGATATCATATCCTGAGGTGGAATTCAGTGTACTGCAAAAGATACAAAATTCATACTGCAGAAGATACAGAATTCATTTTACTGCTTAGGCTATTTCAATTTTGATGCTTCAAATTCTACTAATAATTTTTTAAGTGTGCCTAAAACATATAGAAAGAATGGTGATCTATAAAGGGAATATAAATTATACAGTGGAGGTAGACCTTAAAATTTTTAAATTTATTTAGGACAACAGTATACAGAAGTAAAGAGCAGATACCACAGAGTTAGTATTGGCAGAGCACAACTCTAATAAAATTTTGCCTCAAATGACCCTCACCTCTGAGGAGGCTGCACACTACCGTAAGAAGTGCGCAGATTGCTTAAGAGCAAGCCAATTGGTGAGTGGAGAAAACTACCATCTTATCTTACAAGTGTTAACATTTTGGTCAGCTATATCTCTGTTGATCTCCAATGATGGCTTTTAGAGCAAGGTTAGTCTCATTAGATCCAAATTAGAAATCAGACTTGTTAGTGGCTAGTGATCATCTTCAACTTGGGAAAATGGTCTTAGATTTTGGAGTTCTAAATTGTTTCTCTCCCTGTTAGCACCCTAATTTTAGATTTAAACGAAATGATTTTCTACACAGTACCTACTTCCCCTCCTCAATGAGGGGATGAGAAAGAAATGCCCTTTTTTTCCCCCAGGACAATGAAAGAGCTAAATAGCAGAACAATTCTATGAAAGAACATTCAGCTGTACTTTCTAGCTATACAAGAAAACTTCTAATTGAAGTTTCTTGAAATGCTACTAAGTATGATTTTAATATATGAAACTGTAAAAGTAAGTTATTTGTTAAACCTCAAACCCTCAACTGGCTCTCTTCAATCACTGATCAAATTATTTTTCAGCTTCTGTACATTACCATTTCTTAATTTTCATACTTTATACTAGTAGATACCCAGTATACCGCATCTTAAAGGACATTTTTGGTAATATATATTGATTACTGCTTTATTTTATTTTATTTATTTTATTTTATTATAATTTTACTTTTAAAGTCATCCTTATGTGCTATTCCTGTCCAGCTCTACTTACTACTTTCTGAATTTCTTGAGGGTGAATTTGAACCTCAGCCAAATCAAGTATTAGGAAAATAATTGTAAGTACAAACAGAAGGCAAACAGAGCACAGTAAATAATGAAGGGAGAGGATATGAGAAAGCACACAAAAGGAACAAAGAAACAAATTCCACTTTGAATTATTGAGTCTTCCACACTGCACCTAAGTGCAATGTTAACTTAACACAGGTGTACACCACATGAGCTTATGAAAAAACTTGATTGTGAAGAGCGTAATGATGGCTCTATGTCTGCAGCACATTCATTCCGTGGTTCATTTATGCATCTGTTATATATTTGTCTTGGAAAAAAAAGGAAAAGCTAGTATTTTTAGAGATGTTAAAGCAGTTGATCATCTACACTTAAAAGTAAGTGAATTGAAAGACCATATGCTAACACAAAGGAACAAGGCAGTTAAGCAACTGTGATAAGGTTTGGAGGTGCCTTAGTGCTTTATCTGCATGATAACATAAACTCTGGTTATGGACCACAGATCCACATTGCAAAAGTACAAGACGAAAAGGGTCTCTGTCCTCAAAGACTTACAATTTAAGGATAGGAAAAACACACCCATAGACAGAGAAGTAAAAGTGAACCACTGACAGCAGCATTCATAACAATATCCATACAGTGGCAACCTGTCTTATGGTTTTTATATTACAGTATCATAGAAATTAATATTTTTTGAGGATTTCAAATAAAACATTGGAATAACAACGTGAATGTTCACAGCAAACACCTTTATAACACACAGGAGTGAGCAAGGAAGTGCCTCTTCGGAACACTGAGTGTTAGTACCAACAACAATCAGTGTTGGTAGCCGGCATGATGAGGTCTGATGAGCAGGGAATGTAGATTTGTCAAAGCAAATGAAAGAAGACACAAAAAGGGAAATGGATAGACAGGGGTCTGGAAGTACTGCAAAGCAAAGACATCTAATGATTAATATGACAAAAAATCTTGTGGGAAGAAGAGAGAAAAAAAAGTGAAGAACAGAATTTTGCAATGGAAGCAACAACATTTGATTACATTAAATCAAATCATCAGTATTTGATTATATCCAGTCAGAAGCACGTTGAGTTTATACAAAGAGGAAACACTGCCAAAGAGCAAGATGCTGTTGCCCTAATTAAGGAGACACGATGATGTGAGACTGGATAAGCTGAGAAAATGCACAAGAAGGACTAAGTCCTACTACTATGACTCTCACGTGGAAAACACTAATCAAAACAGAAATTATGGCCAGTAATAGCTAAACATAACCTAGATGTGAAAATTGGAAATGTTTACCTTATCATTAATAATATTTTTTTCTTAATAGTACATTATTGAATCTAGACTTTGAGCCCTTGTATACTTAGAAAGTCACGGAGAAGCTTGTATAAATTCAATGTACGAATAACAATAAAAGCACATTTGCAGCATGTAATTTTACTAGCTACAGAAAGATGAGTCCTCATGGAGAATTTTGTGATGTGAAAAAGAAAAAAAACATATTAGCATGAAATAGGCCACATAGTACTGTTGAGGCATGCAAAACGTCAAAAGATGTTATTTAAGACAGCATGTTAACTTGAGACTTATGAAAGAATTTTCTCTTGCAGGCTTCCCATGGAGCTGTTTAAATCAGCTAATCCCTGACATACAAATGTATTAGGAATGTATTAGGATATCTAACTACTAATGACTAATTCACATCCTTTCAGCTCTCTGAGGTGTTGCAAAGATGTCACATGGCAGTAAAATAGCACGGCAACGTTTTGAGGACCAGCTAACAACCAAAATTAGAAAATGAACAAGTGTACACTACCTAGCTGTTTTTGTACTATAAGACCTAAGTAAAGCTAACTTTTCTCTTCTGAAAAATGCTGTGCAGCATTTTTTGCTGTGGACT
Organism: Cettia cetti; assembly: GCA_013401135.1. Taxonomy (NCBI): domain Eukaryota; kingdom Metazoa; phylum Chordata; class Aves; order Passeriformes; family Sylviidae; genus Cettia; species Cettia cetti. Next base: position 375,637 of record VZUI01053519.1, read on the forward strand.
GGTATAAAAAATAAAGCATCCCATCTTATTGAGAAAGGCTTTGTATGAATACAAGCACAACTTCAGGTACCACAAAAGACAGCAATTAAAATAAATTACTGGAAAAAGTGCATTGCATTTTATTCCAAAAGATTCAAGGGGAATGCCCCTACTTCCTACAGATCAATTTTTTTCCGGTCTTTCTCATTAGAACTTGGCAAGCTGCCAAGAACTTTCCAAAAAAGCATGAAAATGAAAACTATTCAAAGAAAAATCTGCAGGAAACCTTTTCTGAGGATCCTTGCAGTGGTATTTTGTTCCATTTTGTACAACAGATCATTGGCTCCCTGATGTACTCCATGAGAGCTGTTCCAGATGGTGGTATGCCAAGGACAAAACTGTAACACAGTATATTGCCACACTCAATTCATTACCAAACAGAGAAGTAATGCTTTTAAGCTCAATTATTATTTTTTTTAAACAAAGTTTATTCAGGCTGCAGGAAGCGTAATTTGCTGCTGGGAGCTGTAGAAGGATTGCACAGGGATGGGGGCGAGGCCTCAAGAGAGGATATATTTCTTTATTTCCTTCAGGGCTGTTGTTTTTTCCATTGAGTGGAGGGAGAGGGAGGAGGAGATCTGCAAGCTGAAAAAGCAGTTTTCAATCAAGAAAACTTCTTTCGGTTAAGTACTCCCAGCTCCCCACATGCTGCTTGGTAAAGGGAATAAATGTGGACAGGTTTCATTTGTACATAACCTTATTAGAACTGTCTGACTGTTTCCAGTATTCTTTTTATATATTACACCATTAGGGAGCTTTTTATAACATCTATGGTGAAGTATAAACATTTCATAATGGAAAGAGTTATGATCCCTGATCCTCAGTATAGCACAGCATCTAGACAGTTTTTTCTGCAAGACTTCATCCACTCTCCCAGAGAGTTTCAGTTCCCCCCTTCTCCTTGGGGTGACCTGCAGAGACATAGGAGGCATCACACCAGCATTTCACTACTTCCCCTCTTGAAGAATCTTACACCTGCAAGTATTCAACAACTTAGTTTTAGAGTATGACAGCTTGCTTTCCAAACTGCAATGTAAAGGTTGGGAGGGGGGGAATCAACTCCTTAACATATTAAGTACTAGAAGACCTGCACTCCAGAAAAAGTGGTGTGAAAATTCGAAGGATTTACTTTCAGAGTAAAGATTGCTAAAGCATTTAAATGATAAATTATGTCAAAAGCCTTCAGATACATGTTTGTGTGATATCCATAGAACTCCCACTTACAATTGTTTGGTTTTAATGCAAAATTTTAAAATGGGGCCAATTATCAATTGTAGATTAAATTACAATATAATTTATTTCAATTTTTTTGTGATTTTATTTTGAAATAATCCAGTAATGCTTTTATAAATGGGAATGGAAAAGCAATGGCTGGTATCCCTGCTGAAGTTTTCTGTAAAGTAACTATGAAAAACCTGGATATAGGTTGGATTCTTTACTGCTCCACATAGCATTAAAGTATTGCAAAAATGAGAGAAATAGATTTCAAAGTAGAATCTTTAAACCCAGTAATCCTAATATACCATAACATTGGGTATGAACAAACAGAAGTATATTAAAACCAAACAAAGAAATTAACCCTAAAATAACTCAGTAAAAATTATTCATTATGTTCCAGGTTAAACATGTCCAAGAAACTTAAAGAATTCTAAAAATTAGAATCAAAATAGATTAAAATTAGATTAAAGAATAACAGGTATCAAAATAGGTATCAAAATTAGATTAAAGCATAAAGCTTTTATGGTATTTGCAGTAAATATTAGGATTAACCTAACCCTGGAAACAGCAAGCACCATGTAAAACATCCTGCAGCCACCCTCTTGGCATGTGCTGGAAATAGTGGCATGGATGGCCGAGTTCAGTGCAGGTTCTTCCAGTTCTCAGCACATCACTTTCACAGGTCATAAAATAAACCCAGATACAGAAAAACTGACTGCTAACTAAAAGGCAAAAATGCAAAGATCCTGAAAAAATGTAGTAAATATGCAAAATTTAAACCCAAAAGGGTAAGAAAGCATTCATACTTTTTCTTGAAAACAAGCTGGAATTAAAATTCTGTAATTGCACACCAGAAAGGAAAACCTAATGTATTTAATTACAAGTGTTCTAAATAAAAACGCAAGTAGAAGATCCATTCAAAAGCAATTTTAAACCAAACATACTTATTTGTACTCTAATGAAACTTCATTTTGGAAGTCTACTGAGGAAGCATGTCCAAGCTTAAAGGAAAATAAAAAGAGAACTCAAAATTGTCTCTAACACCTGCTTCCCTTGTCCTGTTAGCTTTTCAGGAATCCCACCAAATTTCCTATCTGAACCTAAAACCATAAAGCTCAGACCCAGAATGTGCTGGCAGTAGGATTTCAGTCAGCAATGGCAAAGAAAAGGAAAGCCAATCTCAGTGGCTGGTTTTGCTACGTTAGCTTAAGTTGAAAATTGGCTGCAAGTCCTTTGGAGATTAACGTAATCTTATTTTTCAAGATATTCCAGTGGATGAGGAATTTTGTGACAAAGAACCTCATAGGGAACTCGTCCAACATCAAGGCCGAACTAGTCAAATTTTTTAAGGTTAGGAATTTAAAATAAAAAATCTCTATGCAATTATATGAGTTTAAAAAATAAACTGTTACAAGACAGGCAAGAACCATGTGATCTTTATACATGAAGACCAGAGTCTACTTCTGTGTTAAAATTTTTATCTGCAGTCCTGTGACTCCTTGTCATTTTATCATTTCTTTGGTTAGAACTGTTTTTCCTATGCTCTATTTTTCAATGATAAACTGGAATTTATTACTGATCACATCTTTTTCCTGTATGTTCTCCTCCAGAATGAGCTTATCTGCCCTCTTGGTCTTGCATCAATACATCACTTACAAAGCTCAGTCTGTGTCCCATCCTCATGTAGCCTTTGTTACAACTTGCCTTACTTTCCAAAAAATCTGATTCTCTCATCTCCCATATTTCTGAAAATTAAACCAAAAGTAGTTATTTCCAAATAATTCTGCCTGTTTTTCTATATCACTTTTAGGAACTCATTCCTAAATTCAGATAGGAATCTTATCTTAGGAACCGTAAAATTATGCACACATGTAATAAAAATCAGATTATTTCTGCATGAATTAGATAGAAAGGTCTTTTGTTTGAAAATAAACAGCTAAATGTACAGGCAAAGAGGAATTTATTAGGAGAAATGCTTTTAAATCCAAAAACTTACTTTTGAAAACTTGCACGTGGCTATCAGACCTTATTCCTGCCAGTTTGAAAACTGAAATCTGCTACACAGTCTGTAAAAATTTAGTTTTAAGCTACTTGTATGAAATTTTAAGTACAAAATAGTATATTAAAACCAAAATAAAAATTTTAAATCTTCACAAATAACCAATTAACCCCCATCAATTTTATATTTTAAAACTTCAAAATTTAAAATAACAGTCAAGCGTATGCATGCTTTGTCTTTCAAACCTGTTTAACCAGAGGGTGGGGCTTTGTGTGCACATATGCAATACCCAATAAGGGAGACTTAGCTGAAATATCTCATTCTCAAAATTCATCTGGTTTTAGTTATAGAAGTGCAAAAAACGGTTCAGAATCAATAGGAAATGCTCTACTTTATCTCGCTCTAATTTAGAAATGTCTAAGCTGGTTTTACTCAAGCTTTGTAAAAATACAAACAAAAGAAGAAAAAAAACCCCAAAAAACCACACCACCACCACCAAAAAACCACACCCTACACAAAAAAATCCCAAAAAAACCCGAACAACCCAAAACAGAACCTCCCATTGCTTATGGAGACTGACAAGCTGAAGTCTCAGCCCTGGAGTTATTTTTATGGACAGACAGTAAATCACTTGGAGAAGCGCTTATAATGGAAGCAAAGGTACGCAGTAACTAGACAGTAACTACAGTGTAATAACAGTAATATCCATTTCAAACCTGTAATCCAAAACTCCAAGGAAATGTGCTTGTAATGTAAAGCAAAACCTGTATTGAATCATTTCATTTAGGTATACTGTGCATGCTCTCTGCAGGGTTTGTTATATGTAATTTCAGAAAAGAATAAGATTTTTAAAAAGTCCTTACCTACTGGCCATGTTCCATTCAAGTGCTGGATTTTGAGAATTTCTCTCAGTCTCTGTCAAAACCCCTCCTTTTCCATTTTCCTTCTCAGGTTTCAACTGATTCCAATAAGCAGTACCAATGTTGATAGATTGAAGATCTATTTGATATTGTCTATCCTCAACCTCTGATCCAGGGTCTCGAAGAATTCCTAGATTTAGTGCTCTTCTGCAATGTCAAGAAAAAGGAAAATAAATCACTAAAGGTCAAAGTCAGACCAATCAGATATTTTTTAAGATCCAAATCAACAAAATGAAGGTATCAATTTTGCCATGTTTGTCTACACTATGCATTATTTACAGTTCAAATCTTAAAAACTACCCATCTGCCTCTTTCCTATGGAATTCAGTGGGAGATCTGCAAATGAATATTCCTAAATTTAGCCAGATGTACCTAAGTTGATATGAGATCAACGCATCGACTTCACTGCACTTCCAATCAGATCCATACGAGCAGCTTTGTGGGGAAGTAGGCCTGATTTTTATCTACTGAATGGACAAAGGATGCCATATTTAAGTCCTCAAAAAGAGCTACACATCAGTATAACCAATTGTCCCACTGTTCAAATTCATCAAAGAATAAAGATTAAAAGAATATTCCAAGATGATGGAAAAACAATTCAATCCTTTTATCCCTATATTTCACAACAGAGCTTTTTAAATAAAATTCTTCGAACAAGTGAGAAAAAAGCATTTTTGAGTGAACTACATTTCTTGTGGATTCCTTTAAAGTCTACTACGTTAGATTTTACAATTTCAGTCCTGAGGTGAGTTTTGGAAATAGTCAGACTCAACTTCAACAAAACCTTCAAGAGTGAGGGCTGCTGAGACCATTCAATTTTACCTGTGACCAGTAACAGAGGAGTCTTCTACTGCCATTCATCTTTTGCTAATGAGCACTGGGAAATACTTTAAAAAAATTATCTTGCCCTTTCTACACTGGGAACAGTACAGTCTCTGTGCACTGCTCATTTGATTTTATAATAAAAATTCACCATTATATTATCGCTGTTTTTCAAAATAAGGGAGCAAGGGGATCTTAACTTTTTTTTCCTTTAATCTATGATCACAAATTGATCACTATTTTTATTGACTTCATACATCTACATTGAAGCTTAAGCTTCTTATTTGCATATGACATTCAATTTATTGTTCTGTTCAAGATTTTTGTCTTGGGCCAAAATGATTCAGTATACAGCTGCTGTCTTCACAGAGAAGTTAATACTTCTGCAATTCATGCAAATTTGATGCTAATAATCTAAATATAAATGACTACTGAAGCAGCACATCCCAAACGGCAAACTCAGTGTACAGGTATGGAAACTATAGGTATGCAATCTGTTCATAGTGCAATCCCAGTGCTGCCCAAATCCAAATAACAGTTGAAATTGCTAATACACTGCCATTGTCACCAATGGAATATGTTAGCAATTAAGAAAATTAAGTAATTAATCATATGTACCCACAGAGGCATGTGGATGACAGGAAGGCCATTTTGATCAAGTCATTCCTGGTGAGACAGTGTGATGGCATTGTTCAGTAGTCTCTATAACTTTCTTAAGTGCTTGGTAGAAACACATTGAAAATCTGTTATGTCAGTAGTGGTACTTCAAAATTAAATGTGGTTTCTTAAAACTTAAGAATGTGTTTGTCAACTTTCCACACACAGAGACCTAACCACAACCACTGTGCCTTTTATTATTCTTTCTAAGGCATTATTTCATCAATATGAATGCAGTTTAAAAAAAAAAAAAACACAACCCACCACAGCAGATTATTGTATGATCCAATGTCTATTTTCATACTTTGTCTAAGACAACTAAATATTAGAATATTTGTTTTGTGAAATATTAGCACCAAATTACATATTTTTGGACATCTGCTTACGTATATAAAACAGAATATGATACTAATTTCATGTGCATAATGGGATTGTTCTCCACTGTACTTCACAGTGAGCATTTTTCATTTCTTCCTTTATGAGCAGCTTGATAACTTGCAATAGGCTCACCTCAATATTCCCTTGGACTCATTCAGCATAACCATGACCTTGTGAACCAAATTCCTCAAGCACAATGTGTCTGTATGAAACTCCCCACTGTGACAATGGCTTTCTTACCCTCACAAATTTACTTATTTAAACCAAAACCACAACAAAATCACTCTTTGACAAAAATCTTTAGGTGCAGCAAAATACACAAGGGTATTATTTAAATACAAGGTACTCATGTATTGCATTGCTGGTATAACATTTGTCCACTGCATCTTTTTTTTTAATGTACTTTGGGATATCACAGCCTAATTCTTCAATATTTTCATGCTGATAAAAGGTTCACATTTGCATTCTGTTCCTACTATTAGCAATCTCCTATATATAATACAAAACTCATCTGATCCTTCAGATACCCTTTTAAAATCCAAGCAAGCTGTGTTTCTACACTTAACCCATTTCAAGAAACAGACATTTTACACACACATGTAAAATATAAGGATTAGGAATTAATGCCTTGATGTGTTGATGAAGCACATTATGGCTTTCAGAAAGTGCATCATGCCAGTTTTATACAAGGACCAAAATATAGCCTTTTCCCAAATAGGTAATATGTACATACAGGCACTTATATAAACCCCCATTTCTAATTTCCCATATCAACAATTTACATACAGGGATTTACATAAGCACTCATTTCTGCTTTTCCATATCAACAATTTTCCTAAGTATGCCTCAAATTTATTAGTTGCATACTTCCTAGAATGATGAAGGTATGTTAAACCACAGCAAACCTGGCCTAATCTTAAGTACACATGCCTTGTATGAACCCTGAACCCTTTGAAATCCTTGCAGCAAATAAATTCAGGAAAGCAGAGTAAGCCAAATTCATGACTTCTCTATCTCCAGCATAAATGATGTTTTATCAGCTGAAATGTACTGTAGGGGTTATGATTTTAATTGCTTCCCTCTTCTGAAAACAACTTCATTGTCTCATCTGAATAATTTGGCAGGTGGTGCAGAATATTGTTGGTCAACAATACAGTAAGATCACAAGCAACCTAAGACAATAATGAGCATGTAACAGGAAACACAGGTTTAAAGTTTTTCTTTTTTAGAATTGATTTAGTCTGTGTCAGGCTTTTTGCGTGTTTATTTAAGAAGCAGCTAATGTTGAACCAGTTACTACATGCTGCTGAACAAGCATAATTCTGAGACCCACAGTAAAGAAGTTAAGTTTATTCACTTAAAGCTCACCCGAGACCTACAAAAAGCTAAACAAACCAAGAAAATGGCAGTTAAAGACTATACATTATGTAATAATTAAGAAATACTTGCAGACTTTACACACAACAGCTAATTTTTATTAGTACTTACTGGATCTCTGTGTGCACTGATTTCTGCTTCCAGGTACAGAGATAACAAATCTATCCACCCAAATTTCAATTATTAAAGGTTTTGCCTGGTGGCAAAACATTCTTCCTATCCTGATTTAACAGACAGCAAACTTGGATAAATATATGTCTATTTCATAGGGGTAAAACCTGTGGCACATATGTAAAAGGACCCCTTCCTCTTTTGCTTAAGCTTGTGAAGTCCCAGGCTAGATGTAGTCTGAAAGCCGCTCACCTATGCATGAGATGTGATTGAATGCTGTAGAAATCACAGCAGTATTTATCACTGACCTAATGCACCTTCACTTCCTTTTCCCCAATTCAATAAAGTTTCCTCCTTGACAAAGCCATTGAATGTATTGTAGCAAACAGGGAAATTGAAGCAAGTGTTTCTAAGGGATACAATGGACTCCATTTGGAATGAGATGCTATCGATGTTAAGAAGGGCACAGAAGAAAACTGTGGTAAACTGAGAGAATCTATGACAACAACACTGGCCTTTGAGAATGCTAAGTTTCTATAAGTAAATCTCAAGCTCAGCTTTTCAATTACACCAAATTGATGGTATAAGAGATGTCTTTTTGTCACAGACAACCTAACACTTGAGCCCTTGGAAGAGAAACAGAACTTCCCCAACATTACACAGCAGATAGAAACATGATCTTAGTACTAGGATTAAAAAAATCCTATAGCATCACTTCTCATGATGTAAGTCCTGGATGTGCATAAATCTGGAGATATAAAAACCACTTATTTGTGAGGAAGAGGGAAAGAAGAACGAGAAGTTAAGCAGAAAGAAAAGGAGAGCACAACACTGGGCAAGAGGAAGAATTATAGAATCAGGGCACTAATGCTGAAATTAAAGAAAAGAAGCAGATAAGAACAATCCAATGTTGCAAGAAGAAGGAAGGAGACATCCTTAGCCAAGAAGAGAAGGTCCTTTTCATAAAAGGACTGACGTTCATTAAGCTATCATAATGCAAGAGAAGAGAGATTTGGTTTTGAATACTGAAGAAGAAATCTGGTGAATAGAAGTCAATGGTCTGTTCCTATTTTGCATGTGTGGTTGACACCCTCTCAAAAAGAGCAGAAAACACTGTCTCAGAACTTGAGGTGACAAGTCTAACTGGATGCATGGCTGTGCAGAAGAGCAGAGTCTGCCAGGTCTCCATATGTTGAACACAAGAAGGTTTGGGGCTAGGCAAAGCCCTTTGGCTGGCCTGCCATGGGCCTGAAGGATGTGCTTCTCTCTTTGCAAGGCTAGAATATGCCAAAGGAAAATAGGAGAGGCAGGCTTCATTCCTCTTCTCTCTAAACTTGCTTAGTATGCATCTCTAAACAACAAAATCAACCTCTTCAACAGTCTGCTAATTAGTACTGTGGGCATAAAGCCAAAATTATTTTGTGAATATACCTAATTGCATAGAAAACACTTTGAGAGTATTCTGAGAATGCAAAGTTATAAAATACGGATAAAAATTAAGAACTCCAAATTTTAACTGCTATAGTATTTATTTATTTTATTTATGTGACTACTTAAATATTTTTTAATTTGAAAACCAATAGGTATCTTTACAGAGGAAAAAAAACCCACCCCAAAACAGCAACACCCCCACACTCACTAATTACAGTGGTGGTGCCAGGTGGGTGCTACTATAATTCCATTTGCTATCCATTTAGGAAGGCCAGATTTTAGTGAACTGGGCCACACCAAGTCAGGACTGGCAGCACTGATCATATAAAAGCTACTAAACACATCAAAGGAATGACAGTAGATCACATACATCAAAAACTTTGGCCCTTTGCTTCCTTTCTTAGTCCTATGGGCAGGAAATGCTCTACAAACCCTGTGAGGTGACCAGGCATTTAAAAGTGGTCCCTTGCCACAAGGGCTGTGGTACAGTAATTGCCTGCAAAGAAGCTGAAGAACTTCTGCAGCATACTTGTCTTCTAGAGTTGTCTCTGGAACACAATATCAATGACCCTATGACCACAAGATACAGTATTAGCAAACTATGAAGTAACTTTGGTCTGTCAAAAAAAGTGTAAAATGAAACAAAGCTGAAGTTTGCAGCTGTGCATTTAGATGTCATGGGTTTAATTACTTCTATAATTTTATTGTTTAAATTCCTCAAAAAACTAACAGCATGAGCAAGTCTGAACCTTTAAAAATCAGTTTTTCATTTTTATTCTGTTTAATGTTTAGACAGTTTGAGGAATCTCTTTATACTTTTGAAACATTCACCCAAATTCAGGGAGCACTGTATAAATACACACTTGACAGACTGTATAAATGATAAGTATGCACAATTCCAATGGAAGGTCTGTATGATATTTTTGGATGCCAAATGTTCCCTGAAAAAAAACAAGTGGAATATAGTTTCTCTAAACAGTGGAAGTTTGAGGAGGGGACTAGCAAAAAAGGCAAAATAGAATATAACCCAAAGACTTTAATGCTTTTGTTTTGTGGTAGAAATAATTTTATCTCAAAACTAAATGCTGTCTGGCAGTCAAAAGATCTTTCATTTCAAATTTTTAAATATTTTGTGTCTACTTGCTTTACCATATGACTAAGATAAATAATCTTGTGATTTCCCCATTGTTTTCAGCCTGCATTTCACTTTGGTCTAATTGATTAATCTAGTTAAGGAGTACAATATCTCAGCCTTCCCAGATGTTCTATAAATTCACGTGGAAATACCTAGGTGAAGTTTCACTGAACACAGCCCTCATATTTGATGAGTGGAAGTTCTCTAAATGGTGCAGTGCAACCTGGTATAAGGAACAGTCTGGAAGACAAACTGTGCTCAGTGTGTTTCATAAGCTGATGTGGGACAGGATTTCTTTTTGCTACTGTGTCAGTATATCAAAATCATACCTGGACATCAATCAAATTGTAACTGAAGCAGAAAAGAACATTAAAAATAAATAAATACCAGCTTTTCCTTTATATTAAATATTGGGGTTCCCAATACCTCTGAGGGTCCAGCCCTTGCAGAGAAATGGCTTAAAATAATTAGCAAGACTGCATGGATGAGTGTGTCTTGGAAAATCAAAAAGGTTTAATAAAAGAAAGAATAATACACAATATAGGGACAGGTCCCATATATGTGCTACAAACACCTTGAGAATGCACAGAACACCTTTGTTTTCTCTCTTATCTACTTAATGATCAAGGATGGGTCTATTGGAAAACTGCCAACAGAAAGGGGTACAGGTTTTGACAAACAGTGACAAGGTGCAACAGGTGCTTCTGTCTTCCCATTGAGTCAATTACAATGAGAAGGGCATAGAATTTTCTAGTTAAACTTCCTAAAATGTCTAAAGGTAAACTGAAACCCTTTCCTTATACAGAAATGCCCACTCGAGCGTGGGGGATGCATTACTACAATTAAACAATGTGTATTAGTGCATACTTTCAGTATGTCTATGGCAATAGATAATGCTTATAGCATGGATAATATAAGAAACTACTCTAAAACATGAATATTTTACAAGTCAATTAATATTGATCTTTGGCACCAATTACATTAGTTTCTTAAAATGCCACTTGTATTTTCTTCTTCTTCTTATAGAATCATCATATTCATAATGGCAAGCTGGAACTATTTTTGAAATACTGCATATAACATTGTAAAATATGCCAATAACACAGTACTAAAAATAAACTTCCTTTAATTCTTCTTTCCTGAAGTCCTGGCACTACTTTGTCTATTTCAATATCCCTTGAAAACTCTTCTAATATAAAACCTCACTCCATAGTAATTATGAAATTCATTACCTGTCAGGTTAAAGCCAGCATTTTTTTTTTCCTTAAAATCCCGTTAGACTATTGTTAATTGACTACTGACACTTCCTAAGTCAGTATTAATCTATGCCTAACAAAATATATTGAAGGGAGCTTTACTTCTAAATACACATTTGAAGGAGAGCAAAGAGAGAAACAAAAAAGATGCAAATCTACTCAAAATAACCCTGTGTACTCACAATATTGACCATGAAGACTATATATTCTAGTGTCAGGTAGTTCAGTGACTCCACAATGCAGCATGAATATTTAAATTGGGGTGGTTATTAAGAAAACTTAAAGAGTTTTTTTTTCTACCAGGAATTTTTTTTTTTTTTTTTTTTTTTGCAAAGACACTGCACAGATACAAACACACAAACAAATATACTGCCCATCTGGGAAACAGCAAATTCCATTATCTGTAGTTTGAGTCAAGTTTAGTAAATATAATTGGACACACTCTTATGAGCTGCAATGTGTGAAAAATACAACACGTAGATTTTAAAAATTCTTTTTAGAAAACTTCATTAACATTTATAGTTACATAATATATCAAACATTTTTTTACTATGCCAAAAACATAGAAATATCAACCAATGAAGCAGACTGAATACAGTGGGTCAAAAAAGATATGCCAGAGAATTGCATTCCTCTGTTTTTTTCTTGAATACATATATGCATATATTTATACACTTCCAACCTTAAAAAGTTTCGAATTTGCTTCACACCTGGATTTGCTAATCTACAAATTTCTTCCTGTTTCTTGAAAAACTGTCACATACAAAGATGAAATAATACTGTTCAATAGTTACATAGTTTTGGTTATCAGAAAGAGTTCAAACCTCTTCTGTTCCTATTCTGCAAGTACAGGGCTTATCTATTTGTAGATACTCCTATGTTCTATTTGTACCACCTCCACACCCTTTTATTTTTTAGTGCTCAAGAACACATAATACCAAGCCAGAACACTGGAGTAACTGTGATTTATGCCAATCATTTACATTGAAGTTAACAGAGATGCTTAATACTATCTCTGTATTTTATTACTCTCAATGTGCACTTGTGTTAGCCATTAACATACCAGTGCTGGTCGTGGCCTTCTCACAGAAAAAAACCCAAAACCCTAGCAACAAAAATATCAGTGGGCATGAAAAATGTTTTGAGAGGCTGAAGAATGGTACATTTATCTTTGTGTCCACCAATTAATAAAGCCAAAAAGAGTACAAACCAACTCTTAAAAAAAGTGATGGATTTTTTGTTCTTAAGCAGAAAAAAAAAGGAAGAATAGCTCCTGAAGCACAAAACAAACCCACTGTACATGGCTTTTTAATTTTTTTTTTTCTTTATTGCAGTGTGATCAGGTTTAATAGCACAGTAAGACCTTAAACATAACAAACATTAAGCACGACTTTTGACTGTGCTTAAGATCTTTGAGATGAGTGAAACTATATTGGAAAAGTCAGTTAAGAGCTAGAAACCATGCTCACTTAAACAGTAAAATTTGAGTTGCTCAGAATAACAGTAACATGGATTTAATTTTGCCATGGGAGCTTGGAAGAGTATCCCATAGAGAAATATGCTAAAATAACATGTTATCATTCTGTATATTTCTGATAATCCTTTTTGTTAAATAATTGAAAACCAAAGTTGAAATACTTACAAGCATTAAATGAAAGACACTGGCAAACAGTTCTGCAACAGAAAGAAAACTTCTATCCAAAATGTAGTTAAAGAACTGTGGTATGAATTTGTCATAGATAAAACCCTGTGAGGGACATCAGAGAACCCACAAATATTTATGGAATGAACCGCAATCTGTATACAGAAGTTAACAAATGTTTCATTACAAACGGGATATGCTTTTCTCAGTAACAGAAGCACACAACTTGCATTATAGTTACCTTGAGATCCTGCTAGAATTAAAAATGCTACAAAGTAAAGAAATCTGCTTTATATAATACTGGAAAATACTTTTCACCAAAACGCATTTGTTGAAACCAGATCTGATGGAAATGATATTTACTCAGAAACAGTTAAGAAGAAAATTGTAGAGAATAAAGAGTTTTAAAAGATCACCTCAGTTTTAGAATAAATTATTTACTGCAGCCAAGACTTTAGATGCTAATTTTCAGTATATAAGACAGAAAAGCAACCTTGATATATTAATTCAATAATATATTTTAAGAATCACCAAAGTAAAGTCTGGGAAGAAACTGTAAGGAGTTTGTGCAAAGCAAAGGAATATTACTTAAGCAATTCATACAGAGGAACCACTCCAGCTCTTTACACGGCATTAATTTCTAAGAACCAGCTAATTATTTTCTCCCATGTTAACAGAAACCCAAACACTTCCCCTCATTCCCCCCTTTATTTTACAGTAACAGGCACAATATAAAGCTTGTTCAGGAAAAAGAAAGATTAAAGGAATGTAACTTGAAGAAAAGTAAAACCTTCAATAATGTTGCTTTATAACATAAAACATGAAATACAAAACACAACTCATATTAAAAAAAAAAAACAAACCTCCATCTTTGAGATTACCTTTTATTTCCCAATTTTATCTGAAAAGTTTTTCATTGCAATGAAGTTGCTGAGTACATAAACTGTGAAAGGTATTCTGGGATTTTTAAGTGGTATTTAATGTGTTTTTGCTTTGTCTCTGTGCCTTTTCTTGTTTACCTTTTTAAAATGTTACAGTCTATTTAATAATGTTAATGCTAAATCTGAGAACTATTTAAAAATTCTTAGTACACAGCGTCAAATTCTGTGCTGTTTCAAAAGCCCAGACCATGATGGCAGATTAAGGTGATCCAAGCCCAGGCTGATAAGATACACCTTTTTGCTAGGGCTTATCCTTGTGTCCCTTAAGGGGACAAAAAATAGGCTCAGGATAATAACCTTCCTGAAAATAATTGCCTGAAGGCCCCAACATTTTTTATTTCTTTCAGGTCCCTCAGCCTGTTCCTCATACACAAGTACAAACAGAAACACCATGAAAAAGTAGATCTTAAAAGAGTTCAGGTTTAGATTTACAATTTAAATGGGCATAAAACTCATTGCCTAACGACTGTGTATAAAGTGATGTTAAAAAAAATTGACATTAATTCACCCCTCTGGGCTGCCCCAAGGAAGCCCAGGGCCACACTTTACTCCTTTAGATCCCTTCACTGGGCATGGCTGGTCTGCCATCACTTGCTTGGATGGGAGGGTGAGAGACTTCTCTACTCAAAGAACTCTTCAAATATCTGACATGTTTTCTCTCCCCTGTGGTAAAACAAGAATTGCTTTAGGGAGGAATTAACAGTTTCAAAAATTTTTTCAAATAGTTACAGACTTGATCTCAATGAAGGAGACAGATTTCAGTGCTGGTTAAAGAGAAAGAGATGTGAAATTTCTGAAGGGTTCATTCAAAATGTGCAAACATAGAGGGGAAAAAAAAAAGGAAAAGAAATTACACTTCCTAGGGAGAAGATGAGAACAACTGCAATAACCTTAGGTCTCATGAGAAAAAAACACCCCATGCATAACAAGTATTTTGAATCTTAGGACTAGGAAATATCAAGGCAAGAGGTTCAAGAAATGGAGAATTCGGTTATATAAAATACAATGAAAACTTGAAAAGGATTAGAACTAACCAAAAAAACAAACAGTTTTTTTGATTTTACTTTGATTGGCTTCATCACAGCAGAACTGCAGTTTTTTGGGAAAAAAAGAAAATGGAAAAAAACCATGTTAAACAGCATCTCAAACCAGCACAAATGAAAGAAATCCTAATCTCTCCTCCACTCAGTCACCGTAAACATATTACAGATTTCAAAACTAAGGTTGTATAAATTTCACATGGCAAGCTCTACATACACCACACAGAAACTATTAATTAACTGTATTAAAACATTATTTGAGACAGCAAGAAGTATGACAAGACCAAGGAAACTCTGAGTTCAGGCTACTGTGTTTCTCTAACTTAACCTTGACTTTGCAGAAGATACAGTAGTTAAGATCACACAGAGCTAAGAAATCTTTTTATAGAATAAAGTATAGCTCA
Organism: Cettia cetti; assembly: GCA_013401135.1. NCBI lineage: Eukaryota > Metazoa > Chordata > Aves > Passeriformes > Sylviidae > Cettia > Cettia cetti. The sequence continues at coordinate 391,007 of VZUI01053519.1, forward strand.
CGAGCAAAGCAGAGACAGCAATGCCCTTGTGGAAGTTTTACTTTAAAACTGCTATTTACTTCTGACTTTAAGCTGTTTAATGATGTCATAATAAGTCAAAGAAATGGAGTACATGCTACAATAAATCATATAAAGTACATAGACTTTGTAGACTCCAATTTGAAGAGATGCATCCCTGATGCCTGGCTCTTAAGTTCACAGCTAAACTGTCCAGCCTGAGAAATTCCTGAAATGAACACACAATCCAGTTTAAAGGGAGTCTGGAAACCCATTCCCAATATAGTTCTAAAACACACAGAGGTGATAGGATCAATGATACCTGAATAATAAAACAATCTTAACCACACTAAATTCAAATGCTTTGTACATCAACTAGGACAGTCAAGCACCAACCATGACTGGCTTGCACACACACATGTGCACAGTGCCAGGGGAGACCACTGCAGTGTCCTGCACGGCTGAAGAACAGGCACCTGCACAAGGTACCCAAGGTCAGTGGTTCTCCTCACCATGCCTCAACACTGGAGCCCCTCCCAAACATGTGAGCAAGTGCCCACGGTCTTCCAGATCAAATTTGAATAGTTTTGAGGGATGTATGCAGCTGCTCTTTGAAATCTCCAACTGCCTCTAAAATAGGTCTTTCAACCACACATAAAGACATCTCTGTGAGTCTCCACGCAAGTAAGTTCATTCCTCCTCCCCATTCCTCCACAAGAAGGACTGGGATGCAGCCAGTAACAAGAACCCAGTAGTGCAAACACCTCAGCCAAGCCAGAAGCAGAAAAGAAGAGCTTTGCAGATAAAACACATATTAAGTTCTCAAAACAAAGTTGAAAGTAAAAAGAAATCATTGACGAAGGTCACTGGTTTTTATATTAAAATGTTTTTAATATATGCACTGTTTAAGACTTATTAGACTTCAGAAATACCTTTATCAACTCTATGTGTTTCAACTTTGATCTGTTTAAATTAATTGGTTCTTTGAATTCATTCTTTATTGATACGTATTTGTTTTACTTTTCCCCCAACATATTTAATAAGGTTTGCAAAAATGCGGGCCTAATTAACAACAAATGGATGTTTAAATGACATAATGCCACTACTCTTTGCTAGGAATGTTTCTATGAAGTATATTTCAATTTCCTTTCTATAAGGAACTGCACAAAGAAATTAAAACTTACTGTATGAATCAGATTCTGTGTTAGTAAGTGAAAGAAAAAATATAAAGTAGGTATGTGTATTGAGAACAGAGTGATTAAATTTATCAATTAAAGAGAATAGTAAATATTTTTTCTTATAGAATTTGTTTTATTTTTACTCTTACATTATAAGGAAATATATTTCAAACATATGTACTTAGGAAAATTAGTTATGTTGAAGGTTCCTGTAGAACTCACAAAGAATTTTCAAGTAAAAACAAGTTTCATAGTTAAAGCAGAACATTTTTAAAGCTGAATTCCAAATATAAATTTAGCTTTGAATAGCTTTTGGCATTAGATAATTAACAAGCTACATTTCTGAAACTAAATGGGCAGTTCCAGCTGTTATTTTACAATTAGTTTCCACTGAGAGTTTTAAATTAATAACTGCTGCAATAGCCTCAAACATGCCAATGCTAATTCGGAGTGGTGTTTGCATGTAATGTTATCCATATATACGAATATTTTACTGGGCGAAAGGTCTAAGTAGACTTTTTTTTGCCTTTCTGCTAAAACCAGAAGATTAGAGAAATGTAAAGCAGGAAAAGATTTTGCTTCCAAGCCCTACTGCAGAGTAGTATAGGATTCTTATGGAAGATGAAGATGATTTTCCTGTCTTTAGACAACCTTATGCTAAAAATCATGTGTTCAAGTATCATAGCAAAGAACAATATTTGGAACTTGCTATTTAGTATGAATATTTTGATTTACACCCCAATTCAACAATGATTAATTCTAAAGATTATTAAATGCAAAAAGAAACAAGATTGTATATTCAAATTATATGCAGAGAGAATCCTGTTTAAAAAACAATCTTCAGAAATAAAATCATTCTGATTTGAAATCTGAAAAAAATCAGTAAATAAATCATGAGTGCAATTTCAAAATCATTGCTGTTAAAATTTCTTTTCCTTAATACAGATAGATGAGAACTTAAAAGGATGCTAATGCAATCCCATTTCACAACTTACATGGAATAAAAGACATATGTTTTAAAATACTAAGAATTGCTCAATTTTTTTCCTATATAACATAATCCTGCAGTTTTATTAATTTTGAATGCACGAAAAACTGCAGTAGAGATTTTACAATACACTAAAGCTGATACTTTTCATAATTCCCTATGGTACACATGGACAATTAAATAAGCAGCTCAGATTTCCTTAAAAAAACCTATGTGCATACTTTTTTTTTTTCCACTGATCATCTTTGTTGCCTTTATTCAAAGAAGAAGAAACTCTGGTCAGCATTAGCTAATTCCTTGTTTGCCTACCAGACAAACCTCAATGAAGTATTAAAAACTAAAATAGGTAAAACAGAATCTTTGTAAAATAATCAACTCTTAAAAGGAAATTATGCATATTAGGTCCATATTCTGGGAATTCATTGTCTTAATGTCATTCTGGCATTTCATTGTCTTAATGCTAACTTCTATGCAAAAACAGAACAGTTTTGAAACTGTTATTTGGGTTGAAAAGGAAAATACTAAAAAGGAAACATTTTTGCATAATAAAGTTATAGAAAACCCAGGCTTTTTGAACAATAATTTCAAGGTATAGTTTTTCAAATATAAACATGTCAAAATATTTCTCAAGAGAAGATGTGGGTGCTGTTGAAAAGTTTTGAAAAGCATTTGATTTTCCAAACCACATTTGAAAGAAAAAACAGATTTCCACACAGACTGCTGGCTATGTATGTGCTTCTTTCATAAATTCCTTGAATCATTTTTTCCTTCCTTTCACTCCAGCACTATCAGTACAGGCACAGAAAATTGTTTATTACTCCTTATTTCACTGATGGATTTTTGTTAACCAATTATGGGCATTACATGATTATTACAGGGATGTTCTAGATGGAGTTTCTTGAAATAAAGATAAATAGCAGCTATTCTATAAGGAAAATAGCTTTGTTTTGCTATTTGCAAATGTTAGAGAGTTAAATACTGAAAAAGAGTAAACTACAAAAATGAAAAAAAATAAGAAAATATTTGTATTAATAAAAAGTTCAATGAAAAAATAATAAAATCTACAGCTACCTTTTCATGAGTAAACTCATACATGCAATGTTTTTGTGGGGAGAGGCATGTCTAAAGAATTTCTATTTCCATTCACAAATTGGAAACAGTCTAGGGACAGCTTTATGCTTTGATCTATGAAAGATCTACACATGAAAATGACCATAGAACACTCAGACCTGGACTATTAAGCTTTGATATATGACATGAATGAAATCCTTGGATCTCAAAAATGATGAATCCAGAGCGTGGACAACAATTAGGTACTTTATTGGCCAAGCTGAGGAAAACTTGGGATCTGCTTACCTAAACTCCCAGAATTTGATAGTTTGGCAGTATTATTCCTGACTTTATAAGTAAGACCTTTAAACAACAGCCTCTATTCTCTGAGCTCTTTGTCAGCAATTTCATTTCTGCATTAACAATATTGCAACTCAACAGTATTTTACTTTATTTGTTCATGGATACTCCCTAAAACTCCATTAATTATTGTTTCACGACAGTTTGCTAAATACAATCCTGTTGGGGATGATCAGCAGTTACCTAGATCAGAGCATTTGCACAGTATTTAGTGAAATAGGGCCCTTATCCCAATACAGAAGTAGAACTAAATGTCATCTCAATTTCAGCTTCATTTTTAAGTATATCCATGCATCTACTTCCTCTTATTTTTTCAGTCAGAGTACCAGAATTTCTGGATCACGTGTTGAAGTTTTTTTCAACCATTTCCCTATTGATAGTGCCCAGCTCTGCTGGTAGCTTAACACAACTAGTCTGTTCACTGTTCATACCCCCAACATACACACTTCTTAAAAATTCATCAGTAGTAAAAGCCCACAAAAATATAGTTCTCTCCTTCATTGCTTAAGCAGAAACTTCATTTACTCTGACTGACTCCTTCACAGTTTCAGTTAACTGCTCTTTCCTCCCTTTAGCCAGGCTAGGCAACTGCCTTACTTGCATTCTTGTCTGAAACTTCCTTTATTCTGCTCCCTGACCCCATTCCAAGGCCTTCTGATAATCTTCCAATCAACAGAACTGGCAGTTTCTTGGTGGCAATGTACAGTTCTGGTAATATTTGTGGAACACAAACAGCTGAAGCTGAACTTTAAGAATCAGAGAATGACGAAAAATCATTAAAACCAACAAACCAACTCTTGCAACTTAGCAGAAAAAATCGAAAAAGAGACATTGTCTCTTACTGTCACCAGAGAGAAATGTGTCACCATACTTCTTTCAGGAGCCCTAAAATTGCTGTTATGGTGCATGTATCTTTCTTTACTACATATTAATATCAAAACTAAATTAGTCCATTTTCTACTGGAGGAAATATTCTAATTTTTATACAATATAGGAAAATTGAAGTTATAATGTCAATACATTTCTTTCCAACTTCCAATACCCACCCGAAACTACATTTGTGCCCCAATGTTTGAGGCACACTGTTTTTCCAACATACCCTTTTCAGTTTAGTTCTGTCTCCAAGTTAGCATGCTCTTTTTCCTAGGACATGATAGACGAAGTCACTTCAGCCTACAGGCCAAAAGTGGTCTGGTTTATTTAGTATGACCTGCAGCCACACCAAACTTACCTTTTATGCACTGGCATTCTACTAAAGATATATGAGCACATTCAGCTTTTCATGTATAAATTTATGGGACAAATTCAAAAGATGTTTGGAAATACTACTCAGCCTTTAGCCATGAAAATGTTTCTCAGCCTTTCCTAAAAGAACAGTTTCTAAATGAGAAGCAAAAATTCTTCTTTCTCATGAAGCACTACAAAAGTGACACTAATTGCATGTGGCTGTAGTTCAGGCCTGAACAGAAGACTGTTTAAAGCAAAGTGACACCACAAATTAAGTCTGTATCCCCATTCCAGAAACACTGTAAAGACAGTGGTTCAGACAACACTTTATTTTCTTTTATTCTATTAAAAGCAGCAGCATCAAATTAGAGAACAGAGTTTGGAAAAAGACAGAAGATGACATGTTGGGATTATTAGAATACTGAGGATGCTAATTCTTCAGTAAACAACAGACTTCTATAATTTAATTTTATACAGTCTCTTACACTGGATATTGTACTAGTAGTACCTCTGTCAATTTTTACTCAGAAATCTTTCACCTAAGTACATGAGCTACACATTGTATGGGTTTGCTCATTTTACTACTCAATTTTTAAGCATTCTGTATTACCTCCAGATTTTTTATCTAGTATCATGTATACCATGCACATGTTAAAAAGGGCAAGTACTTTGTAAGAACTCTCATATTTGGAGAATCTAACATTAGACCCAACATCATGTGTTAATAATATCCCACTGGGTTTTTTTTTCCTTATATACAGACTGTATGTCCTGCCCAACAATACAAACCCCTTTGTATTTTATTAAATAACCAACTGAAAAATCGTGGAATTAACTTCACTTAGAACATCAACAGTCTAACAGCAGTGACTGCCATTAAAGACAATGAAGAAGTATCTTCAACCACACTTCTGTAAGTACACTTTGTTCTAGATCAAAGAATTTGTAATTAGAAAATAGATCTAGTTCAGGAATCTTAATATATTTAATTAAAAAAGTATAAGTTTTTATTCTTTGAAAATCTTGAAACTTGCTTAAACAGATTAAGATAGTCACCTTCTTCCCAAAACCAAAAGACCACCCACTATCAAGTTCAATATTTTCCTATGAAACACTGCAAAGTAACTTGATGCTCTGCTTTGATACGTCTTAGAAACAGGAAAGCTACTATAATTGGACAATTAAAGAAGGAAAGAGAAGACCAAATAATTTGACAGATGATGAGAAATTATGGGAGTGGTCATTGAAGCTGAGGAAACCACTTAAAGTGTCAGAAAACTCAGAAAAAGACACAGGAAGCATGGTGTGGGGAGACTGGTCACAAAATGCCAGTAGCAGTCAGATGAGCGATGACTCTGGCCCAGTGCTTATTTCTACTCATTTGGGGTTGTGATGTCTAAAGGAGGACTGAAGCGTATTGTGGCTGCTTCAGAACTATGAAAACTAAATATACACTGCACAAATCTTGTCTGGAACATTTATGTATATAAGACCCACAGGACCATAATACAAAACAGCATCAGCAGCTTTAAGTAAAGTAGTGATTTGAAAAGCACTGAATTTCAGGTGAAGCCACACGGGCAAAGATACAGACTCAAAAATGTTAACTACTACTCAAAAATGTTCATTGATTTTAGATGTAAATGAGTTTACAAACTCACTGGTTTGTAATGTGCACACAAGGAACATCACACAGCTCCCCACAGTGACTGCAATGACCTTACAGAAGCTGGAAATTGCAGATTCCACTTTATGATCAGGTGGTTTTCTGGTAAAGTTTTTGGAACCTACACTTGGGTCTCTGACTTTTAAAGCAGGTATCAGGTGGGAGTCTCTTCAGGCAGAAAGGGTAGAAGCAGGAAGAGCCTGTACAAATGTTTGGAATATGCCTTTCATCAGGCCCTGCCACCCAAAGCCACTGCTAGTGCCAGGCTGTAAGTCTTCTTTCATGAAAGTTCCATAATACAAAAGATAAAATGCTCCCTTAGAAACAAAAGGGAAAAAAAAAAAAGAAAGGATAAACTATTATAACCAAACATACAAGCAAACACATTAATTTAAATGTTTCCACATGGAAATATGAAGAAAAAGACTCTCTTACAACTTCTAAGTGATCAGAAGTGAAATTGGAGATATTTCATGGTCTCCTGAAAATCCTACTCTTGACAAAAGTAAAACTTGCTGTCATTTTCTAGGCAGTAAATGTTTTACTGCTGGGAAAAGATTTTGATGTTTGTAATTTCTATTGAAGAGCACTATGAAGTAGTTAAAAATATTGCCACATCTGAAAAACAGACCAACGGGAAGTATAAGACACTTGTTCATCTGTATTTCTGTGACTTTTCTCACTTGGTATTATTTGCAACCCTACTTTCATGTCTGGCAACAGTGCCAACTCTACTAAGGATCATATATTACTTTTATCATGTTGATTACATATGTTCACCAGTTTTGCTGCCTATATATGATTAGTGTGGTTTGCACATACTTAGTGACATAATCCAGAGCATGACATTTTCACAGAAAATGTGTTTACTGGGAAAGAGCTCCTTAGAAGTTTGCATTCCTTTAAGCTTTGATGTACATGACATCAAGAATCCTACAGTTTGAATATATATTTACCATTTATATTATTAAGATCTATCTCCTTCTCCCTATATGGCTACTGAACACTTTGGAAGTCACAAAAAATTTCCTTTCCTCTAAGGTGAACTTAGTAGTAGCTAAATAAAAGAAAGCCTTTTAAAATGTTCTCATCTGTGAGTTTAAACTTCATGATTTGACATTTAAATTCTGTTATTCATCAGCACTTCACAGCAGAACTTGATTTGTCTAAATGGATTTGAAAGTCCACAAGTGAAGAGAATCAGAAAAACCTGGTTTTGAATATCAAAAGATTGTATGTGAAAAGTATTTTTACAGGCTGCACGTACCCGTTTTATTGATCAATTAACTTCTCCCAGAATGAATTTTTCTGAGACCATATATGAAAAGCCAAACCCCTCCCTTGACACTTACTGATAAATGTCTTTTCTGAGCACAGCTCTGCTAAGAGGGTTGTCAGCCTGAGGAGCCATAGAGACAGATCCAATCTTGAGAACCAAAGTGTCTTCTTTAATTGATGGATTTGCTGTAGTTAGGGGAAGAGAAAAATATGTGTTTGATTAAAAGTCAAATGCACATAGCGGGAACACTGAAAAGCTATTTCTTTAAAATATGTACATAAGAGTATTTGCTAAGGATTCAATTTTGCACAGGAGCAAGATAAAATCAATAGCCCTGCTGTGCTACATAAAGACAAAACTATTGTAATTTCATTTCCCCAGAGTTTCATCACACCACTGAATCCTGGTCTGTGACTTCTCATTCCCTCTGACACTTTTTGGGGAGGGTTTTATTCCAAAATGACTTCAGACATTTTATCACAGATTCTTTGTGATCTGTTTGTTTCTCCAATAACTATTTGCTGAAATATCAGCATGTAAACCACTCTGAATTGTGCACCCTTTTTATTATGGGCCTATATCTTTAGATGTAAAACATTACAGGATATCACAGTATAACCATCCTGGTAGCTTTTGGAATCAGCTGCAACACACATGAAAAGTTCAAACACAAGGACTGAAACAAGAGAATCTAAAATCTGATGCATATACAAAGAACAAGATGTTATACTGGACAGTAAATTTCACATCAATAACAAAATTATTTCAAGGAGAAAAATCTCTGTTTTCCACTTATCTCTGTAATTTTCAAATTTCAGCCACATGTAAAGTTTCTTAGCTTTAAAAGCAGTGGTCATATTAGACAGAAAACCAAAGTTCTGCCCAGAAATAAAACAGCACCACATTTTTTGTAGAAAGCTAACTGTGTCAGCAGGCACAGACAAAGCACTTTGGATAAGGCTGTGCTCAGAAAATTCCATATTAGCCAGTAAACTCCGGAGCACATGTGATGCAAGTTCAAAGACTTCATCATCTGAAGGGAAACAGTTCACTGCAACACCTATGTTAGATGTAATAAGGATGGAACAACATCACACCTGCTCCCACATCCAAGGAAGTTCTGCAATATATATGAGGAAGTTCTCTCATATATGAGTTTTGAAAACAAGATTGCAGTAGAAGATAGTTTAAATATTTTACTGAAGTGTGAAATGGTTGGTGTGGTAAGAACCAGCAAAATATATAAGCTTAAAAAAAAGGTTTCTTCAGACCCAGTAATGTCTTGGTGAAAAAGACACCATGCTTTGCAGCTAAATACATATAAAGACATGTTTATTTCTGAACACATCTAAGAAATCACAGAAATTCTAATATGATATTTTCAAATTCTTGTAGAGAATACCCCAGTAAATATATGGCAAAGTGGGAACACAACTTCTGATGCACAAGTATATTAGCACACAAGCAATCTACTTAAAAGAAACTCGTGTACTTACAAAGTAAAGACAAATCCTTTATCCCCCCCAAAGCAAAACAAAACTATTTACAGACAGTTTGGTTGCTAGAAATAAGATACAAGAGTTCAGCTGATGAATAACTCCATTTTTGACTAAATCTGAACTCATAATTTTAAAAGTCAGTAAGGCATTGTACTAAGTACTAGAATACTGCCACTGTACACTTAAGTCTTGGGTATTTGCTTTCCAATACTCACATAAAAATGGAGTGATGGTACTAAATATACACCTGATTATAACTGCAACTTAATTAGGTGGCAGATGCCTTATTCTTGAGAAGTGGTTCTTAATCAACTATATCTTAGGCTAAGAATTTTAATTTGTCTCTGACACTTAGAAAAGCAAAGTAACACATTTTCAAGCTGGGCATGGACCTTTTGTGTACAGTTTACTGTAGGTCAATAAATAAGCCAATTCTAAATAGAAAGAATCACAGACATTAATACAATCAGCTGGTTTCTAAAGAGTCATACAAATTCATATGATGAATTCATATTTCCATTCATTAACCCATGCTTTTCAAAAGATGGGAATAAGGTAGTAAACAATCATTGTCATTGCAGATATTAAAAAATCTAGGGGAAAAACATCTATGCTACATTTAAAAAACATACTTACAATTCAAGAATACTTACAATATAATACTGTACATATATTACTTCATACTTGCAATATAAGTACAATCTAGGAAAATATTACAGACTCAAGTGCTCACAATCTCATTTGGTTTTATCCACTCATCTCAGTCACCTTTTTGCTGAACTAAATACATTATGCTCTTTTAATCCTTTCTTTTAAGCCTCCTCATCTAGCACTTAACATTTTTGATACTTTGCAGCACCCTCTATCCTTTCATTAATACCCAGTTTTACAACAGAAAGCAAATTGGACATGATATTCCAGCATCTGCCATATGCAGAAGTACAGCAACCTCCCTTATTTCTTTTCCCTCAGTCCTCTGTGACCCTCAAGCTGTTTCAGCCACTGTTTCCAGGATAGTCTCTTCAGTCCTGAAGACCCAGTCTGTGTAAACTGTTTCCTTGATTTATATCTTTAGCTTTAGATGATTTACTGTATTTTCTACAAGCAGTGATGTAAGCACAGTAACCCAGATACATGGCCTCAGGAAATTCCTTGCAACATTTGCTGATGATAGCAGCAATGGTTTTATATTTACTTTCAGACTATTAAACACCAATTTCATTTATTATTCCCAATTGATGAGTTTTTGTGGTTTGGGTTTTTTTTTCTTTTTTTTTTAGATTCCTGGTTAGCCATTTTAAATCCATTTAACATTTCCACAGAGACAGTATGGGGATGCATTTAAATTAAATACCATGAGACAAAATGTCAAACTCCCTAGAAAAGTCAAAGCATATCAAATCTTTGCAAACGTTTTATCAACTAAGAATTGAAACCACAATAAAGAATGGAAATCAGACGGCTTTTAAAAGTCTAATTTGCCATAAACCCTTATTTATTATCATGTAACAAATATGTAATTTTTTATTAGCTGAATCCTGTAATATTTTTTCCTTTATGCTCTCTGAGGGAGAACAATAAAACTACCTGTCTTAATTTTATTTGAACATCACACTTTTCTTTTTACTAGATAAACCTTCAGCTGTCTAAAATCTGTTCTTCCAAGGTGTGTTAAAAATTAGCCTCAGAAGACCAAGATCCCTGAGCATAACTTACTCAGCCTGACTGATTTGAAACTAATAGCAAGTGAGGAGAATGTTACAGACCATATGTTATGACAGACTTCAAAGCAGAGAGTCATGCTCATGTGACCAGAATATATCACTTCTACAAAAGCAGGACATACATTTATTCAGTGTGCTGCCTTTTCTTTCTCACTATCAACAAATTTATCATGTCCTTTATATTTAGCTCTTAGTATGTACAAAAAAAGTTGCTATTGTCTTCAAACCAGCCAGATGTGGATTTTTTCTGTCTTTACAAGTTCTTATCATTTTTTTGCAATTTACAGTTTTTACTTATAGTCTTCTGCTATGCAGTAACTCTTGTTCCTACTTGTCATATATTGCTTTCTTATATTTAGTTACCTTTACTTCAGTACTGAGTAAGAGTGGGCTTTTGACCAGAGCTTGAAACACCACCTGATGTATTAACAAATCAAACTCAGAAAAAGCAGCATTGCTTATTGCCAAGGATAGAATGCTGCCCTCAAATATACCACATAAAGATTTGTTAATTTGTGCTGCTGCAAAAACCATGAAACTTAAATACTATAAAATTGTGTGGGTGTAGTCATGCATGCATGTATGCAAATTCCTCAGAAGAAGAAACATGATTTTGATTATTTCAGTGTTTGTCTACCACAGTTCCTTGTGCAAGTTGCAAGTAAACAACAGAACTGGGGGTTTTTTTAACTATACATGTAAAGTCACAATTACTTGTGGAGCTTGGGAGAAGGATAGTTTTTTTAGGTATCAGTATGCATAGCAGAGAACTGACTAGAAGTGAAACTAAAATAATTTTTCTGCTTTTACTGCAGTGATCACAAACTGGAACACACAAGTCTTACTGGATTGAAAATCTCTCCTGGTCAATAAATGATGAAGGAGGACCTTATGGAGGCACATCTCCAGAAGACATAACACTCTTCCGAACTAACACTCTATTTTTGGAGTGCAGGTCTTATTCAACTCTTGCTCTTTATTGATATTAATTTCTATTGTTTTTGATGACAATAAGCAGGTGAAGAAAGAAGCAATTAATCTCATGTTCATAAACAAATGAGACTTTGGGAAAATCTGGGGTGAAAGAAGGAATGAAAGAACAATACCAATTTTCATAGTGATGCTATTTCAGAGTTTTCCAATGTAAGAGTGTAGCTGGCTTTCTTATTAATAGGATAATCTTTAGAATTTTGTTTTAAAAGCATACAGTTTTTCTTTCTACACTGACTGCTTGACCATGGCAATTCTGTTCCTTGCAGGCAATCAAGCAAGAAACAGCAAAAATACAATGTATTTTTTATTATTTTTTAATGAAGTATACAGCTACAGAACTACAAAACATACTTTTACAGAAGATTTTCTTGACAGCATGCCCTAAAACTCCCTTCCAAGTAGAATCATAATTCTTTCTTGCCAAGACAGCCAGTCTAATTTTATCTTCCTGTGTTTTCAGCAATCCCAGTTGGAAAATTGTAGAGGATGCTGGCAAAAAAATGATCTATGTAAATTCTCACTGCGTGCACTTCTTGCAGTTAGGTTATGAGAAAAATCTAGACTATACACTTAGAATTATATTGTGTATAGTGGTAAAAAAATGCTCCATACCTACAGAACTTATGTAAATGTATCACGATATTTGTAAAACACTAATAGATTTTTTTAAATCTATAGAAGAATTGTGAGAAGTGAATGTACTCCTATTAGCTGTTATATGGTCTAATTTTAACATCAGCATCTCTATTTATATATAAAGATTGCAATAGGGATGGAAATATATTTTTAGATACAAAGGGAAAACAGTATCTTACAGAACAAGTATTATCCATCAGTCAAATGGCTATTTATGAACACTTTACATTACCCAAAATCTGCAAATACATAAAAGCCTTTTGAACAAGAAAGTTGGAATAGCTTCAACTAAAATGCTAAACTGCATCACCTGCTGGGCATCACCCTTAAAGTACATTTCAATAATATTTCCAAACTAAACCATAACTAAACTATCTACTTGCTTTACTACGACATGGTTTTCCAGGTGTCAATGTCCACAAGAGCTAAGGCTCCCTGCTCACACTCCACTTCTGGAACAGGTGTCTATGGAACACTGCACTGATACCAGTGTGATGAAAGCTGACACAATCACCACAGCAGAACTGGGTTCAATTCTCTTTCCACAATTTTTGACCACCCTTTATAACCACGTTTTAAATGCAAACTCTATAGGTACCAAAGCAAGGATCAAATAAATAGCTGTAGGAAATTTTGATCAAATATGCAGAGAAGTAGCATGAATGTTAGATGCTTTCTAACTCTGACCTTTAAAACTGAATCAACGGGCAGTGATTTAACTAGAAGTATTTGTCTACAATATGGAACAGCAGAAAATCTCTAACATAAAATACTCTACCTTCTGCAATATGATGATCTTCCTCATTTTTGGGAAAGAAGACTCTTATTACGCCTGTGTTGATATAAATCAGAGGCAAGTTGCGGGAAGTCAGAGCATGAGTCCTCGTTGGTTGGCCTGGTGACTTCCTTTTCTCCTTTTGACTCGTTGGCAACCTGGCTTGAAAAATGCTTGCAATTGCATTTAGCAAAGGAAAACAAAGGACCACATCAAAGGCCTGAGCAGAGAGAAGGATCTCATGGAGAAAATGAGGGGAACCATCGGTGTGACCTTCTGACAGCTTATGGAACGTTCTTCGTTCGTTTCTTGATATCAGTTTGTGCCGGACATTTTTTGTCACAGCTTTGGTGTAAGTGAGAGAAAGAAATCCATGTTGCTGGTGTGAACCATCTAAAAGTTTTGCAGTTGTCTATTTCAAATAAAAATAAATAAATAAATAAACTGCTGCAAAAATCTACATGCAACATTCATCAATTATCGTATTTCTGGTTATTTAGGATTCTATATTTTTAGCAGCTTTCTACAGCATTTAAAAGCAACACCCTGCATTGGGTCATCTAAACCCATGAATTTCTGAACATACTTTTCTTTTCTAATTACTTAGGTTTCATGAAATACTTAGGTTTCATCTAACTAGCCAAAAAAACCCCAATTTATTCAAGAAACTAAATTTACCAAGACTTTCTGATATTTTTTAACACTGTCATATATTTTGATTCCTCCTTCATGGAAAACATTTGTAGAACTCACTCCCTTTGCATTGTTCCTTCTGTATGTGCAGACACCATAGCTGTTAAAATATCACTCGGGTGTTAAGATAGCTTCACCCCATTTCAACATCGGTGTATAAACCACCCATAGTCACCTAAATAAGTATTGAACTGGTTTTGCCTCATCACCTCTGAACATTTAATGAAAACAGCTGTGCCACATGCTAAAGCAAGTAATTTCATTATACATTGCATTGTACTTCAAAAATAGCAGATTACTTAAGGCAGATTTGTCTTCCTTAAGATGACAATTAAATGCTTAGCTCCCACAAGATGTATAGGACAGTTTCCACATTACCTTTGAAAGCTTTTTAGTCATTGTTAATGGAAAAATGTGAAAACCATTATTTTAACAATATAATAAACATGTTCACAGAATTCTTTAAGATTATTTAAGTATTAGCTTTAATCATGTCAGCACAAATGAAAGTAACTATATTTTGCAAGTAGTTGCTTCTTTGAGCATATTAAATTTGATAGAAGTCAATTTAATATAACTTAAACATTGTTAGCAGAAGAACATCTCTTTCTTAAATAGGATACATAGCTTAAATGGTGGAAAACGGAAAGCTTTTAAAATTAAATGAATTAAAACAAACTGCTAAATTAATTTACTGTAAGAACTGAAACAAACAGAATGATAGAAAGTACTCCAAATCAATTTTCATGATGAAAAGAAATCAGACCATCCAGAACTTTCACTAACATAAAATAATTCCATAGACCCACAGATAAAGAGACCAATGTCATAACACAAAGTTCTTCACGGATAAAGAGGCAAGAAGAAAATATCTTTAATATTAAATATATCACACTGAGATATTCTGAATCAGCAAGTAATCTTCCAAGCATTTAAAAGAAAGACTCAAATATGGAATTATTAATTGTTGCATTATCAGAATTAGAGAAACGATTTTATAAAGCTGCAGAAAGGTATATTGTAGTAATACCAAGTACTTAAATCCCTAAGTAGAAATCAGAATTACACTAAAAAATGCAGCATTTAGTACTGGCTTTTACATATTTGGCCTTCAAATGTACTGTGTGTGCTCACGTCTAATATAAATGAATCTCAATGACTTTAGTGGTCTGTTGTTACCTACAAGGTTGTGAGCCATCAACCATCATTCCCTTATCTACTAAAAACCAAAAACTGTTACTTAAAGGATAAGATGAAAATAACACAAGTTACATAACCAACATAAGCAAAACATATATGAGTACCAAAAAAAAATTAGATAAGGAAATTATTTTAAAGTGTTTTTTTCCCTTTTTTTTTTGTTGGCATTTATTAGTGAAAGTTCTGTATTAAAAAATTTTTAAAAGATTCTTACAGAGGGAAAGAAGCCAGAGAAGTTACTGAAAGGATCCTGCTTGCTGATAGGTCGAACCAACAAGGTGCGTCTGTTCAGCTTGTCAGTACAGGAAAGGAACACACCTCCATATTGCCCCAGAGACCAAGAATCTTCCCCAAGGCTTGAGGTAATGAATGAGGCATGGGAGATAGGAAGAAAAAAAAAAGAAACAAAAAAAGTTGCTATAAGCAAAAAAAAAAAAATTACATTTAGTTTGCATGTTTCGATGGAACTGCAAGATAAACTTATGCCATACCTTTTTCTAAAAAGCTGATATTCAATCGGATCAAACAAAAAAAAAAAGATTAAAACAGGTAGCTGTAAAATTTCATGTGAAAGGACAACCTACAGCAAGAGGTCAAGACAAATGAGAATAAAAGTATAGTAAAATCCTGCGTGTAGAAAAGAGACTTACCCTGGATTTTCAGCAGATAGCCTAAGCAGAACAAGGAGGAGAATGATTACAAGAACAAAGACACTGTGAATATAAAGCTGTATTCATAATCAGTATTATTTAGAAAAAGTTAGCTTTTAAGTCTTAAAATGTGCCTTGTACTACAGTTCTTGTAACAATTCTTTTTAACATGTAGGAGAACAAAGTGAAGTAATTTGCTTAAGAAGAGTTATTCAGGTAAGCACCTTAGTTTTCTACAGAAATCTCACCAAAAGTTTTTCTCTGCATTGTAGAAAAATTCCTTCAAAATGTCCTGAATGCCAATCTCCCCCTGGCCTGGAAGACAGAAAGTTCACCTTGTCTATGCTCTGCTTTTGGTTTTAGTCCACAGAGATTTACACATATGAAAGGTACTCCAAATAGATTAGAAAATAAAAATGAGAATACTGACAATTCTGTCAAGTGGAGTAAGTTTTGAGTTTGCTGGGGATTTTTAGGGTTTTTTTTTGTTTGTTTGTTGGTTTTCCCCCAATGTTTGTAAAGAGGAGCTGGCTACAGGGATTTCACAGAATCACAGAATACCTTGGGTTGGAAGGGACCCACAAGGATCATCAAGTCAGACTCCTGGCCCTGCTCAGCTGCATCCTCAGGAGTCACACTTTGTGTTCAAGAGCACTGTCCAAACGCTTCTTCAACTCTTTAAGGCTGATGCTCTGACCACTTCCCTGGGGAGCTGTTCCAGTGCCCAACCACCCTCTGGGAGAAGAACCTTTGTCTGATATCCAACCTAAACCTTCCCTGATACAACCTCAGGCCATTCCCTTGGGTCCTGTCACTGGGCACCAGAGAGAAGAGATCAGTGTCTGCCCCTCCTCTTCCCCTCATGAGGAAGCTGGAGACTGCAATGAGGTCTCCTCTCAGTGTCCTCTTCTCCAGGCTGAACTGATCAAGCAACCTCTGACCCTGCTCACATGGCTTCCCTTCAAGGCCCTTCACCCTCTTTGTTGCCCTCCTTTGGATGCTCTCTAGGAGTTTTGTAACTTTCTTAATGTTGTGGTGCCCAAAACTTCACACAATATTCGAGGTGAGGCTGCCCCAGTGCACAGCAGAGCAGGACAATCCTCTCCCTTGCCCGGCTGGTGGTGCTGTGCCTGATATATCCCAGGACATGCTCAGCACTCCTGCATTGTGACAAGATTTTAAAAGATTCTTTAAAAAGTACAAATTTTAATTAGCAAATACTATATACAAACAATAACTGCATTTGTGACTTAGGCAAAAAGATGGGTATTGAAATAATTTTTAAGACAGCTCATCAGGAATAAAATCATTAAAAAATGTTGCTAAATTGACACTAAATCTCCTTCCTATAGTAAATACATAGGGAACAATAAGCATTCAATGAGACCTTGCAGACATTGATTCCCAAGCCAAAATGATTTGTGCTCCTAAATATTTTAGTTATTTTCAATACCAACAGCCATGCTGAAGCTTTTAACTATTTTTTTCCTCTCAAGGAAACTATTCTATTTTCTCTTAATGTCTTAATTCATAATGGAATTGGTTGATCTGTCATGGCAAATACTGCCCTAGCTGATCAAAGAGTACATAGGCTCTCTCTCTGTCAAGCCTGGTGTGTTCATGGCCAATACAACCTAGAAGATGGCACGTGCAATCTGTCTACACAACGCTGTGCCTGGGTGTTAAGTGCCACAGGCATGTTGGTGTAGCAAAATATCCAGACAACAGGATTTGCCAAGTGGGAAGGCAGACTAGACCCAGCTACCTACCCTGAATACACACAGTGTTGTGGATGTACTGCTTGGGATTAATTACTGAAGTTTTACTCAGGTGTCTGCACAACACTGTGCCATGAGACACAGCAGAGGTCATCAGCTTAGCTCTCTTCATTGCATTAACTGTTGCTTTGCCTCAGCAACAGATGTTTCTGAAAAACTGAGATGTTTCTCTTCAGCATGTAAGAGTAACGTAGCATAAATCATTAATGGCACTCGCTAACACATCATGAACCAATATTTCAGGAATTTCCCATTCTAAAGTTCAGCTAAAATGAATTATTTGGTCTAACGGATCAGGAGAGCAGTAAGTGTAAAAAAACACTCTCCTAAATTTGCAATGATTTCTATGTATTTCTATGGAAATAGATTTAATTCTGAGGAAACATAACTGTGATTTTTATTACTTAAAAGGTTAAAATATATTAACTGAAATTGAGTATCTACCTTAAATTAAGAATTAAGAAAGAAAAAACCTAAAACACCACCTGCCTTTATCTTTCAGCCTGAAATTAAAGCATTACAACTCACAGGAATTACCTGTTTCTGTAATGGTCAATATTGAAGCTTTCTATTTTACATTTGATTTTGGTATAGACATCCTGCATATCCACTGAGGCACTGAGATCCTCTAATTCACTGACAATACAGACTTCTGCAACAGTCAAAGAAAATAAAAATTATTGGTTATTAATCTGAAACTTGAAGGATTTTAAGCAAGAAATATATCTGAGACACTACATTTCATAAATAGGACGATGCTACTTCTAACTCAGAGTTTTCTCATAAAGCACTTTTTGATTCAAGTGTCACACTGGAATCCAAACCTTTTTATACAAATGTATTGAGAAACATATATATGGGGTTTCTAGTTTAGGTATTTATAGCATAATTCCAAGGGGGGGAAATGAAAAAAAAATTGCCAAGATATTAACACAAATTACAATAGTTTTCTCTCTCTTGTGTAATTATTTAAAATCAAAGGTTCAAGTATATTTCTTGAAAATTAGCCTTAAAAATTAGTCACTTTATTTTTTCACATTTCTATGGGCAACAATGTTAATAGGTTAAAAAAAACGAAGTCCTGCAGTTTATGGAATCTGAATTTCTTTCAAACAATTACTGTTGGATGATATCAACTATATCTCAAAGGCAAAAAAAGATAAGCTGTGTACAACACATATTTTTCTTTTCAACACAGAAGTTGTAATTTCTCCACTGAATCCTGTGTTAAACTTCCTTTTAATAATTATATTATGGCAATTATATTGAATTGAAATTTGAAATTATCAATATTAAACTACAATGGGCTGTATATGGACATACACAAAATACATGAATAAACAATATAAAAATGAAACATGATTGTTTCTAAGGAAATAAATGTTGCATTCTATGCCAATTAACCAACTCATTTCCAACTTAACTTAATAATCTGTCTACATGGAGGGAAGTTTATGCCAAAAATAACACTGAATTCTAATCTGCATGCAGTAACCTAACTACAGTTCGTTGCTGTTATTTAAGATACAGCTCCAACCCATTATTTCTGTGTTAATAGTGTTCAGTAATGTTGATACAAGCTCTGCATAGCTAATACTGTGCTGTAAAATAGGCTGTGCTGCTTGAAATTTAAAATAGTACAACAGGCAGAAAAATGCAGAATACCTGTGCCATTATTTCTAGGATCAGGAGCAAACAACTTTACAGTAATTTTTGGCAACATCCACTGCATCCATAGGCTGACACGTCCACTTGAGACTCCGATATTGCTTGTTGTTTGTTCCAATGTAATGGAGTCTGAGAATGGGGAATCATCACCACCCTGAAGAGAATCACCCTATGAAACAAAAGCAATAACTGAGAAAAAAAGTATTGCTTTTCACCACTTCTGGGTTCTTTTTCTATCTCAACTGATATGGATGCACAAACAATAGAAATACAGATTCCCAAACAGTATATTTGAATTAAGTCATTTGTAACACCAGGAAAAGATAAAGTATTTTCCTCTTTACTTTGGTAGAGATAACAGACTTTGGCAAAGACTAAATGGTGAAACTGTAAGGTCTTATGACATGTCTCCTTGGCATTGCCTTATTAACACAACACTATGGAAACACTATAATCAATTTTAAACAAAGACTAATAGGAATATTTGGAGATGCAATAGAAAAAGGGATATGGAGGCTTGCATATATCTGAAAGGCAAAGGAAGGAAGAGTCATTGGAAGTACCAAATGAAGAGTCACCCAGTAAAGTTGTAACACCTACACTATGTACACACTGTATTAGGGTCATTTTTTTTCCCCTTGTATGTTCTTCCCTGTATTTCCTAGAAAAAGGATTTCAGGAAATAACAGCTCTTTGTAATAATTGGAAATTTCTAAATATTTCTATTCTTAAAAAAATGATTGTCATTTGTAATATTCCTAAAGGTATGAAACATTGACAAATGATCTTGTAGAAGCTTCTGTGCCATCTATAATCTCTGTTCATTCCCTAAAATATTAAGGGCTCAACAAAGAAGACACAAAAATTAATGTTTTTAGGAGAAGATGATGACAAATGAAAGCTATACTGAAAATTCTGTTAGGTGGGCTGATTAGAGCAAAACAGGCATATTCTGAAAATATTTACCAGCCAAAGGACCTCATCCTGCTCTTTTGCTGGATCTTCCAGATAGGGAAAGAAAGATGCAAACATATAACTGCTCATCAGCCCCCAATGTTTACAGCCTATTAAACTGAATGCAAGAGACACTTAAGTTACTAATGCCATCCAGAAGCCACTGAATATCCAGGAGCATTTCCACTTGAAACACCACCATGTGTTGCAAGTTTTCTTCATTCAAGCACAAAGAAAGGAAAAAGGTTTAGTCACTTTGATCCACTAAAACCAAGTTATTTCTAATATTAACAGAACAATAAACACTCGAAGTCTTATCTTTCTTTGAAGGCTTGTGGGAATAGGCATTGTAAATTATGATGAACAACATGTTGGAGATTTATCTAATTAAAAGCCAAGATTATTTCTACAGAAGACACCCCAGAAGGCAGATCTACACAGAAAGCACTACAACTGGACTGAAACCATTTTCATCTGTCAAGCAAGATTCAGAATGCACTCATTTCAATTTCAGATGTCCCAGGAAAGCTTGCTTTCAGTAGCAAAGTTAAAATATGACAGAACTTCCCTCATTTTGCAGTCCAAGGCTGGAAAATCCAAGTATGGAAATTCTGTTAGTAATCTATTTTCTGGGTGGGTAGGACCTAGCCCAAACCTAATGACATAACTCACATGGAAGTATTTATGTTGACAAATCACATTTTCATTCATCTCAGGCCTACAATTTAATTATAGTATTTCTAAACTATAAGAGGACACAGAAACAGCAAAGGTACTTTATCTGTGTGCAGTAACCTTTACCCTTGAAGAGCTCAATAATACTTACTACAATTGGGAAGAAACCATCTACGTTGACAATAGCTGGCAGAGAACTTAGCATTCCAGATACTCATTTGTATGAGGAAAGGAAAACTTGTCCAACTAACCAATTCTAGAAAATAACACCTGAACGTGAGACTATATCTGGACCAGCTCAACAGATGTAATATGAAGTGTTGCAATGAAAACTAAGATTCTGTTCACCTTCAATCATCTATAGTGACACAGGCTTTGCATTAATCAAAAGGCACGAAAGAAAACAAGTATATTTCTATTTATATATTTATATATATTCTATAAGGCATTACTGCTTACAACTCTGAACAGATTACGTGGAGAGCCAGAGGTGACCATCTTCTGAAAAACTGTTAGACTCGTGAGGTTCAAAAAGCATTTGCTCCCTATCATATTCTAAGTGAGCTAACTTGCTTTCACAATCCCACCTGAAATCTCTCTCCATGGAGGGTCATGGACTTAGCATGACCCTCTTGCTTTCAGTGTTTGTTTGCTCTTTTTTTCTGTTTTACTCATACGCTGTCTGCAAATTTAATTATTAAATACAGCAGGGCCTGCCTCCTGCTGTGCATCTAATATTTAATGCCTACCACAGCAGGACATCTCATTGGAGAAACCTCAGATAGGTCATTTCACTATGATGCATCTAGCTCCAAAATCGGAGTGGCACATGGAACATATGCCCAACAAAATGAGTTAAAAAACCAGTGTGGCAGAACCTGCTAAATAACATGTTCAGGGCAGAGGTTAACTCCTTTCTCACAAACTGTGACTTGTTCTTCCTATTAGCTTCTCCAACAAAATCCTTCCTGCCTCTTGCCGGTTTTGTCCAGATTCCTATCTCTTAATACTATTTGCTAACCATGTCCTTGCGAGTATTTCCCACTGTCTACAAAGAGCTCTACTCTATCCAGTGCCCCTAATTATCCTACAATGCAGCACTAACTGACAGTGACATGAAAGTAATATCTTTTCAACACTGAAAGCAAAATTCAGTTTTCTTCAAGGATGCCAGCACCTGTGTCCTTGGAACAGAAAAGTATTGGGAAAGCAGCCCTGGAGAGTGTCAGGCCTGCAAGCTCCCCAGCATCTGAAATGATGTAGGCAGAGCAGTCACTTCTCCAGTGCTAACCACTGTTAGTCCTTATTGCTTCTCCTGATATAGAAGGCTCCAGTAATAAGACAGAGCTATAACCCAGCCATTTGCTATCCTCAACTACCCCTGTTAAATCTCTGCAAACATTAGCATGCCTCCCTTCAACTGCTCTGCTCACTTGTAAAGCACTGAAAGCTAGGAGCAAAAAATGTATGCTTTCAAAGCCACAATGCTTTGAGAGTCCTACCTCCTGTTTTGCTGAGTCGTTACTTGCAAAGTCCTCATTCTTGGAGGACATCAGAGAAGCCTCAACCTATTTCATGACTTGAGATTTCATGCCATGAGAATAGTATTAGTTCTGATCCTTTCAATTTCGGACAATAAATTCCTTTCTATTTGTTTCTTTTGTATAACATCCACAGAGCTCCTTTGACAGTCTGCCTTTCAATAACTTCCCACACCTTCGTAATTTGCCTTTGAATGACTGCCCTAAAAGATGATGCTTCAGTGTTGGAGTTTCACTGTATCTGAGATGACTCTTCTCATCACACCCCACATGCTCCAGAAAGACAGTGGAGTCAACAGTACTTTGGGCAGATCCCAGCAGGGCAGATCTGAAGGAAGGAGGCAGCCAAAGAGAACTTCCCTGTGCTGAGATCTTCAGAAGGATTACAAAGTATCAAGAAATAAAAACCAATTAAGGTAAGGAAAGGGAAAAACAATACTTGCATGTTTACAGTTCAAGCCAATGTTCTTGACAATGCTGATGTTTTGTGGACCCATTTGTGGCTCTCTATTCCTTGCATTCTATAAAAAGCTATTTATTATTTTTTTTTTTTAATCTGAAGAACTTTTTGTGTTCTGTTTGTACTATAAACACACTTCATTTTGCCAAATTGTAACTTACAAACTGCGATGGAATGGGTGGGAATGAGAGACAGTCTCCTTCTTGTCTTCCACACACCTCCCCACTCTCCCATTGAACATGTTCCAAAATGGATTTTGAATTAAAATCAACTTTGTTCTAAAATTTTGGCAGGTCTCTACATTTCTGATAGTTGAAAAGGAAGAAAACAATAACTGATTAAACTTAAAGGGGTACACTTAACAGCAAATACGTATTGCCACCATAGTAATTTTTGAATTTTATTATTGGGTTCTTTTATTTCTGTAATTTAATGTCTTCAGCTGTTTCATGCATTTTGTTAGGATTTTTTTTCCACAGAGAGCTTGTGGAAGTTCTTTTTATTTAGTGGTGTGAGTACAAAGACAACTATACTCTGAAGAAAAGTCATGTTACAATTTTCCCACACTTCTTTAGGATTATTTTTATGAAGATATTAAATTATGTACAACGCCTCTCAGAGAATCAGTCAGTTGATAATTTTGGCACAAGGTTACTTAGAACAGTATTTGTGAGATTTTTGAAGAACTGCATTTACCCTAGAGTTAGAAATACTGACCCAGATGTATCATTAGAAACTGGACCTGCAATTGCCAGGGTTTGGAACTCATTCTACCAGAAAGCCTGAAAATTCTAACAAGGGACTCAACTCACTTGGGCTTCACCTCACCCAACAGTTCTGCACTTGGGTTCCTGCATTCCCAGTAATCCAGGCCACTTGCCCATACTGCCCCTTGGACTGGCAGCAGGTCAGTGTAGCTAAAACTGGGTTCAGCTGCTGCATCCAGCAGCGATCTCTTGATGGCAGCCATGGCAGCTGCAGAGTTTGTCGAGACATCCCCAGATGCTCAACACCCTGTCCCTGTCAGAGGTGCTGCCTCTGCCTACTTCAACAGTTTAACTTCAACATACTATCTACATTTTTTCTGCAATGAAAATGTGTAAACGGCTGAATTGGTCCATTCTCTTTGTCAGTGGCAGATGCTTCTCTGAAGACAGATATAACATGTTGTATGACTGCCCTTTGGGAGGCAAAAAAATGGAAGAGACTGCATTTCTTCTTAGTCATCATGGTACTGGAACCACAACCATTAGGCAGAGTCAAAGGACCTGAAAAACTGATGTTCTGCAGTAGTTGATGTTTTATATTCTTTGCTCCCAAATAAGCTGAAATTCACAGAATTTTTTTTCATTGGAAAACTAAGAAACAAAGGTAAGAAGAAAGACTGCTCTTGTTTCTCATGGAGTCCCAATTTTCATTTTGGATTTTCAGCACCCAGCATGTTATTGTTAAATATGTTTATGCATTACTTTTTGCTCTGTTTCCAGATCTACTGAAAAATCAAGCCAGAGTCAGAAACCCTGAACTATTTTCCCACAACTTCGCATGCCAAGTCCTAAAATATACAATTTAAATTCTTTTACCAATTGTTGCAAATTGACCAATATACTGAGTTTATTTTCTTACCAGAATTTATCTTTGTTCATCAGGAAGATCCAAACATACGAGGCCTTCATCCTTGGCCTGCGTAAAGCTCAGGGATGATCACAGTTTGGCCACACTAATGCTATGCCTTATCAAAATAACTTCTGCGTTCTTGCTCAATCACTGAGTTTCCCCAAGGACTAAACACTTCTACCACTGTTTGTACTTAAGTAAACAGTAACAAGTGGCCTGTTGTAGTCTGTACTACCTTACCTTTTCCAAGGCAGGGATGGTGAAAATGATTAACTGTTTCCAGCCTCCAGTATTTAATCCTCTCACTTATGCTTCCCTGTCCTACCACCAGCCAGGCTAAAAGTCAGTAAGCCTAGGTAGCTTTATCCACATCAGACCATGGTGCTCACATCAAGTTGTCAGCAAGAAAAGAATTAAACACAGCTTAAAATATAAATCATTCACAGATCACGTAAACAAATTACCTTTTTTTTTGCTATTAGATATAAATAGTTGAGCAAGTTTGCTTTCTTCTTTTATAGCGAGTCTGCTGCAGCTGAAAGAAGCTTTAAAAATAATCATGTGTCTCCCACAGAGCAAAACACAGTAACTATAAAAACTCTAAACTTAAAAAATCCCACAGCTATGGCAGAAAAGCTGTTTTTGTTTGAGATTTCAAGATTTCAACGCTCAAAACTATAGAAATGTATAAGCAAAACACAGTCTGATAAAAAACAAACTCCTCAAAAATTTCCCCAAGTCAAAACTACAGAAATATATATTATTATTTAATTACTCTAATATTGTTCCTTGTTCACTAATCCACTCAATTTCATTTAGCTAATTTAGAACTTTTAGGAGAAGAAATTTTCTGGCTGGCTAGTGTATTACATTTGTTGGGAATACAAAGACAAATTAATTATGAAGAACATTTTGCAGAAGGCTAATATATGAACACTGAACTTGGACCCATATTACCAAAATAACCTTGGTAACATATGGATTAAAACAATTATGGGATAGCTTCAACTCATGCTCCAAGTACAGCATGTACTCCAAATACTGCTGTCTACATAGATGATCAAAACCAAATTGTTATTTATAAAGCTGGTGGTTTCTGATTGTAATGAGAAATCAATTTGATGTGAGCAGGGGGAAACCCACTATTTTTGTGATTATATTGGTTTTTTTCTTACTATTGTTGCTTACCTTCATTTTTACATCCATGGCAACATTTTTCACAACTGAAATCCTGCACATAGAGATATACACCAAAACCAAGGCTACTCAAATAATCAAGAAACATTTTATTGAAATAACTTAAGAAATGAAGCTCTAACTCAAACACCTTTTAATGTCAGCTGCCTCCTCAGGGTGGGTGTGTGTGTATGATGCATATAAAAAGTAGGCACTAGCAATTACCATTTCATTTTCTCCAAATCTGGGAATTAATATAAACTGTACACAAGGCTAAACCAATTCTGGCCAAATGTTGAATACGTATTGCACTCAGAATCCAAATTATTGTATATCTGCCTGTGTTCCAGAACTGTTCTATGAGGTTTCCCTGAAGTTGATGGAGTTATCCTGAGACTGAAAGCCAGTCATACAGAAAAGTCTCCTTACATTCTAATAGATTTATGTTAAAAACAAAGCACTGCATACATGTGATATCTTGGTGTACCTTCAACTCATCTCATGCATATTTGACTCTCTCTTGGAGCACAAACGAGGTCAACTCACTATTCTAACTTGTAAACCTGACAGAGGCAGTAAGAAAACCACCAATATTATGCCTGTGCAGTTGCACAGCTTCCTGTGATCCCCCATTCTACTCTATACCAGCTACTTGGTGACTTATGGTTAACGATACTCCTGGGTGAAGTTTAACATGGCATTCATGCTGATGAAAGAATTAGCCTGCTTATCTCAGTATGGCACAGGACTTCTCCCCTGCCTTGAATATTTTACAGTCTCAGGCAAACACAGACATTATGATCAGGTACCAGATTGCTCCAGGCAGTTGCACAGTGTTATAAATTAAGGAAGCAGAAATATGTAAAACCAAATGTCCAATCTTATATCTGAAGATGCATATCCAAAAGCTCATGGGACAGAGATACAAGAGCACTCTTGAGACATGGCTAGCCTCAGCCACAGGGAAATGGACTGATCTTCAGGAGCAGTTCATAGATGGCACAGTGGTTCAAGGGTGGCTGGATGGGGCTGGGGTGAGCACACAGTCAGGTGCAATGCCAACCTTGGAAGCCTTCACAGCCCAGTACCTCTCCTGGTTGCCAATGCAATTTACACACAGCAGCTCTCTACTGAGCCAGACATCAGAGTGACTGTCTGACTACTTGGAACAGCTCACAAGCAGCACAGATATCACAGGTATTTTCAAAACAACACTTACTATTCTACTAATTCTGGACTTGAAAAATGTCTTATGCTTCTTGACCTGAACACATGAACCACAGCTTTATACATAATACACATTCACTTCAAAAAAAAACAACACAAACAAATAATAAATATAGGCGTAATACAGCAAATGGTTTTTCTCTCTTTTTTTCCACCAAAATGAGTAACAAAGTATTCTTCATTAGTTTCTTGGGACAAAGTTATTTTCCACCTGGACTCTACTACTCTTTTTGATTTTTCTGATTCTTCCTTGACTGCACACCACTACATTTTGTAGGCCAGAACACACAACATGTTTTTTTAAGAAATAAAAATACCTCTGTTGTGGTTCCAATGTCAGCAGATGGACTGTATGTGCTGGTATCTGGTGGAATGGTACCAACACTACTCCTAACTGGAGAACTAGGAGGAGCAGGTCCTGTCAAGGTTTCAGTATAGACAGAAGATACTGATTGATATAGAGCTCCTTTCCTCTGAATTTTATTCCAAACTTTACTTGTGATCTCAGCCAGTTCATACAGAAGCTGAACCTAAAGGAAAAAAAAAAGCTTAATTTTAGGATGAAGCTTATCTTAACGAGGTGAAGGAAAAATCAAAGTTCTCCACTGAGATTTATAATATAGCAGAACTTCTCCCCATTTATAATGTTCTAATAAGCAACTATATTGAAAATAAAATACTTAGCATCAGTTACAGTATAGTGACTTTGATAAAAATGATCTTTGCTTTGTGTAAACATATGATACATAGCTCAAAAACATAAGCAATAACATGGTCTTGTAAAACTTTTACTAACATAAATTTTAACAATTAAGCAAAGGTAATTTATCATATATTTCATATGTATAGACACGGTTCCTAGGAAAAGGCAAATGTAAACTTTATAAAATATTAACAATGAAAAATTACTCATTCAAATTGTATTCAAATAATGACCCCATGCAGCATGTGAAACTGATCTGGCTTTGGAAGAATACTCACTACCAAACTCAATAGTCTCCTGGCATATGTCATGCCAGTATTCAGAAACACACTGCTTAACTTGCACATTGTTTGACTCAGATCTAAGATATTTACACAAGTTTTTGTAAATAGGCATTAATCATGGAATTTGTATGACAACATATTGGAACATACTGTATAAAAAAAAGTCAGTGAAAACTGAAAATAATATATAAGCAGATTCACAGCTGGATACCATACCCAACTTGCCATTATAAAAAATTGAAATTCTCATATTTATAAGAACTTCAAGCCTCAGGACACTTCTGCTCTATGAAGTTGGCTTCTTATGTGGGCAGAACAGATGCAGAAAAACACTGCTGTCAATCTATATTTGATATAAAACAGTACTTGATTTTGTGCATGAGAATGTGTGATGAAGTCTCAAAATACATGGTGCAGTCCTTTCTTAAGAGGTGAAATGCTGGAATTTTATAAAAACCTTCTTAATTCATCTTGGATTTTCTTTTGAGGTTTCAAGGTTTACACAGTGCGGGTCATATAATCTTTTGACAGAATTTTCCTCAGAGGAGATAAACTTCACAGTACATTTTTTTTTCCTTCATACACAGAGCAATTTGCAGCCAAACAACTCTGGCTGTGATGAAGAGCTCTTCCAGTTATGCTCCAAAGTATTTTGTGTCTGTAGCACTCTGATAGGCACTGGTAACCTTTAAATTATCAAATTCAAATTTCTAAGTTTTCCCGAATCTTTTCCATGTAATGCAGGAAGCTCAACTAGTGTCCTAATGTAACTAACTAATGTAATGTCCACCCAATTGATTTACTAATATAACATTAACCAGTGTTGACGCTTTGCTGGCAGAAGTATCCCTAGAAATTTAATAGGATACAGGCAGATATCCAAATCATACACGGTTGCAGTTTCCCCATGTCCCAATTTTTTTCCAAGAAACCAAAAGGACAACTTAAGTTAAATTTGTTTCAATGAAGCAGGGCTTTCGGAAAATTATTTATGCTACTGTTCCTAACAAAGTAATGCAAAAGAAGGAACTCATGTTTACACATATGCTCATATACAAGGTGAAGAGGTTTGTCATCAGTTAATCCAATACTGAAAGATTTAAATCTTACTGGGGTTGCAGTAGTCATAATTATTAAAGCTAATAACTACTTATCTTGTCAGGGAAACTTTTTTAGATTGCTCAAGCTAGAATCTTTCCAGCCACTTTGAAACGGTGGCTATTTCAGATAGCAGAAGTCATGTCTGAACATCACCAGCAACCAGCCAAGCAAGTAGCATGATGAAAATACTCTGTCTCTCTCTGAAACTAGAGACAGAGTAAGTACAGCAAACAAAAAGGCACACTTTCATTAGAGGGAGATGATTTTCATGGAGTTATGTTAAAAGGTAAAAAAATATCAAAAAGCCTCACAATAAAGCCTCATTAAAACAAAAAAAAAGATGGCAATATGTCTACATGTAAATAAAGTTTCAAAACTTCAGATAAAGCCACATCTTTGTTATTTTTAACACACTTTATTTCATTCCATTGGTTGTTACTGATTGAAATGGAAGGTTTCCTTTTTCTCTTGTTGGCTGCATGTTTTCAGATGCGTAGTCTCAATACTTCACAAATGCATTCTGATTATATGAGAGGGGCTAGGGTAAGTGTAAGGTCTCCCTCCTTTTTAAGTATTTTTTAACTTTTAAAATAATTATTTTCAGAACAACTCTTTAAGAGAAGAAAAATGGTAGGACAAAAAGGATAACTGACAGTATTTGTTAAAAAAGGCTTCCTCCTCTCACTGCTTCCATTCCCTCCTCAGCAAAATCAAACATAACTCAATAAGACCCCACTGACTACTTGGCAAAATCTGTAAAGCTCAATATGTTACAGCATATTATATTTTAAAAATAACACATAACTACAAAATTGAAAACTACAACCAAAGACAACATCCTGGCAATTTTGCACACTGGAAGTATCTATTGACTTTATGACCATCAGAACATGGTTTCATATTAAATCATAATAGTCATATAAATATAATACTTCGCCTTTGCTATCATTTAACAAATTCACCAAATTTCACCTAGTTTAAGGCTGTCATCTAGAGAAAAAATACAGCCTGTCATTGTAAGGAATCAAATTTCATACTGTGAATTTATAACTATCAAATGCTGTTTATGGAACTGTATTTTTCGTCTTCTATCCTTCGACATCTGGTTAAAGTAGACTGATTGCCTTTTTTTTTTCCCTTAAGGACAAGTAAGGCACATGTAAAGGAGAAAAGACAGTTCAAGAACCTTTAGTAAGCTCAAATAATTTGTCCCCATCCTTTCAGTCATTAGAATACTTCAGTAAATTAATAACATCAGAGTGTACAAGGACACCATTTAGGACAATAATATTTGATCTAATATTCCATACTATAACTTCATTTTAACACTTCACTATGCTCATAATATGATTCATATGGAGTTTAGAGTTTTAGTTTTTTAGTGTAAATATTTTCTTACAGTTTGCAAAACAAATTACTCAATTACACTTCAATAGGAATGCTTGAAAAATATATTTTTCTATTTTCTTTTTAGTTCTCAACTCACATTTAGGTAAAACTTGGACTTATAAGAATGCCACTCCACTTTTATTATTATCAAACCCCTACTGTATTTGAAACTCCAGCAAACTAGGTCCAAGCCTTTGAAACACAAGGCATACTTTCTGAAAAATCTAAGAACACCTTTTCCTTTTAATAAACGCAAATGAAGTGGTAACTTTTGTTTACATGCATTCATCTGTTTTTTCTTCCCTTTATGGTGGGATACCATTGCTTGCCTAAAAACCACTTTATGTTCAAAGAAATGTTACTTCCATGAAAATGTAGCAAAAAAATTACATTAAACCACTTCAATATAAGAATCCACAGTGACAGCAGAACAGTATCATAGCATTTAATGGTACATCTGCAATTCATTTCACTCCATCAGCCAAAAGATGCATTTATACTACAGCTATTGCATTTGGAGAAGAGTTTAAATTACAGAAGTTGAGAGAGCTTCAAAGCAGATCTCAATCTAAGCACCTTGATCTTGATGACCCAGTTAAAAAAAAATTAAGGCAGAGACCCTCTTCATGAAAATGCAGATCAATCGTACTTAAATGAAGTTATTTTTAATTTCCTTCCATAAATCAATTAAATGTACCAACCTGGGGGTTGGAGCATTTTATTTCAAGGGATTCAAGGTCGACATGGAGGCAGACGACAAACGAGTGTCTGGATTCTGGGCCTGAAGTGAGCAGTTTCTGTGAAGTCACAGCTAAAGTAGAAGTACAGCCCATTGGTTCTACCAAATTAAGCGTCATTTGTTGTCCAAGAAGAGTATATATACTGAAATGATGAAGACTAATTGTCCATGGAAAAGCATCACCTAGTGATTAAAAAGAAGGGGAAACAGTTAAACAATTGCTTAATAAACAGCAGGGTATTAATGTCACAAAATTAGCAAATGCCTTATTCTCTGAAGATACATAATCTGTCTTACTTCACAAACAAAAGCCATCTTTCAAATTTAAATATTTGGAATACATTGATTCACCAAACCACATTAGAAGTCAGCAAGTGCAATCGACAACCATTAAATTGATCCCAAACTGTCATAAATATAATTCAACCATCATTTCCATGCTATACTTCAAAATCTAAACAATAGCAATAAAATTTTTACAACTTCTAAAAACTGAAATCCACTGGGAATTTTAACTGCAAACTGTGAACAAACATGTAAAACATAGCTTTAAAGAAATCTTTCTGCTTCATATAATTTTCCTCAAACAGAATATTCAGAAAACACTCCCCACTTTTTTCAGGAAATGGGTGCCGTTCAGAGGCAGCTCCTTGTATTATATACTTCTATCTATTTACAGGTTTTAATACTAAAAAAGTGTACTCTTTCCTTTAAAAGTCTACAGGTTGCATCTCAACACAGTGGTGCTTGCAGAGTGAAGCCTATTCCACTGCTCACAGCCCAGCTCTTTCCACCACCTCACTTAAACTTCTTAGGAACAGAATGGTGATGGATTTTCTAAAAAAAAAATTATTATGGACATACACTTAGCACTTCATTTTTTATACTTAGGAGGAAGCCTACCCAGGGAATTTCCTGGCATCCTACCTGGAATCGTTATCAGGAATAATCAGTGAGGGAATTGGCAGTGCACAGCTGAACAATGAAATGCCTACAGCTTCTAGACAATCAGTTTTCTTTAGGTTGTCAATAGATGAAGCATAAAAGCTTCTAAAGCAGAATCACAGAACTATTCAGGTAGTTCTTTAAAGGGCCAACAGCAACTCCTTTTGGTGAAAAAAAAATTCCAACAGCTCTACCAGCTAAAGTTGAGAGGAACTGAGCACACAGATTATAGGACTTGAAACAGAATCCCTGTGGCAGTTGACCCTGGCTGAGTGTCAGGAACCCACTACAGCTGCTATCATTCCCCTTACTCAGCTGGACTAAGAGAAAAAATATAACAAAAGACTGGAAGACAGGGAGAAATAATTCACCTGTTACTGTTCATGGGCAGGACAGACTCAACTTGGAGTCCACCTGGAGCCAGTTGGAACTGGCTTTGCTGTACATGAGGAAAGCTTCTGTAATGATCTCACAGACATCAGCCCTTCAGTCCACCCACTACGAAAACCTTGCCATGTAAATACAATTCTCACATATGATAGCCAGGTCACAGAGAAAAAAAATAAGGCTCTGGGAGAAACACTGAACCAAAACTCAAAAAATGCTCAAAAGAAGTGAGGAAAATAAGGCACTGAAAGATACATGGATAATTCTAATTTTACCTGAAATAGATACGGGTTTTTGCTCTTCAGAGGTATAAGAATATAACAATTTTTCAGGGGGCCTTTGGGGTTTCTTTGGTTTGGTTTTGTTTTCTTTAAAGAAAGTCTTCATCCCATTTGTCAGATTTCCTACTGAGGAACTTGGGCCCTTTTGTGACAACTTGAACAACATAGAGCCTGTGTCCAGCATGTGAATTATCAATCCACCAAGAGAAACTGCCTGTCCCAATATGAAGTAATGTAAAAGCAGCTGGATGCAGTGCCAGATCCAGACACAGCAGGCTGGTGAGCATCCACAAACCTCAGCCATACCTGAAACATTTTGATCTTCGCAGGAAGAACAGAGGAGGAGAAAGAGAAAAGTTCTCCTTGTCATAGGAAAATTCAGAAAGTTATCTGGTATGAGGTTTTATTTTTCAAAAATTTGGCCTAAGTCATGGATAAAAAGAGTCCAAATTAATCTTATACTCTAGAAGTGTGGGAGCCAGTCTTGAGAATAAGAGGAGAAAATGGTAGACATTTTCTGCCTGGGCCCCTAGGGGTCTCATGGGACAATAAGAAATTCAAACCAGCATTTTAAAACAATATATTCAAGAGTGTATTTGCTGCTTGGTGTGACCTATAATCAATACTGTCCTGCTGAGAAATCACAAGACTAAAAAATAGCACCTTGTTAACTGTGATCATTTAAAGAAATTAGAAGGGTTTTAAATTAAAAAAAACCTTCATTCTAACATCTTTTTACCATATTATTTTTGTAAGACTTCTATTTTTCTTCCACAGGTGGCTTCAGCAATACATTTATCTGGTCAAAAGTATGTATCGGAAAACTCTGTGTCTCATCCTAAGAACAAACTGAAAACTTCAATAGTTTATTTTGAAGCTATTACATACTGAAGAATTTAGTTCAAAATGACTTGAAAATATTTTCAAAAGGTTTCCAGATTAAAAGTTTTGAAGCAGTTAATTTGTGGGGTTTTTTCCCCAAATTCAATCTGCCAAGAAATACAAAAAAATAATTGCAATAGATGGAAAAAATTCAAATGCAAAGTCAACTCCAATGACATGTTTCTAATTATTACATATGAACTTTGTTTTTCTCTTTGACCACCTCAGTAAATTAATATAGTAAATTAAGCACATAAGTTAACACAAATTAACATAAATTAACATATTTCATATATTAGAAAGAAATAATATCTAAGGAAAAAAATCAGTAGTAGCTCTACTAGATTGCACACAATATCTTCCTTAAAAGGAAAACAATGATAAAATATTATCAATTTACAGAAACCACAGTACATTGAAAAAATGCTGTAGCAAAGATACAGTGAATTTATAGTGATAAAATTCCCCCTAATGCCATTAATTGCCTTTCTTCAGCTCCATATACACTATGTGCCTGTTCTAACACTTTATTGGAACTGTGCACCTGATAAATCCTTGTTTTGTTGTTGTACCTATATCTTATTTGTTTTCCCAAAAAAAAAAAGTACCTCCATTCATTTGCAAATTTGTTTTATGAAACTATTAAAAAATAACTCAAAGCATCTAAACATCAAAAGCAACATTGCTTATAGGATTTTCCCATAATTTCTTGGTAGAAAGGAAAAGTCAGTGCCACATTTGGCAGAATTTTCCCTACATCTAACCTTCCCATCTATGTATACTATTATTTTGTCACCTAATTGATGAAATTCTGAAATATTTTAAGTAGATTGGGAAAACTGAAATTGCCTTCAGTGGAACTACAGCCCACCCAACTTATGGCAAGATTATAAAATATATACATGAAAGACCTCTACTCTGGTTGAAGAATTCTGGTTAATTTCTGATCTACTACTATCCTAAACCCTTATTTTTAATTTTGTAGAACAACATCCCTGATTTGTATTTGAAAAATTATTAATTAAACTATTTCAAGTGCTTTAATAACTTCTTAATTTTTTAAATATAATTTTCGTGTATTTGGCAGTTGACTGACCTAAACATTAGACAATTTTCAAAGAACTGGCCTTTATTATATAACAGCTGCTTGCAATAGTTTAGAAAGACTAATTTCCTACAGAATTCATGAATTACTTTTCCATTGTACAAATAAAAAAATTGGTATGTGGAAGTCCTTTCTCGGGTACTTATTGATGCACTTTACCTCTTTGCTAAAGTTAATCACTAATGCTCATAATAAGACTTCCCATATGTGTGACACACAATATTGATAAATGTACTTAACTAATAATTGCTATGTTTGTGCTTATTTTTATGGAGTACTTATCTTTATTTTAAAAAACAGATTGCAGTTGTGGTATTTGTACACAATGTTGTGTATACGATGTTGACAGTTCTACAAAAGAGAAATTCTGTTTGTTTAAAATTAGTAATGGTAGGAGAGAGATCATGAAAGCTTTATCATGCATGTGCTCTGGGATCTATTCCCAGGCTTACCAGTAGCATCCCTTGGAATCCTTAAAAAGCAACCTGACTACTCTGTCTTCATTTCCCTTCCTGTACCCACGTTACAGGTCTTTACATGGATTTTTGTCGAACTATATTTACTGCATTTTAGCCTATCACTGTGGGTTGGACTTGGAGATTATACAGATGAATTGTGAAATATCTGAAGCTAGATGTGCATGGAAAGTCACAACTTGCTCTAAGCACTTCTCTAAACATTTCAGTTTTGCTCAAACTGAGTTTCTAACTATTTACTTTCTTCTTAGCATTTTACATAAAGGGCAGCTACAAATAGGACAGTGGTCCTCTTCTTCAGAAGGTGTCAAAACAGAGAAGAAAAGGGGCAACAGGTACAAGTTGAACTGGGAGAGATTTAATATTGATATAAGGGAGTTTTTACAATAAGAACAATCATTAAATGGAACAGCCTCCTTAGAGATGTGCTTTCTGGAGCAAACGAGCAGGGTGTTGGATAATGTCATCTTGGGTCCCCTTGCCATGCAAGTTTGGACCAGGGGAGCACTCAAAGTAATTTCCAACCTGGTCTTCCAGGCTCTGTCATTCTGTGGTTCTGCTTTAACATCTTCAATAAATACTACCTCGTGGATCTCTGTCTGATTAATTTGTATTCTTAAGATAATACTTAATGCAATTCAATACTTACTTGATTATAATTTTTATTCAACAGAAGTTCAAAGGAGTATTTCACTCTTTACATAGATAAATCCATTTATGGATTGCTTAGTTATTTATATTATGTTTCTGAAAAACAATACTGTAAAAGTACTTAAAATGTTGTTTTATGCATTCCTACAAACTAAAATTACCTCAAGGATGAAGCAAAACTCTGTAAACAAATGGAAAGACCTGATTGTGGGATAGAGTATAAGCTATTTTTACAGTATGTTGACATCTTGAGGTCAGTATCAGAGAAGGCTGAAATATTCCCAAATGACAGTAGGAATATGTTCCCTTTTGGTCCTCTTTTAGTCTATCATGCAATAAGAAAAATATATCAGTGAGCACACAGCTTTCTTAAAAGTAACAACACACCCTTGTGGAAAAGCCTTTTACTTATATCTTCTTTGTAAAAAAATGGTAACCAGGAAAAGCATGGTTGACTAAATATAATTTCTTATTATATTAGAGATGGTTACATGTCTGAAGAATGACAGATTGTCCCTGAAGTCTTGTTCAAAGACAGAAGCAAATTAAGAGACTTTCACAATAGAAGTCCATAAAAATTATTTACCTCTACAAGGGAAGAAACAAAGAAGGTGACTTTAAAGCTGTGAAAAAACCTTGAAATAATCTCTTTAAGAGGGAGTCTTGGCATGGGAGAAAGCAATGGCTCCACTAGAGAATCAAAAGATCAAGATTGTGAGAACTTCTGTTTGGCATTATTCCCAGAGCAGAAAGCCACACACAAATAAATTCTTTACCGTAGGCTTTATCCCAACCAGGGGATTCTCACTAGGCTCTTTCCTTCAAATCTGGGTCTGACAAAACTCAAATGACTTCTTAGTTTCATAAATGGTTTAAATTACATCATCAGTTTAGAACAAACAAAAGTCTTCAGTTAAATTTATCTTTTATCTGTCACTACGATTAAGAAATAGGATCATTCCTTCTGAAAGTTGTTAGGAAAAAGACATATACTTTTCTCTCTTTCTTTAAAGCTTTTCTTTTTCTTTTCCTTTGGCAGCATCTCTAATGTTACTTTCAATACTAAAAACTACAATTTTCTTTCCATTGCCATGAGTTAAGGTAAAATACAGAAAGGAGCCTAGTCCAATATAAGTGGCAGATCAAAGGGAGAAGAAACACAGTGTTATAAATCCAAACAAATTTCAGATGGTAGGAGCAGAACTAGCTCTTGAATGTGATTCTGTCTTAATTTTTTATACCCTTAAAATTGTATTTCAGCAGTAAGTTTGCAGAAAACAGAATAATTTTCTCAGAAAATGCTGTCACAAAAGCAACTGAACAATTGCTGCATCTCCCTCTCTTCATCTTAGAATGAATACACAAAACAGCAGAAATTCTTTCCAAATAATATAGTTTGAGAAAACAACAATGAAAAAACTGTACACCAACGCCATGGTTTTGTCTGGGATAGGCCTAATTTTCTTTATAGTAGTTGGGATGGTGCTGTTCTAGATTTGTGCTTCAAACTGTGGATAATACGGGTATGTTCTAATTACTGCTGAACAGTGCTTAAAGCGTTTCCTGCTTCTCACACTGCTCGACCAGTAAGTAAACTGGGGGCACACGAGGAGCTGGGAAGGGGGTCCCTCTGGTCAGCTGACCCCAAATAACCAAAGAAACCAATCAAACAGAAAGGCTGGAACACCTGCCTACTGACAGGAAGTAGCAAATCAATTTATTTTGCTTTGCGTGCACCTGCAGCTTTTACTTTATCTTTTAAGTTGTCTTTATCTCAACCCCTAAGCTTTCTCCTTTTGACCTCCTGATTCTCTTCTCCATTCCACCAGGGTGGAGGAGTGAAGGGCTGTGTGCAGCCAGAGCTGTTGGCTGGAGTTAAACCACAAATACTGGCATTTCCATGAAATCCAAAATGTGGTTACGAGCCTAGGTCTCGTGGAAGTCATTAAAATAAACCTGGAACCCAAGGCTCAAGATGGCTCAGAATATTTGCCTCACCTATTTCCAGTACACAATTTTTCATATCTCTCTCTATATATATGGAACAAGATTTTTACACCAGTATTTCTTCAGAACACTGCTGCAAGTTCTTTTCCTATTTATTCTGTTCATTATTAAGGGTTCTTAAAAAAACCCCAAAACACAATCAAAAATATTGAAGATAAATAACTTGTTTTCATTTACTAGGTCCTTTTTCAGCTTATCTCTTCCATTAATTTCTTCATCAGTTGCAGAATGTTAAAAGCTGATTCTTCCCTCAAGCTGGTCTAAAATTCAAACCCCCATCAAATATTAGCTTTTCAAATAAGAACTACAGTACTTTTCCTCAACCTTTACAATTTTTTTCTTCAAATCTCTACAAAATGCTTGCTACAATTCCTAAGTCACAACACAGAACACTACTGTTGCCTATCAGGATGGCCATTGAAGTCTCATTCTTTTCTGTGACAGTTTGCTATACTTATGAATTTCTTTTCTCATTTTATATTGAATATAGAACATGTCAAATTGGGAGGGACACATAAGGATCACTGAGTGCAACTCGCTGCTCCTTCCAGGACTACCTAAGATTAAATCATATGACTAAAAGCATTGTACAGATGCATTCAGAACTCTGACAGGCTTAGTGCCATGAACACTTTCCTGTGAAGCTTGTTTCAGTGACCAAACACCCTCTCAGTGAAGAATGTTTAACTAACGCCTGGTCTGAATGTTACAACCAAGACCTTGGTGGGATGAGATGTTTTCCTAACCTGTCACCATTCTGTCTTGGAATTTCCAATTTACTGTCAGGTCCTGTTGTGTCAAGATGATTTGCTACAAAATAACTTGAATAACAAAACCAATGAAGGTAAAAAACTACTTTAGTTTCAAATATACAAAACATCACAGAACTAGCTCTTTGATGATGAGTTCCACATTGATTTGCACGGGGCCAACCTTGTAAGTAGTATTTCTAGACATCTATAATACATAACAACCTTCTGCTAATAAAGCAGTACAAAATCAGAAGTTTTCAAAATAAAACAAATATAATTTTCATGACAGTTAGAAATGGAAACTAAAGAGTAAGGTTTTTTGAGTTTATAACATTACCTTCTTCCAGGATGGGTCTTAGCACAACAAATGGGATTTCTTGCAAAGGTTCCATGTGTTTGTGTCCAGCACTCATAATTTTTATCTGGGGCAAGCAGACAACAAGTGTGCCAGGCATACTGGCCTGCCCATGGTACCAGTTTCGCACAGTCCCAGGAATGTCACCTGACACAATAGTACTTGGAGAAGGCAGGCTGTCATTTGGAAGGAACACACAACAAGACTGCACTTCAAGCTGAAAAAAACAAAGCGAAGAAAGATTCTCAGAAATAGATTATTTTCCCCCTCACTGTGGAGTATTCATATTGGTACAAAATCTGAAGCTATTCATCCATCAAAGTTGACGAAAATAGTCTTAACTTTTAGTTGAATTAAGAGAAAAGACGATGCAAAATTCTGGAAAATAATATATGCTCGTAAATTATGATTATGGGAGGGGAGAAAGAAAAAGGATGTTTTTGCTGTGTAAATTCAACAGAAAGGTGGTGCCATGTGAAGTGAACATACATATATCAACATTTCAACAGCTTTTTACAAGTGCAATTGAGTCAGAAAATGTTCTGAATGAGAAAGCCCTCCACTTTTTGCCATTCATTAGAGTTGTTAGCAATAGCTAAGTTTAAGAACTAGCCAACATTTTACATGCTGTTACTTTCTATAAAGAACTGTGTCAGGGAAAATTCTGCCTTTACTTAATAAGCAACATAATGAGCATGTACAAAAAAGGTAATCATTAGAAAAACTATGAAAAACACAAACTTTAAGAGAAAAACTGACTTTTAAACAAATAGAGAGGTGTATACATAAACAGAAAAAAATAGTAATAAAGTTAACAAAGTTTATCCAGCTTTTATGCACTTTTCAATGCAAATCAGAAGCGGCACATATGGTTTCAAGAAATAACATTTCTATAAGAAATAACATTTTTTGTTCTTTATTTTCAATACTTTTACCCTGGGATATGTCTGACCATTTTGCCATCTTCTTTTAGAGAAGCTGAGCAAGCCCAAACCAAGAACTCAACTCATCACAACTTGTTAACTCAGAGGTGATGTAAGCTGTGGACTGTTAGTCTTCCTTGGCTCTGACAAACACCATTCTGGCACCTGGATATCAAAAGGCTCCAACAGCCTGCACACTTGAATGCTTTGTTAAGCAAATACAAGCCACGATTCAGTTAATTTCTTCACATTGCTTGGAAAAGTCTAGCATACAAATTGTTGGACAAGATATTATTTGTAGCTGTGATAAAAACATTTGTTTGCTGCAAGCTTACATAACATTCTTTCAATTTGACATTATTAAAGACAGTACAGCTTAAAAGTAATAACCAAGATTTGTACTTCATACTCTCCCCTGAAGGGTATTAGGCCTTCAAGACCATAGCAGTGATTTGTAATAGAGCTGGAATTCCACAGCACTGTAAGTACTTTGCCAGCCTAGTGAGTACACAGATATTCATCCTTATTTCAGCATTTTTGTACCCTTTTGCTTAGACAAACTGACAAGAATTCACTGCAGAAAAATATAAGTAGAATTCTGCAAAAATAAATAGATTGGTTCATGAAGTCTGTGTTTGTTTCTGGATTTAGAACAGTTTGAGTTGTAAAATGAAGCTAATTACATCTTTGATAAGTAGTTTATTGATCCAAGGTTGCAGAGTGTACTTTATTTATAGTGAATGAAAAGCTGGGGTGTATTGTTACAGATGTAACAGATTGGCATTTTTTTTAATGGTAAATTAGTCTTTGTGTCAATTTGCAAAGATTTTTTACAGTGACACATTAGATAGTTTTTCCGGTCTAGATAGTTTTTCTGGTCTATTAGTAATGGGTTGCAGGTCAAGCCATTGTGGGCTAATGATAAATAGACGACAAAAGAACTTATGATCAGTATAACTATTGTTTTATCCATGCATTTGCTGAGTAAACAGTTTATAAAAAATCACCCATTCTTCATACACACACACACACACATACATATACACATCTATGATGATTAACATCAAGTGCTGCCTTGATATACAAACCATGTGGTAGTAATAATCCAAAAATTCCACTGACTTGAAGAGAATACTATACTTCATCACATTACCAGCAGCGGGATCTATAGGACATGTTTTACAAAGCACTCTCAAGAAGAGATCTCAATACTCTAGCAGAGTTTTTACACTTCATTTAGAGTTCAGTACAACTTCATACTGAAGAAAGTTCTTTCAATCACATTTGGTTTATTTCACTTTGCTGTATCAAGAATACTGAAGTAGAATCACAACAAAGTTTCACCCCTTTAAATTCCTGATGGAAATTCCTTTTTTACACAAGCAACTTTTTCTTGTTAATTTTCAAACAACTGAATGTGAGTTGAACCATGAATTTTAGGGGGATTTAAATGGTAGCATCAGGCCTCCATATGTGTGATGGACACACTCAGCCCCCTTAACCAGACTAGCAATAGCTCAGTACAAGCTCCAAATGAGGTAAAGGCCTGAGCTGTAGCCAGGTCAAGAACTCCAGGAAACCCACAAAGAGCAGACTGACCCAATGAGCAACATGCTTGATCATGTGAATAACACTTGAATGTGTTTTTTCCAAGACTCAGTTATCAAGGAACAAAGAAAGCTGTGGGTACAAGGAGTCTCTTGCACACCCTTCCCATTGCATGCAATCTGACTACAAGCCAATCTCAGCCTAAGTCAATGCCCTTGAGCTCTCCCTGCCAGGCAGGATGGCTGCACAGCAGTGATCTCCCCTGGAGCTGGGACACCTTTCAAGGTTGTTCCGAGAGGCAGAGAGGCCTTTCTACAAACAACAGGTCTCTGGATGAGTTCAATTCCAGCTTTCCCTAAATTGCAACTGAAAAGCACACCAGTGACTCTCCCCTTGAGCTGGGATGCCTCCCAGTGTTTGGGATTCCTTATCTGAGACTGAGTGATCCTTCTGTAACCCAAGGCAGAGAGATCCCTTAACTGCAACAGATCCTCAGTAAGCTGCTGTTAGCATGCTAAATTAATACTAATGAAATCCACGTAGGTAATTTCTTTAGACAGGCTGTTGTCAAAGTCTGAGACTAAAACAGGACCTAGGCTCCATCAGGAGTTTAGAAAACAAGGGGATCTGCTCTGAGCCTCACAACTCAATGGAAGGACTTCCTTACTCTGTATTTCTTAGATATTAACTGTCCAGATCAGATCCAGCTGCACCTAAGCCACATCAGAGATTTGGCAAGCAAGGAGGTCCGGTCTGAATTTCCCAACTCAGCATTTGGGTTACCTTACCCTTTTCCATCTTCAGCCTCCATGTAAATAATGCCAGATTTATACCAATTCTATTTTCCCTTGTATGTTTCAACCATGTAGTAAATGATAGAATAAGCCTTGCTATTGAACTTCACCAAGTTACACCTTTATGAATTCATATTAAAATCCCTTTTGCTAATGCCTTTGATGATGTTTATTTAAGTTACTATAAGTCTCTCATTCATGACAAATTGATGCAGTCAGCAGGATCCTAAATCTGGATTCACTAAAAATTGACAATATGTAATACTACAAAATTGCTTACAGATATGGTTGGCTTACCTGTGTTTCATTAAAAAGTTTTATATGATTAACAAATTTTGCAAAACATTACTGCAGGATTTCAGTGGCCAACACAATGAATATATAGTTAAAGTCCACATTTTAAAGCTACGCAAAAATTACATAATTATTATAATTAGACAAGAAATTACCAACGTGAATGCAGAAGGGCGCTTTAAGAGCAAAACTGAGTAGCACCTGTTGAACTTCTCAGAGGCAGATTCACAACTATCAACTTCAATGGAATTTGTGTACATTTAACTCACAGAATTCAGAAATTTGCCTACTCAGAAGTTCCAGTGAAGGAATGGAAGAGTGTACCTAAAATGATGGAATTATATGCTGGATAAAAGTGAGAATGTGTGCTACAGATTGCTTCACCAATCGGAAAGTGTTTCAAAATATATGTAATCCAAATTCTTAAAATTAAACTACATCAATGGCATATATTAAAGCTATCATATAAATCTTTTTACACTTTTTAAATAACTGTTAAACTGTGTGCCTAAAATTGTGAATTTAATGTAAGATGTGACTGATTTATGTAACTGAATATAAATCTGCAGCAGTAAATCTTGCATTAATGTAAGGATCTGACAATCCAAGGGAAAGAAAATGAAGTAATCTGCCAGTAAGAAGTCCTCAAGCTGGGGGTCAGATCCTGTTCATGGAAACCATCTGGTTGGGACCCTCCAAGCCACACCAAACACAAATGATCTTTTAAAAAAATATCCTATTCATTAATGCTTCGCAGCTGCACTGAGTGTTACTTCATTTTTCCATGGCAACATCCTTTCTGTTTCAAGGATCTGATTTCAGTTTTGGTAGCAACATGTTCGTTTGCCAATACTGAACACATTCATGTGTTAAAGAGAACGAATTATTACATTCTTGAAACAGGATCACCCCCTATTTTCATTTTTATTATGTCAAGGCCTACACATGCTAATTAATGTACACTAATGATAAACCAATGAAGCAAGCAGTATTTTCCCTTCTACTTCTAAAACATTAAGTAAAGCATAACTCTACACTCTACACTTTTACAAACATATAAGCCTCAAAATGTCCAATGACTCTTGTATAAAAAGGAAAGTATTTAGTTACTGGGGTATTTTTAATCCATATTTTTCAAAAAGGAATGTTGTTCACTAGAGAGAAGAGTGAAATAAATACTGCCAAAAAATTAGGTCTTCCTAACTGAGGAGGGTTGGAGGGAAGAAACCCAAAGCAAGTGACTCCCCAAAAGTACAATGAAGAGGGACAAGTTGTTCAAATCTTTACAGCCTTTCATGATAGTGGTAGCATAAGAAGATTCCCTTTCATAACCCACATTTTACAGCTACATAAACCAATTAGAAGCACTGAAGATTTTCTACAAGGTGACACTTGCATAAGGGTGTCTCTCCAGGGAAATTGCCTCTCTCTGAATTAGTCATCAACCTTCATATGCTCTCAGCAGAAAGGTTAAAGTGTTTTTCTGGGTACAGAACATCATCTTGCAATGACTCCCCAAGCTGCAACTCATGTCCAGGTTCTGGTGGACTCAGGATTATAAAACCGTAGCCCAGCCTCCAACATCCAAATTCATTCTACCATTTAGACCATCTGCAGTTGAGCCACACATGCAGTGTTTATTACCACTTTAAAAGGCAGAAATTCTTATTTTGAAGATAGACAAAAGTAAAAATGTTATAAATGGAAAGCAGAACACATAAGTAAAAAAACCAAGAGGACAGGGTACCTGTACATAAAAATGACCATAATAAGGATCAGATACATTTTCTTTGATCACCTAAAACACAGTGTCATTGTGCTTCATAGTACTCCTATTCTTTCCTAAGAATGTTTTTAAACCTTTCTAAAAGGTTTTATTTAGTTACTGAAAACCCAAATTTTTGTTGGTTTGTGGTAAGTAATCAACTTAAGAAATAATCCTATCTCATAACTGCCAAATAACTGCTGAAAGCTGTAACTGCTAAATTACAAGTCACAGAATCTCTTCCTGACCCCTGGATAACGAACAGGAACTCTTATCAAATCTGTCCTTCCCTTTCTTGCCTTTCAATGTTTCACTTGGTCAAAAGGTTTTACAAGTTATATGTGTTAAAGAAAATAAAAATTTCAGTAGTTTCAAGAAAAGGATTTGTTTTTTTCAAATAAATTCAGGAATATTTAAGGGCATGTGGCATACCTAAGTTTTTATATGTAACAA
This sequence comes from Cettia cetti, assembly GCA_013401135.1. Lineage (NCBI taxonomy): Eukaryota > Metazoa > Chordata > Aves > Passeriformes > Sylviidae > Cettia > Cettia cetti. Next base: position 435,852 of record VZUI01053519.1, read on the forward strand.
TTACATTCTTATGTAGTTGGCACTTGTTGCAACATTACTCATTAATTAATTTACCTTTAATACAGATCTTTCACTGTTCTCAATGGAATTCAGCATTAACAGCCAATTAAAAATAATTGTGTTTATACTGCTTCACAATTTTATCAAACTATTAGTTTGAAGAACATGTGAAAAATGAGGCTTACCCTCCTACACAGTGTAACTGCCAAAAAGACTTCGAGGCTTCATATAAAATCCTACAACAACTAAATAATAAACCAACCTTTCATAATTAAATATGAAAGTCTTTTCACTTAAATACTAATAGGTTACCACAACTCCAATGCACGAAACCTTCATGCAATATTTTATAAGAAGCAAGCCAGGGCTAGGGCTAAGCAAGTACCAGCTTTGGATCCAAAATAAACTTTCCAGTTACTTTGGTTCCAAACACATTTACTGACTCTCACTTCCACTAAAAGAATAATCCTTTGATGATTTTAAGTTATGAAGTTCAGTTTTATCTGATGACAACTACAGACTTTTCTGTTCTACAATCATGTAACCAAAAGATCCAGGAACATGAAAATTAGCTTTAGAAAAAAAGCCACAGATTATAAATGCTCCAGCATTTAACCAGACAAATTATTCCAGAAATTTCTCTTTTTCATGCCAAAGAATAATACAGAAAATCTGTAGGAACTTATAATTTAAATATATTTATATATATTTAATAAAATGTACATTATGCATAATAAAATAAATATAATTTGTACTTGAATTTCAGTACAGAGTCATATATACTCTGTATATATTATGTATATTACCCTCTATACATTGCCTCACACAAATTTCCCATTTGGGCTGCTATTGAAAGAAACAAGCTATATATATGGCACTTGTGTCTTGAAAATCATATTTAAATAAATTAAACATAGGGACTACTAATAGTTATAAAAAGAACAGCAAACATATCTATAAATTCGTCGTTTTTCAAAAGGAATAATTATTGCACATTTGTGTAGAAGCACATTCTCGAACTTTCCTGCAGTGCTTCCTTGGAGTCTGTTGAAATGTTTCTCTGATAACATGTAATAAACTTCTGGGAAGATACTGGCAAATACCTTACCAAGTACAGTTAAGCATAACAATGAAACAAAGTGTGTAAGCTACTGTATGAACTCATAGGAGTGTTTAATTTCAACATAGATAAAAGCTAAAATATCATTTCATAGTCATAATGATGAAAATAGAAAGTATGAGTACTCTACCAAAAAAAAAACAAAAAACCAACCTGTAAAAAGTAAAAAAAAATCTAGAACCTCAAGCACCAGAAAAGGTACCCAATATAAAAAAATCCTTTGCCAGTATAAGACCTATTCTGAATGTTAGGTCAGAGCAGCAAGGTATTTAGGAATTACTCATTGAGACAACCCCTGCCTATCACTGTCATCAATTATCATCTCCACAGAAAGAAAAATTACCTTTTTTACCTATCTAGTAACAAACACACAAACTTCATGGTTGATATGTCACTCATTCCTCAAAACAAATTCAATTTGCTGGTTGCTCACAAAAAAGCATACCATGAAAAACGTATGAGCAGAGTATCATAGTTAGTCCTGATTCAGTTTTCCCCCTTTATAAAGAACTCAGCTCTTCTTGGTTGTCATTATTATATCATCACTTTTATTATGACTCCAGCTATAAGCTGCATTTATATTGGGTGTCTCACTGTGCTAAGTACCACCCAGACACATAACAAAAATACACTTCTTCCTTCAAATAGATTACAAATCCTCTCTCTTATCTAGACATTTTAATTTACAGTGGAGAGAACATAAAGAAAGGAAAACAAGCAAAATACTCATGAAACAACGATGAAAGAGAAGGCTGAAAACTAAAATGGATTTAATGGAAAGCATCTCCTCAACTTCACTATATTCTGGAATCAGGTGACAAGTCTCAAGTTCTTGCTCAGGCAAAACCTAAACTTTTAAACTTTCTAAAACTGTGAATTTTAAGTACTTTTTACATGGAAGAGGAGTGACACATGAAAAAGGAGTGACACAGACACATATTCTGGGATGAGCCTGTATATTATTAAACATATTTCTTGATAGGAAGAAGAAACAAGTATTCAACAACTACTTTCTGTAACAATGACAAAAAACTTGCCAGAAGTTCAAGAGGCACAGGTTACAATAATTCTATATTAGAATAATTTCTCAATAAGCACTTGATAAGTACTGGGAACAACACAGTCCTAATTCTAGCACTTCTAAGCCATCTAATATTTGTTCCTGCAATCTAAACGTTGGACTCCTAACACGGCACCTATATTTCTTCAGGAAAAATCTGTTTTTACTGATTAGCAGCTACAATCTAGAGCAGTATAAACCAACATGCTTTAATCCCAGCAGCCATCAACTTGACCTGCATGAAAAAGTAGGTGAGTAAGCTGCTGAGCCTTCATTGTGTAACAACAGTAACTGTGTCATACACCTCAGGGAAGTATTTATCATACACACTTTCCACAAATAATTTTAGAAAAGAAAGCATTCTGCAAATCTAACTGCAGTGTTTATAATACAGAGAAGTGTGACAAGCAATTTTTATTAATATTATTTTTAAGGAATTTTCCCTTTAAATACAGAACAGTATTTTGAAGCCTAGTATTTTAAAGCCAAAGTATTCTTTGCTTAATTTACCCAAAATCTTACTTCAGTTTTTATTCTCTCAGACTTTGAAACTACTGAAATAAGACAATAAAACTTGGGAGCTCCTTTAAAATCCCTCTAATAAAAAGCACTAGGATGCATAAAAAATATCATAAACTGTGGAAACACATAGGGGTTTTTTCACTTCCTTTTCATCTTACCTGAAGTGTAAGGCACTTAACTGCATTCCACACTGTTCCAATAAATTCTTTCATTCTTTCCTCAGGACTTCTGCAGCTTTCAGATGAGTTCAGCACAGTTTTCACAGGGAGTGACAAAGGACGAGATTCTAATGCAAACAAGAAAAGTCACTTACAAAAAGAATATCTAAGTAAATAATATACTTACTGATAGCAAAGAAAAACAATTAGTTTACATTTTGAGTCTTTCTTTCACTGTATATATCTCACTATGCACATAATAATAATGTGTCTGCATTAGTTTTAAACTTGTTAATACAACTGCACCAGTTAATTCTTGTGGAAAAAAAACCCACAAAAATAAAAACAACATAAAATTAAATGTTTCAACTTTTTCAACATGAACTGTTAAGAAAATATTATGAAGAATGGTTGACTTAAACAAATTAAGATCGTTTTCAAAGTGTGATAACCTCTTTGTTGATGCAATTGAAATCCAAGAGGTTTTCACATACATCGCTGTCAGTGTCATCTAAAGGTTTCACCTTTCTAAAACTGTAAGAAATGACGGACCACATTAAATAATAGCCTTTAATTTGTTTTCTTTGAAAAATTCCTTAAAAAATTTAAGTATGCTTCCAAAAAGGCATAAAGTTTAAACTAGTTTCTTACTTTGTCAATTTTTAAGATAATAAAGTATGAAATACTACAGAAATTTTCAATGATTTCTAATAAAGAGACATTTCTTAAACTGTTAGTTATTTAATAACATGAAAAGATTTTAGAAACATTAAATTAAATATAAGCACACTACTAGAACTTCAAAAGAGGACTGTGAGTGGTGCATAGTTCCTTCTGACATGTTTTACAGAATATTCTCCTTGTGTTTTGGGATACACACAGAACTATTGTTAGCTTATTCAACATTTCTAGTTTTTCTCTACATGTCGTTGAGCTGATAAAATTGAAGGAATAAATTGAGAAGACTTCATTAAATTTAAATTTAAACTAAACTGAAATTAGTGTGTGACAATTTACATCTACCGATTTTACCGCTAGGAGAAATCAGTGGCATGAAAATTATAGAAAAATTCTTAAGACAAAATTATCCTATCAATTGAACTGAGGAAAGCAAAAATATGTGGTCCTTGATATGCATCACTCGTTCTTCAGTTATGCAATGAAACGTGAGGATTTAAAACTGAAACATCTAAGTGGTGAACTTCTGCCAAGAGAATGCAATGTTAATGTCACTAGATTAATTAATTTGTGACATTTTCCCCATCAAGACTAGAGCTCAATAACATTATCAGAAAAAATCCTTCAACAAAGAGCATTTTTAATCAGCTTAAAGAGAAATGTTCACTTCATTAAACTGATAGAGAATCCAAGATTCAGAAAGAGAGGCGGTCAAAAGAGTGAAAGAGGATTTTTATGGCTGCAGTATAATTAGTCCTCTCAGAGATTCCTGGCTCCAATTATAGATATGTTAGAAGGATATGAAATGAAAATTGGATCATGAGAGTATAAAAAGCATTAACATTTCAGGATTGTTTGTTGTCAGCTGTCCTGGAGAGACAAACACGTAAATTGTCCATCTGGAAAAGCAGAGTGCAATAGCTGTTTTATAATGTCTCACATGGACAGCTCTATGCCACGAAATATGTCTTCCATCCACATTACAAATGTTAAAACAGTTAAGTTAAATTAAGTTAAAACAAGGAGATTAGTCTAGGAATAACTGTTCTCTTTAACTTATTTCCCCACCTCAATTCACACAATCTTCAGTGCAGTCTTCTGTGTAGTCAGGCCCTACACTACATACACTACAAGGAGGATCTTGAGGATCAAGAAATATCAAGAAATATTAAAATGGGAGTCATTGAAGCACAGAACTCTGGAACACAAGTGTGGGTAAGGGTGAGAATGGCATACAAAGTCACAGTGAGACTCCAGGAATTTCCCAGGTAGGATGTTTCAGTTCAGGATGAGTAGATAAATACAATGTAAACCTACATATTCTACAATGCATTCAGCAGGGACTAGCAACATCCTACATCACTTAACAAGTGCATCCCTTGTGAGTGGGATTTACAGCTAACAGGTTTTTGTTCCAATCACCCATATTTTATTTGCAGGGAAGCAAACAGTGCTAATTCTCTCTTAATTAGCAGAATAGCCAGAAACAACAATCTGTGAATTAAAAATAAAACTAGTTGACTGAAGTACCTCCTGGTTTTCTTCACTTACATCTAATTAAAATTTGCAAAATTCTAGGAATATCCACAATAAAACCCAGCTTTACTATAACCCCTCAAGTTCAACAAAGAGATAAAAAAAAAAAAAAAAAAAAAAAAAAAAAAAAAAAAAAAAGTCTCAAAACCCAACAGATAGATAAGGAACCATTCAACCATAAATCATGAAAAATAGAAAAGTAATAAAAAGTAGATCAGAGTAGCAAAGAAACAAGCAAAGAAGTAACTCCTGAAGAGAAAGGAAGAAAGCAGCATTTTTTTTTCCCTGTACTGTAAATCCCAGAATTTTGCCTGAAGGGATTCTGGGAAAGAAGTGTCTTCCTCTCAGGCAGGGAGATCAGGAGATGACACTTGCTAAAACACTGTCAGGTGTGGCTACCATGGTTGTTTGGCTAGTCTGCTACAGTAGACATGTACAATGCATCAGCCTCATCAGACCCACTGGGAAGGTAATTTCCTAAAATAATTATGCTACTTAACTATTACTGAACTGAAAACATTGAAACATTTCTTGGCAATGTAATCAGTCTTGTGTTCAACACAGGTGCCAGTCAGCAATAGCTAGATAAAAAATATTTGTATTAAACACTTCCAAATTGACAAGGAAAAAAGAAAAAAACCAAACCAGTAGAGTGGGGACTGCTTCAGGTTATACCAGCTGAATTTTTTTTAAAAGAAAAGTTTTGAGGAACATAAAATGCTTCCACTCTTATCTTTCAGTCCCTTATTGTTTAATTGGTGCTTTTGCAAACATATACACTACATCAGCTACACATAAGTTGCCACACTTACCAATTTCAGAACACATTGGTAATGAACAGACTTAAAAAAAAAAAAAAAAAAAGTCATCAAAGGAGCAGTTTTCATAACTTATTTCACAGTTTCTGGTGAAAGTACAGGATGGGGTTCCAAGCTTTGCAAAATGAATCATTAAAGTACTCACTTTGTAGGAGATGCCACCAAGCAAGACTTATAGGTATAAATTCCAGTTAAAGGTGTCATTCTTATATAGACAAATGTCTCCTTTGTTGTGTTTTTTAGCCTAGTGGGAATGAGTTTTTCTAGACTTTTGATCCAGAAAATATGTAAATTTTGAAAATAAAAAGAACTTTTGTGAAAATTACATTACTCTGTGCTATTAATATTCAGTGATTTTAGAAATAAAAAAGGGAAAACTTCTGAGGTGTGATTTGGGACAAATGGACATTTCCTCAAATAATTTAATAAAACCCCACACAGCAGAAACTTCCACTACTGGGTTGAAGAACACTGATAATCTGTAGGCACTAATAGCCTCATGTTTTCCTCTCTCCTTACAGCTGGCAGTTAAACTAAAGGGAGCTACCTTATTCCTGATTTCTGTGTGGCATAGACCTGTCAGGTCTCAATCTCTCTGGCACAAGATGGACTCATTTTTCCTGTCCCACTGTGTGCCTCAGATCGTTCATACATTAAGAAGGCAGTGTCTTCTTTCTGGCTGGAAAAGGTCATCCTGCTGCAGGCAAATCCACACTTTCACTGATGCCCAAAAGCTCAGAGCGCTCCTCCTTCAGGCCAGGTCCACAGCAGAATCCTCTCCTCCATCACATCTCATGACCCCACTCACAAGGTGTCTGTCCCATGACCTCAACAGGCTGGGTAAGCTTTCCTTCCAACATCACAGTATCTGTTGTACAGCTTCTCACACACCAGAAGGGAGCTCAGCTGAGGAAAATGCTGTTACAGACTGACCACAGTTACCAAAAGGCCCTGACAGCAAAACACATTGAAGAAAAAAAGCAATCAGAGGAAAGTGTTGTCCTACTACATTGCTCTTTTTCTAGGAAGATTTTTCCTCTACTAAAATTGGAAGTGGTCTGCATGGAGTCAAAGTATTCATTGGGATTTCTTTAACAGGTATTCAGTTTCATGAGTTAAATACATCTCTCCATGGAAAAATAAACCCAAAAATACTAAGGTATTTGCAACAAATGCAACACTCTAAGGAACTAATCAATGGGGTCTAAAGGGTTAAAAATGAGATCAAAATGTTGTGGAAAAGAAAATTCAAACTTTAAACAACCCCCAAAAAGTCAACATGGCCTACACATATATACGAATATAATCTAACTGAAGGTGAATTGTTTTCTTCATAGGTAAAAAATCCCTAATATTACCCCCCTAATTAAACCCCAAACAGCCAAAACCTTCTAAAAACCTGCAATTTTCTGTAAATCAGCAGGTTTTTAGTTTTGTATAATACTATATAGAAGTAAAAATTCAGTGAAACTTATTACATAAAAGCTTGTTTGTCCATAGATTTGCCTTCCAATTTTCCTCACAATTCTCTGTTTTTATTCTTGCAACACAACAGAACTAAGCATTATTTAGAAAGATATTTGAAGATATTAAAAATCATCCACACTTTTGTGTAAATATGTATGACAGCCAAAAAAATTCTGTTCCCAATATAATACACATCCATTAAATGATTTAATTCTGTGATTTAATATTAAAACATCTTACAAATACAGGGAATTAAAAAAGCACAAAGAAGTTATTTTTAAAATACTTCCTACCTTAATGCACTACTTTCCCCACCATTCCATTTCAAAGTTAACGAAAGCAGCAGCTCACTGAAACCATGTGAAGAAGCTCAAACCTGCATTTATCAATATTTTCTGAATCATCAGTACACTTCAGAAGTCTTTCACTAATATTCATGTTTTATTTTTGAGGTGTTGTAAGACTATTCCCCACACTCCCATTCCTGTATGAATGATACTTGAATTATTAATTTTCTAAGAATAGGCTATGTTAATTACTTTATGAAGTTTACACTCTCCATCAGAATGTTTGAGACTAAAAGCAGTACTTAAATGACCAGGAAGTCCTTTCAAGCTTATACAAACACACAATATATTTGCCAGCATACTGAATAGTCTTGGCATAAATAATTACTTTACTGGCTTTTGAGCATTTTTGCAATCTATTTTATTAACAGTGCAGATAATACATTACTTCTATCAAGATAACAACTGAGTGACACAGTCCCTGACAACTCATGAGTGAGTCCCTGATATGCAGGGAAATGGCAGCAGAGATGTGTAGTGAGTAAATTTGTGTGTTCACCCAATGAGTTAACAGCAGAATAAGTGTTAAAACACAGAGGCTTTTAACATATGTCAATAAACAAAGACAAATGTGATATTAATGTTGTGCAACAAGAAAGGATCTTTCTGTGTGAAAGTGTATGTTGGCTAGGGAATGCCTATGGTCAGCATTTTCTCCCACCAAATTCCTAATGATTGCTGCACTGCTTCTGGCAAAAAACACCTATTTAGTTCTGGGAACAAAAATAAAAGAGGACTGACACTTTTGTACAAATCAAAACCAGCTATTCAGAGGCCAAACTGAGCTACTAGATTAGTAATTACAAAAATGTGATGTTTGTGCGTTTGTATCTAAAGTCCACGCCTGAATTTATCTTAGTATCACTTTACCATTCCAAATGCAATTTATACCATGAAGTAAGAATTTCAGCTTTTGTATCTGCAATAAGTTCTGATAAATGTGGAATTCTGCCTAGTACTCTGTCTTTTAAAAAATACACAGAAAGTTCCCTAGTGTCATAAATATAATCTAAAAATAAACAATCATTTGTTCTCTCTCAACATTGAATTTGTTCATACAGAAAGAATGTCTGATATACTACATTGGCTTTGAGTTACTAATGTTTTTGAAATCCACACAGTGAACTGAAGAAATCATGCCACCCTAACAAAAATGTTAAACATTTTACTAGCCAACAAAACTCAGAAAAATTCATTTTTTATATAGATATGTGACTGTCCAGACATTTAAAACTTTCTATAAATCACCTGTGCCTGGACACCTTCCTTTTAAAAAATCCAAGAACTAAAGCCCACTTATAAAGATCTTAGTATTTTCCGGCACCCTAGGTAAATGTGCATCAGATTTAAATTCCTGATTCTTTTATTCCTTCAAGTATTTTACTTAACCTATTTAGCATCTATTTAGATTCATTCATCCTCCCAAATTAATCATCAGTCATACATTTCATAGTAGGCATGAATAAACCATAATCACTCAGTTCATTGAGCAGAAATAGTGACCTACTAATTCAAATACTTCAGATAATCCATTGATTTCTCACCAGTCAGACTTCTCTCACATCTGCCAGGTTTTTGCATTCCAACAGCTCATTTTAGCAAGAATCTAACTCTGCATTCTAGTCAGACTTTAACAATAATGAGTAACTGCATCCAGTTTTGCCAAGTATAGGTCCTATTCTACTACACTGGAACTTTTCAGTAGAAACTTTATTAACTTAAAATAAAACTTCAAATAAAAACATGACTTTGTCTTGCATCAGCTGCTCTAAATGAAATAGAGATGTGTCTAAATTTAAAGCCTTGTCCTTTCTTCAGTTGTATGTAGAAGTATGTAACAGTGGTTCAGAAATATCTCATGTATACTTAGAAGGAATTTTAAGAATTCCTTCAGTAAAGCTTTCAAAATTGAATTACTAACACTTCCCATAAGCCCCAAGAAATTCCAGTTACAGTAAGTATCTAACAAGCAATTCAAGTTTTATTATATCCACACTATCAAGTGTCAAGAAGTGACTGAAAGGTTTCCTACGGAAAGAAGGTTTATGCAATCCTATGTGCCCTGCATATGCAGGCAGTTCATTTGCTTGTCTTTTACCTCCTTAGGTATTTGCTGGTCAAATTCAAAAGGGTAAATACTTGAAAGATACTATGTTTCTACAAGTTCTGGGGAAAAAAAGTAAGCAGAGTAAACCAGAAAGAAACTGGCAAAAGAAGCTCTGTCCTTATTAGTTTTGTATCTTTTCTTAATAGACTTTGTTTTCTGTCCTGTATAAATCTCCTGAATTATACAGAACAGAAAACAAAGTCTATTAAGAAAAGATTCTCAGCTTTCTTGTTATGACACCATCCTTTATCTACTTGAAACACAAATAGTAAACTAGGTGTAACAGCATTTATAAAACTTTCAAACACTTTAATTACTTCTCTTTAAGAACATAATTCCAAAGAACAAAATATCAGTGTTTCAAAACACAAGAGATTTTTCCAAAATGCAATGCTTCTATATCCTTTACTTCTCTCCATATGCACAACCTTTATGCAACACACCTACACTTCCTGCAGAGGGAAACAAGGCTGGATTCTCTTCTCAGCTTTGAACTTGGAACTAAAACTGAATTTATACTGGAATTAAAAGACTGTGTAGTGCAGACCTGGTCTATGAAAAATGTTGCCCCAAACCCACCACTGTTTAATTCTCTTTTGCAAATTCTCTTCCAATCTGTCCACCAGACAATAAAATGGAGAAGTCAGGTGCTAGACATAGCAATGAAAAACATCTGCCTGCTTTTGCAGGCCTGATGTACACTCATGACAGGGCTGCAGCGCAGTCACCACTTGTACCATGAGTACACACCTCACTGCTGCATAACAGAGGTAAGCAAAATTTTGTTTTACAAGTGTATGTTCAGTCATGGGACAAGGAATTCGGTTTTCAGCTGCTTTCTTAACAGGTTATGGAGCTCACTCCAACAAAAAAAAGTTCATGTCTTCATAGAAGATACTTTAAATTCAATTTATCTACCTGTTCTCTGGCCATAGGAAAAGTCAAATTTCAGGATGCTGAGTGACAAAAAATTAATAATCTTTTCAGCCTCTAAAAGTAGCTTCTTCTAGTAAAGGCCTTTGTCATACTAAGAACATGTATGAGGCTACTTTCCCACAGTTACTGAAAAATTAGATGCCATAGTCACTGGATTACACCTCCTAAAATAGTGTTAAATTTGTGTCTGTGATATCACGGTTACTTCCAAACTGATAAATGTTGGATAGATAAATGTGGTAGATGATAGTGAAATTATGTTTCACTGGCTAAAAAGAAAGATCTCACCAGGAGGCAGTAAAAAGTCCAAACCACAAAACCCCCACATCCAATTTCATCTTGATCATGGAAAATGTTCTACTTTTTAAACACAGTGAAAATAATTACTATAGTTTTATAAATATAAAAGAAAACTACAGATTATTTTAGTAATGAACAAGCACACATCTTGAATGTATGAAAACAGACACTTGGGCTTAAATCATTATTCAATATTTGTGATCAAGACAGCTTTCAAAGATTGCCCTATTCATCTACTGCAGTCCATACTATCTTCCTGCATAAGTATGTTATGTATATTACAGAATTACACACAAAAACAGCAACCATTTTGCCTCTATTCAGACATGAGAGCTCTGCCTCCATGCACAGCTACAGGTCTGTGAATCACTGAACAAACATGGAACTGCTGAATTGCTGAGAATGGGACAAGTGGGTGGACAGAAAAACAGATGTAACCTTTTGTTTCAATACTCTTTATCCCCTTACTTGCTCACAGCCGCATCATGTCAGATTTAAACCATATATTCTATTATCTTATTCTAGTTGTGAAGCCTCTGTGGTTAAGGAGATTTATAAAGAATTACAATTTGAGACTTCAGAAACCCTGGACTTTAAGAGACAAATGCCATATAGATAATAGTTTTCCTTTTTCCCATGCTTCATTTTTTGCAAGGTGTCAGCAGCCATTAACTAATAAACTGAAATCAAGACCAATGCTTGATATAATTTTACAGCTGTGATTACAAACTGCATTGATTTAGTACATACGGCTGGTTCCTAGCAATTCTCAAGGGAGTGACTGCTGAGATCATGCTAGACTTGAAAAGAATTAATTCAAAATCACCACCTGAACAGCACGATTTTAAGATAAAATCTCTTCCAATGTGCAAAGACCATGCATATGTACATATTATCAATGTAAGATCTCAGTTTTCTGACAACTTAGAACATGTGTAGTTATAGCCTTCATGATTAATAAATATGACGTATACAAGGCTCACTGCCTCTTTACCTAGAATGCTTTTGTAGAATAGGCAACATTAAATGTCCTAGATCTATAATCAGTGTGGAATTCCTGCTACAAAAGGTGACAGAAATAATGAAAGAAAACTCAGAAAGTAGGTAAAATTCAAAAAGAGGAAATAAAGTGAAAGATGGCGGGAGCAAGGGACCCAGAAAAATCACTAAGAACAATCACAAGCACTCTATTTTTACTTTAACAAACTACGGTCACTCATTCATCATTTTCTGGCACGCTACAGAGCGGTAAAGAAACAAATTTTCAAACAAAAAATCCACTGAAACTTCTCTGAGAATGAGATTTCACTTTTCAAATTTGCATCCATCCAACCTTTTCTAACCTCTGTAACTGGTGGCTTTTTATTAGAGACCTTTTATTTTGGTGACACAAAATATATGTTAGCTTCTACTGTCCCCTGAATTTTCCACAACAAAGCCAATTTTGACATACCTGGCATAAGAAAACTCTACAGGAAAAGATTCCAACATCACATGAAGTTTCAGGGGATTACACAGAACAAGCTTGCATGGCACTGCAGCAGGACATGACTTTACTGAAGGAGAGAGCATCTCTTTAATTAATTTCACTACTAAACAAGGCATTTGCTCTTTGACATTAATTTTGTATTTTTACTTGCACTTTTTGCACGTAAATATCAACATTTCAGCTGTATTATACCCACTATTTTATCTCCAGAGTATAACAAATACAGAAAAGTTTTAAAATAAAAGTGTGCTGGTTTAGGCTGGGGTAGACTTAATTTTTTTCACAGTGGCTACTACAGGGCTGTGTTTTGGATTTGTGCTGAACACAGGGCTGATAACAGGGAGATGCCTTTGCTATTGCTGAGCAGGGCTTACACAGAGCCAAGGCCTCTCCTGCTTCTCGTACTGCCACCCTGGTGAGGAAGCTGGGGGTGCGTGGGAGGTTGGGAGGAGACTCAGCACCTGTCCTGAACTGGGACAGGTGACCCAAACTGACCAAGGGGATATTCCAGACCATGTGACAGAATGCTCAGTAAATAAAGTGGGGTGAAGTAGGAGGAAGGTGGGAGGGGGACGTTTGGAGTGATGGAGTTCATCTTCCCAAGTCACTGTTACACCTGATGGGGCCCTGCTCTCCTGGAGATGGCTGAACACCTGCCTGCCCATGGGAAGGGCTTTGCCTGCGTGCACGATTTTTACTTTCCCTATTCAAATGTTGTCATAGCAACACATGAATTTTGCAGCTTTTACCCTTCCAAATCTCTCCACTATCCTGTTACTGGGAAAGTGATTGGCTGCTTTGCTGGCTGGAGTTAAACCATGACAACAGGCTGTCCTTCAACCCAGTAAGTGTCAGGCATGCTGCCTCTTAAAAATAAACCCAGTAGACCTTCTAATATGTATATGTAGCTTCACTTGAAAAAAAAAATTTAAAGTAGTATTTTTCAACAATTTTAACAGTTAAAATTAAATGAAACCAAATTCAATAGTCTCTTCTTAGAAGACTGCTTCTAATTCAAAAAAGAAATTTCTTAGTCAACGTTATCTCTTCAGAGAATTAGCACCATCACCTTTCATTTCACAGTATCAAACTCTATGCTGCAAAATTGTTTACAGAGAAGCCAGATATTTACTTAATTTCAAAAAGTCTGCAGTATCTAGGCTAAACTTATTGGACAAACTGAATAAGTAAGTGGCAAGGCAAATGAAATTTACAAATTAAATTTCATTTTTGCAGTAATGTGCAACTGAAAATAGATCTTGATATTGACTTCAAACTAAAAAGGAAGAAGCTGAGATGCACAGAAACCCCACTTTTGCTTTTATGACATTTTTTATACTTTATAACTTCCTTTTATTATTTCTCACACACACAACCACCCCTCTCGTCCCCCAAAAGCAAAACTGCAATCCATGGCATTTCTAGAATTTGAACAATAATGTTTCCTTTTAGTAGAATATTCTAGAGTGATCAGAAAAGATAATACTCAAAGTGAAGAATAACAAACACTGAAGAACTAAAAGGGCTACTATACCGAGCAGGTACCAGCCTGGGACATCAGTTTTCAAAATCCAAAAAGCTATTACTGCGAACTATATGCCTACTTTTTATAAACTGGTTAAATAAATTAAGAGAAATTAATCTAGAATCTATTCATGCAAATAGCTGGATTTGAATGTCAAATATTCAGAATAACAAAAGCTTTTCTAGTGAAATACACTTTTGTGCTCTGCAAGCACAGGTAGAATTAATGTCAAGAAGAAACAAATCATACTATTTATGATGTTGATAAAGCAGAACAAATCAAAAATACAGTTAAAAGAAGAATATGCTTGGAACAGTCATTTCATCACAGGCAAAAGTAAAGGAAATGCATAAATGAATTCTAAAAATAAATGGATAAATGCTAAAAATAAAGGATATTCATGAATGAAATGGAAGTCCTCAAAATTAATCTGCTGTCTTACTATCAGTAATAACATGTCAACCCACTAATATTCAGCAAACAGATTTTCAGGGTTAGCCCCTTTAATCACAAAAGAGCATTTAACTACCATTAATGAATAAGACTGTAACCTTTGTTTCACCAGACAACATCTTCAAGTGCTTCATGATAATATGGAAATAAACATCAAAGGAAAAGAGAATTTGTTTAGTGTACTTCAGAAGGATCACTAAAAGTCTCAACTGGATAGTAATTTTTTTTTGGATGATCATCTACTTTACTACTTGCAGACAGTACCAATGAATAAATACACTAGAAATTCCAAGAAAACCATATTATCTTGATTAGTGGTAATGGAGTTTCACTTTAGACTCTTAAGTGGCCAAAAAATACTCCTAAAATAATTTCTGGAACTCCATAAGCAGAAGTGCCAACAAATGCGCTTTCTATGGGTGAATGATTTTGACAACAGTAAATTTTAACCGTTTATGCACAAATTTTGACTTCCACAGATGCCAGACTTTAAGCAATGTAAACAGACTGACTGAAATTAGAGATTAATCATAGTGTGAAGTCTGACAAAATTATGGACTAAATACCAAGGTAAAGAGCAGATATTCTACTGAAAGCAGATCTCTATATCATTTTACAAAATATGGGACATAAGACTATCAGGGCCCCAAAGACAGCACTAAAAAAATGAGAATTAAAAAAACCCATGCATTTGAAAACTATAAATTTGATTCTTTTTAATTTTAAAAGTTTTAATTTCTCTAAAGCTGAAAGTTGAGCCATAGTACTTGCACAGCTGATGCTGTTCAATTGTGGTGGCATGTTAGTGAGAGAGGTTGCAAATGCAGAATGGATAATTTCAATTAAGTGATATACCTGTTATTGTTTTTGTTTTGACAGGACTGCTGGCATACTCAGAGGCTTGATTTGACTGCTGCCTTGCCAAAGGTGCACTTCCAACTGATGCTTCATCCTCTTTCTTTCGAGTTACTGACACACCAAGCGGAACAGCTCCTACAGACTGCTGGAAAAAGAAGTACCTTGTGAACCACTAAAACTCAAAACATAATTAACATAAAATTATGGCATTGTCATCAGAAACATGTTTTAAACTACATGTCTAGAAATGTATAGAAAACAACTCGAAACACTGATTGGAGCACAGATATTTTGAACACCAACTGAAACAAAATACTACATTCAGATTTGCACTTGTGATTCTTTATTTCAGTCCTTTAGCCTAAGGAAAAGATCTATGAAAACAAAAAAGTAAAATAAAACTAACTTAGGGTACCATGGTTGTTAGCCAACAAAAAACCATAGGAGTAAACCTGGCTGATGACCAAAGTAAAATAATTATCTAAATGTTTAAGGGAAACTGGAAAATTTTAGCCAGATATGAAGACCCAAAGACACTTATTAACCATCATTAAACTTCACAATATAGGATGTTTTGGTATTTCTACATTATTATGCTTCTTCCTAACATTTTAAATATAAGATTTAATTGACTACTGATTTTGATTTTGAACTGTTGTGATTTTCAAGCATAACAATGAGAAACTGCTCAAAATGTGAAACTGCTGACATATACAAAAATACAAAACTGTGGGCATTAAAACAAAGTTTGAAGGGCTGCATCCTTATTTTAAGATCAGAAAAGAGTGATGTGTATTAATCCACATGGATTCTGGAACAAATGAATAGTCTATTGGCTTTGTTGTTACTTTTTTATTAATCAAGCAAGAGAAGACAAAATTATGAAAAACAATTTGGTCCTCAATGTTGCCATACAGTTGGCTCTTAACATTTTGCTGTAATATCAGCTGCTATGTAAATTGCAGATGCATCCCAGTCGACAAAAGCAGAATATTTCTACCACTGATTTTGCAGAGGGTTATCATTTAAAGATGACAAAGTTTTTTTTCTAAAGATCAGACATTAGGATTACACGCATCTTAATTTTTGTGTAATTTAATTTTGTTCGTATTGGAGTGAAAATGTAATCCATATAACTGTGTAATGAGAAACCTCACACATTGCATTAGGAATCTCTGTGGGAAACAAATTCGTGTGAGGCAGGCAATGTGCTTGTAAATTTTCTCCAATAGAAAACAGAACACTGAATCAAGCAGTGTGCAATATGTGCA
Organism: Cettia cetti; assembly: GCA_013401135.1. Classification (NCBI taxonomy): domain Eukaryota; kingdom Metazoa; phylum Chordata; class Aves; order Passeriformes; family Sylviidae; genus Cettia; species Cettia cetti. Next base: position 452,497 of record VZUI01053519.1, read on the forward strand.
CACATACAAAACCCCAAAACAAACAGAAAAATCATTTAACTGAAGGAGAACGGCTTCCAAACGCCTTCACCATTTTCCACTATAAAAGTAAATTAAAATAAGACAATCAACTATTTAATCCTACTCCAGTGAAAACAATCAATTTATATATAAAGTGGTATGCAAAGTTAATAGAAAAATGCTAATTTCAATGACAAACAGAACTCTCATCTTTCCCCTCCATCTGAACATACAGTCACTGAGTCATTAGCTCCAGCTCCAAAAGCACTAGAAAGTTTTTCTGGAATAGAGTAACATGCCACCTTGGCATACCCTCTAGTTCTAACAACAACAAAAATCCCCACCAGCTTTGAATAGATAAACTTTACACCACAGAAATACTTCTCACTTGCATACAGGGAGAGGATCTGAAGTTTTTTAAACTTTCATCCAACATTTTACATCACTTATTTTCAAAATCTTGCAATTTATCTGATAGAACTTTCAAAAGGCATAGCTATCTGCATCTTTCTCATGACAGCAACTGTTGAGCCATGATTTGGCAATTCTGATGTAACAATTCAAGAACACTGACTTGCCAAAGTGAAGCAAGAATTTCTGAAGAAAGAATGCAGACAATACAGAACAGTACAAAAGACAATAGGATGGAAATACTGCCTGAAGAAGCTGTATCTATTTCTGAACCACTGAAGAAATGGATCAGCGATATATAATAAGTTGCACTACTAGTCAAAAAGTGAAAAACATCAAGGCTATCACAGCCAGATAAAGCTGGAAAAAATTATGACCAAATATTGAGTGCTGATCTGGACAATGAAACAGCTGTTTTATCTTTGCTCACTGAAATCAAGCCTGATGTTGCTGCTGATGACGCCCAGTACAATCTTGTCAGGTTTTTGGCAAAAGGTTTCTGGTTAAAAGAATCCAGAAGATGAAAGATCAGTGTTGAACTAGATGGAAAAGGATCATCAAGATTTGGGGTTTAGCCACAAACTGATGAGGAAATTGTGGCTTGGGAAAGAGCAGATGACAAAAGCCCCGCAGCTGTAGGAGAAGATGAACCTGATGGGAAAGAAGACATTGCAGGCTAGTGTTATCATAAGCATTTCATCACAAGAATCCAAAAAGCCGGCTATAAAACAGGATGTAGTAAAGCTTATATACACCTACTTTGGATTAAGCTTTATGGTTACTAATTGATAGTGTTATAGAAGATAAAGAACATGGAACAACGTTCTGGAACTACGGCGGCCTTTATATGAGATTGTTATGTTGACACAAAGTCAAAATCAGATTCTGTTCTAGGATACTGACAGTTTTATCAATGCAATAATGTTTTGTGGCAATTATATACAGAATACTAAAATAATGACAATTCACAGAATTCAAAATAAGAAGGTTACTACTTTTCAAATGTAATTATTACAATTAGGTTTTTAAGCAGTGTCTGAAAAGCTACAGAAAAGCAACCCTTTTCTAAATTTAATTTTTATTGGCACAAATAATCTGACGCATTACATATGTTAAGTATGTGTACACAAAACACACACACACATATATGCCATTTAAGCATGCAAATAGATCAACAGATACCAATTTTTTTTTTTACTTCTACTATGTGGTCAACATGACTTTGGAAATGATAAATATCTAAAATCAGAGAAAGGGCGGGAAAAATAATAGCTAAAAAACAGTTTGACAAAAATACAACACGCCAAGTATTTCCTGATTTATGCCAACTAACTAAAGCTAAAATATCTATGAGGAGGACTAATTTGCCATAGGTGAAATAATATTTTATTTTTCTTGGGATTTTTTGTAATTAAATTTTTTTTTCTGAATTATAATTTCCCACAGATGTGAGGCTGAAGAGACTCTAGGCAGATCTGGGAGCATGAGAAATGATTTTTACAGAAAACTTGAACAACTGAGCAGATGAATAAACTTCATTCAACAGATGCCTACACAGTCACCTCCCTGATAACAAAGCATAGGCAAAAGAATATTCCAAGATAGGAACATAAACATTATCACAGGCTTGTGAAATGTCAAATTCAAAAGCTTGAGCCCAGACATGAGCTGCTGTCCTTGAGATGGTACTAAACCCAGTTATCGCACAGGGTGGATGCTGCATGTGCACGGACCAATGTTTACACATGCAGTAGCTTGCAACCAGCAAGCAGGAAGAAAAATCAACAAGTCTTTGGAGCGGGGACAGATGGCAGTTCTGCTCAAGACATGGTGTTTATTGAACATCTAAGATCACTGTCATGCAATCAATCACTATCTAGATCAGAGAAGAATATTTACATTTACTTACACAACTGCCCGAACTGCACCAGAATGAGCTGTGGCAGCAAGGAGGAGCCACCCTGTCTACCTTGCAACCATTCTAATGACATGAAAATGCAACCACTGCTTGAATACCGAGTTACATTTCATTGTTTTGATTTCTAAGATTACTAGTACACTTAAATTGTTTCAGAGAGTTCAGACAAAGCAAGGTATTAGGCCTAGTTCCCAATTAAAATTAAATGAATTAATAAAATTGCATTAATTAAAACTAACTGCTAAAAAAAAGACTTGCTCAATCCCTGGGGTGCACAAAACCACCTTCTTTCCTGGCAGGTGAACTTGCTAATTCAGCTGAAATTCTATGACTGCTTCAGGTAGGCACTTCAGGTACTGGAAAAGTGTTCTGCTTTAAAAGACTGAAAACTGACTAGCTGTAATCAAACTTATGTGATGGACTGATGTCAGCCAAGAAACTCCTCATTTTCACCAAGTGAGGAAAGCATTCGATCAGCAGTTTAAAGGGGCCTCTGAAAGCAGAAGATATAAGGCACCAAGATGCAAAGAGATCCAATAGCAATAGTTCAACAGCAATAAATAAAGAGGGGTGATGTTCACAGGGCTGCATGTACCCCCACACCCCAGCACAGCAGTCGCTGTTCTGCTCCAGCTGAATAAAATGTCAGTGAGGCCAAAAAGACATTGAAATGTTGTGAGTTTTGTAAAATGCAGCTTATTGTGTTCTGTATGTCTAACTTGTCATGCTTTCAGTTAAAACCAGTTACAACAGACATGGTGAATATTTCAGCAGATATAAAATACATGTACTGCCAAATTGGCATTAAAATCCTAAACCTAAATTCCCAGAAAAATAGTTAAAAGGCAAACAAAAATTAAGAAGTTCATATGTATAGGTGTCCCATCCCTGTGGGGAGCCAGATAATCTCAGCCCTATCCTGTATGGAAGCGGAAGTTTACATGTCTATAGTTGTACTGAAATAAATTAATACTTTCATTTAATTTACTTTATCAAGTGCTAACATTATGAGTTAAATGTGTACACACACCCAAATTTATTGAAAGGTTTTCTAACTCTGTGTTTTCAGATAGAAGTCATGACTGACTTACTCAAAATGACAGAGCAAAAGCATTGTATTAAGTAGACATTAAAACATCTTAATATTTAAGATCTCTGAATCATACAAAGAACTTCTAAAGAATGTATTTTCTTTTTATTTTCTGTTGCAACTGTATAAGACTGACAGAGTAGAGGAAGATAAGAGCTTTACCAATCAATAATATTTTGACTGTAACACTTGCTTGAAAGCATAGTATCTTATGGCTGTTAAGTGTGAAAAAATTAGGAAGGTTTTATAGAGCATTTTTGTTTGGTTATACTTGTTAGACTACGGTAATGAGCTGAATTTTTCCAAAAAATAAGGCACAAGGCCTAACTTTGACTAGAATCCTTATTCTAGGATAATTCCAGCATTACGTACAGAAAAAGTCTGTGGTTAAGCATAATTTATTACAGGTATAGTTTTCAAATAAAGTTTCTTCATGACTGCTACAGACACTTTAATTTGTATTATTACACGCAGTCCATTACCACAGTCATGTTAACGATGAAAATGGTGACATTGACAGTTGAGTTTATAAACTCAAGTTCAAAATAATTTCAAATTGCTAAGACATTTTAAATGCTAATAACATTAGAATTGTGATACAGTAATTTTAATTTCAAATAGATGATGAAAAAATTTTGAAGGCTGTATGAGGTCATGACAATAGTTACAAAACAAACAAAATTTGGCTAAAAATTTTGCCACTGATGATCAAAAACAGGGACAAACAAGTTTCCTAATGTAGTCACTTAACCCATCTAGTCACCCAGTATCAAAAGAGAAACCACTAATAGCTGATTAAATACACTGATGTTAAAGACAGACTTTTATACAAACATTTGAAATAAGCAGGATAAACAGGATTGATGACATTTTGGAAGGTAACATAACAGTAAAAAGTAGATAAATGGCTTGTTCTGCAAAAGACATACACCAGGAAATGCTGTGCTGCTCCAGTCATGATGCAGGAATGAAGAATAACTCAATACATTTAAAACCAGAGTAAATTCATTAAAACAATAATAAAGCTTCACTGTCACAGTGAAGTTTTTCAGATGTAGAATGAGCTTAATGGGACTCAAATTACTGTTTGACAATTACTACCTAACATGGTAATTTGGACACAAGAAACAAATATTTACAAGTCGTGTTCATCCTCCCACTTCAGGGGCCCAGAAGAAACTCCTCTGATGGGCACAGTGTTCTGTAGTTATGAGACTAATATTGAAAGAATTTTACATTTGTAAAATAACTCAATAATAGACCACTTATACGTGAGAGAGACCATCAGTGGTGACATAAACCACCAGTCTGATCAATTATAGCAAATGCAAGTTCTAGGAAATTCTGCCAAACAACAGTTATAAGTAAGTTTAGTATAAGGCTAAACCAGTGTTCTTTTCAGGTCAGGAATATGTGGCATGAAAATTAGGGTTAAAAATATGCCAAGGAAACCATTGCACCACACAGACCCACAGTCTTAGCTTCTTCAATTTTTTTCAAGCACATCGTATGCAAACACATATTTTGACATGACATACAGAATCTGCTACATCGTTCACTTCTGTCAAGTTATGAACTGTATGGTTCATCTCCTATTAAAATGGGGTTTAGTAAGAGTGCTAACTTTATAACTAGTTGTGCAATTACTTGCTAGACCATCCAAAATTTTAAAATGTGATGTACTATTCAGACTCAAGGCTTATGAGATCTCAGTAGTTGCAATTAGTTGCAAAATAATGATCCTAAAAGGTGATCACAAACCCACTTTCTTTGTCTTTTTAATTAAAAATGAAAAAGTTGTGAAATTAAAAATTTAATATGCCAACTTAACCTCTTAAATAATTCAAAATAAGGTCAACAGTACATGCAACAAACTACAAGGAAGCAGTAACAAATTACAAATACTTGGAGAAGTGCACCACTGGCACATATAGAAGTGAAAGCTTCCCCTCTCCCCATCCCTTTTCCTACAAAAATACATACCTGCTGAATGTGTCTACTAACTCGTTTCTGAGGTTGGTAGGTAAGCCACGTATACAGGACTGGATCAACATTAATTGCTAATCCTTGTACACTGGACAAGAGAACAGCACCTGCACACCATAGAAAAGAGAAAAAAAAATGTAAACTACCTGCTCAAGATTCTCCTTGTATGTATTAATTTTTTTTGCACACAAAACTTCTTTAATGCAGACTTTTGTTAAGCTTGGACTACATATATAATAAATAATAATACTTACAGCATAAACTTCAATAACATATTCAAAGTCAGAAACTTACCAGCACTACCAGTGTTACGTATATGCACACATAAAAACATGCAGAAAGTTGCATTTTGATTTTGCCTATTACAATTTTTTGTCAAGAAAAATGCTTGTTTTCACAAAATTACTTGTGTAACTGAATACACACAACACCTTCCCTCAAATTTTCAGCCAACAGTAACACTCTGCAACAAATAAGTCAATAAGACCCTTGACAGAAAGGGAAGAACATAATTAATGACTCCCCACAACCTCAATTAAAAAACCCCATCATCTAGGACAGTGAGTTCTTTTAATAAAGACAGGCCTACTTTACAAAAGCTCTGCCCAAAGCTCAGGACAAACATTTTTCATGTAAATATGGTCATGAATATTCTTTAGAGAATGAGTTAGGCAAAAAAAAGGCAGAATTTTTAACTGACAACACTGGCAGTCTCCGTACTGTGAGCTCTCAGGATTTTCCTAAGCTTTTCAATATATCTTATTTTCTTTAAACCTCACTTTCTAGGACCTAGGATTACAAGACAGGGCAACTTTATTTCTTAAAAGTAAACTTCCAGTTTTCTTATGTTTGTGAAGAAAACCTTACATGGAAAATGTTAAGGCTCAAAATAGGAGAAAAACTATGCAGTACCCAGAAATGTTAGCATATGCATCAAACCATGCACACTAAAACCCCATTTATGAAGCACTATCTTCATTAAACCTGTATTAAAAATCTGATCATACATTGGTGAGGTTTTTTTTCTAGTAATACAGATAATGTATCTATTGCAGCAGAACTTGATTACAGAGCTGTACAATTCAGAAGAAAATGGCTTAATGGAATACAAAGGTATTAACTATACTGAAAATCTGTAGCAAATAGTAGTAGACAGTTATATTTTCACGTAAGCTTTGCAATTTTACTACAAATTAATACATGAACTAAAGTAATAAATAACAAAATAAATTTAAAACAGAAATCCTGGTTACTAGAAGATCCCAGCACCAAGTTCCACAGAATTACAGTAGTTCCATAATACCAAGAATTATAGTTTCTAAAGCAATATAGACTACATTTACTCTGTGGTATACAATGTAATTATGCAGCAATCTGAACTTAATAATAAATTCAAATACATTCAGAAAGCTTGACACACAATTCAATGTACTTTCCAAAAAACAGTAAAAACATGTGCCTCAAAAGACACATCAACAAAACTGTAAATGGGAAATTAATTAAAAAAATATAAGTTATGAGTTTATTGTATATAACAAAATTTTAAAACCAGCTGAATTCCAAATGGCAGAGGACCCACCAACCTGGGGAGACACAAGCAAAGCCTGATGAGCACAATGGGAAAAAGGCAGTCATGAAATACACGAAGATAAATCATCTGCCTAGCCCAGGCTTGGAGTTGGAACACACACTGTGAGGAACTCCTATGCACAGACTAGTCCATGTGAGCTGAAGGTTTTAAATGTCAGCAATAAACCTTAGAAATAAATCTGCAGTTAAAGGAAAAGCCAATGTCAAGCATTAAAGGGTAACACGCAAGTAAGAGCAGTGAATGTGCCTTGTGGCAGGATGTGCAGGAAACTAGAAAAAGGAAGCAAGAGGTAACAGAGGACTGATAAAATATATGCTACAATCATTTTCTTTTATATGATATTTATATGCCAACATAAAAGAACCCTGCATCTTTAAGAGACACCGTCTGTTGTCAGGAATACTTAATGAAAGGTTTCATATCCATGTGATATGAAAAGTGGGAGACAGACCTCCCAATGAGTGCAGCATAAAGGCAGGTTACAGGCAAAGTCAACAGAAAATCCCACATTTTTAGCAGACTCCTGAAAAGAAAAATACAGTGTTACTGTAGCACATCATTCTAGTAATTTAACACAGCTTCTTGATTACTGAAAAAAAATAGCTACAACTAAGAAGTTCAACACAATTAAGTCAACCTTTAAACTGAAACTCTCCCTTCAATTAAGTCAACACCAGCACAATCCCATAAAATTCCACAGAAAGACAGCACAAATAGCAAACATTTTTCCAGTTGTCTTTTGATAGCTTGTGCCTGGGATATGAAAAAATAAAACAAAACAAGGAAATAAACAAAAAAATCTGGTGGAAGCACTCAGATAAGCAGTTACATTATTTGCCTTTCAATTTGACTGTCAGGTAACTTTGGCCTCCTACTAAGCCACTTCTGTCACACTAAGTTATTGAATTTACTGCCATGTTCGCTACTTAGTCACTATATTTAAGGACAGTTTAATCACCTATGTAAAGTTGTTTTCTGTGTAACAACTTTCTTCAAAATCATTATCTATCTATTATAGTAAAAAAAGTTTCTCAGATTTGTCTCCTGTTTTCATGTCAAGAAATAAGATTTATTCCCCGTTTTTAAGGAAGCTCCACTGATTTGAGGACAAAGCTTGAAGCTGGCAGCAGACTTCTCACATGCTTAAAAAAAATTAATTGCTATTCTGTCTCCATCAAAATGCAATGCTCGAGTTCCCTGGATTTCATTAAGATTGTGGAGAACTTTCGTTTCTTACCCTCCCCTTTTCTCCTTTTAATTAAATTTGCATTTCAGAAAAAAAGCAGACCTTAGTCCCATAGCATACTAGGGTTTCCTTTCCAGATCTCAGTTCTGGCCAGAGTTATCTATTACATCTATCTAGTAACAGATTAGAAAAATAAGTATTGGACCCAAGACCGTGTAATCTTTAATGTTTGAGAATTTCCTGAGTCATGGTGTCATTTGCCAGGCTCAGCTTGGGCAAATAATTTCCTTCCTTCACGAATTCCCACTCTCTCCTGAAGGAGTAGAAGATGAGGAGGCCACAGTTGGGCAGAGGAGGATGGTGAACAGAAGGCAGCAGAGCACAATGATGCTTGGCACTCTCATCCTGTGGATGAGCTTCCTGACAAGTCTCCTTGGATGATGACAGCTGCAAAAACAGCACTTTTCTTTCCAAGGGACAGAGGCCTGCAGAAGACAACTGTGGCCTCCTGCTTGGGTTGGCCCCACAGCCACCTCCTCCCACTTGGAGTGCTGAGCACGGGCTGCTGGAGAAGCAATCAGGAGAGGGGTCACTAGCCCAGGGCTCCTTCCATAGAAACTCAGGGGAAAAAAGTGGGAGGAAAAGGGAACGTGGCACACTTCTGGTGAGGTGGAAGAGGACACCCACCCTGGAGACACAGGTGCAAAGAACAGAGGCTAGAGGGAAAGGGAGGTTGAGTGAAATAAGGCAGAGTCCAGCAGAAGAGTTGTGGAGTTGAGGAATGTTCAGCCATCAGGATAGGAAACGGCCTCAAATATCAAAGACACAGGAAAAGGATGAAGGAAGCAGGACAGTGAAAGAGGAATGTGGAAGTGAATGAGCACTTCAGGAAGGAGAAGGGAAGTAGCAACCTTTGGCAAAAACCAGTTTTTGGAGATGCACAAACCTTGCGAATGAGTAAACTGTATTACTGTTTCTCCCAACTAGGAAGAACAAATAATCTTGTGATTTATGTACCTGAAAATGAATTTTGGCAACAATAAAGGACCAGCCTAGCAGAACTCTTTCCAAATTCTGCTGTGTGTATGCAGTATCCAAACGCACCTTAATTCTATTTCCAGTAAAATGAACTGAAAAACCCCTACAGTAAACTGAAGTTTGAGTTGATGTACATTTACTATAATGGAGGGATCACAAATATGAACAAATGGAATGACTTACAATAAAACCTAATTCTGACAAGCTTTGTATATTTGCAGTAACTAACTTAAAAAATATGACACCATCTTGCTATATAAACTGCACCATGAATTATTTTAGCTTTGAGCACTCATGACTCCTAGATATCTCAGGAAACATGAATGACACAGATGCTAACAGGTTGATTTGGCATCATTAATTTAGTATCCAATTATTTTAAATGATACCTGAGAGAAGATTTTTTTTTCAAATTTTTTTTCTTACTGCTTTGAAGGGCATTCTTACTTAGGTACACTATAAAAAAATGCAGATCTGCATATTACACCCAAGTGAAGAGTAAAAGTACATTTCTACTGGCTGACTCAAAGCAGATGCACTGTAAACCCCTAAGTGTGGAAATATCTGTCTGTTTAATTTTAGCCTGGGAGTCAACTAAGGGAAAAAGACTCCTCTTTAGTACTCCACTTACTGCCAGTATGGCTTGCTTACCCACATTCCAAATGGGCTTTACCAATTAGTTATCCAGTGGCACCACAGCCATTTTCAGTAACATCCCAAAATGAAGAATGAGAGCTGAAGAGTTAGAAATTGCAGTTACACTGCATAAAAATTAATCATACAACTTTGATCTACTTTGGAATATCAAGGACAAAGCCAATACGACTGTCTTGCAAAATAATCAGCTTATCCAAGAGGCACCATCCTGCATTGCATCCTGAACTGCTGAGTCAGACAAGGGAAACAGATACTTCAAGCCACATCAAAGTTTACGTGACTGTGAAAAATTATTTTTACATTATAGCTGCTACAGTAAGTTAATAATTTTGTTTAATTACTGAAGTATACGTCTGCATGTCTCTCTATTCAAGGTTGACTTGAATGCTTACAGATGCAAACATTATCCCAATTTTATCTCAGAAAAAATCTCCAAGTCTACTGTACTTGCATAGAATTTTACAATCCCCAAGTGCTTAAAATAACTCTGAGATCAATTAGTTTAGTTGCTTAGACCAATATTAGAATATTTGACTGAAACAGAAGTAGTAAGACTTTCCCATTAACTAAGGCACTTTGGTCTGTAATAACAAACACAGTACCCTCATAAAAGTTATTCTTTGTCCAAGAATACATACCCCAAAAGATTTTAACACCATTTTTTTAAATTAAAAAGGCTTTTGATATTCAGAAACATTCACTAAGACCATACTTCTACCACTATCATGACCTTCTAATTCCTATTGACGTTTACAGCAGAAAACCATAAAAAAGGGGGGGTGGGGGGGAGTCAACATCATTATTTTTATTTAAAAAATAGAGAAAGTGAGGCAGAGAACTACAGTTATTAAATCACATAGCAGGACCCACAGATAGAATTCAGATGTTAAAGTTATATGCCATAGCTAAGTGGCATACATATTAGCCTACTGTAGCTAATAGAAAAAATTCAATGTATGAATCCATCCTGTGTTAATCATAACTAAATCAGACAGGCCTAATTTCAATAAAATGTTCTGATAAGTCACCATCATCTTTTTAAAGAAAAAATACCCTGTCTTTATCAATATACACACCCAAATGCTTTCAAATGCTGAATTACAGAAATATGACATAGAAGTATTCTCGAAGATGTAACATAATGAAGTAAAACCCAAACTGCTGGATACACTGTTTAACACAAAGTGCTGTAAGTAAGACATCATTTTTCAATGTACAAGACGTCACATTTATGAAAATCAATCTGCAGCAAGCCATATCAAATCAAATCAAAGTTATTTCACATCATCTCTGATGTTGAGAATGGAACTTAGTCCATTTAGCATTTTGTCTTTCTTACCAAGGAAAAACTTCGTGAAATGCTGAGTTGGAAGTTTTCAGAAAAATGCTAAATTATTCATATTTAACTTTTTTGTTCATATTAAACTTGTGCTGCATGTTTTTGAAACAAAAAGAAGTTATCTTGAAAGGCAGCTTTTTTTCAAAATCATTTGATCAAAACTTTAATTTCCTTTCGAGAATATGGTGATGTGGGTTTAGGGAAACAGTTTAATAGGCAGTAAAGACCAAGAAAAAAAGAAAATGTGTAGGCAGCTGTAGTATACAGAAATGTCAGCTTTAGTTAAATGATTATGGAATCATCTCTGTGAAAAGGTAATGGCAATACTCCTATGCTGAGCTGCATAGCACCTCTTCCTTAATTCTATGTTTTTATTGCAAGAATATCTCACTCAAGTACCATTTCCTCCTGCTCACTTTTAGGTTGTTTATATATTTAACCTTCTTACTTACTATTCTATAAATAAAAGGAAAACGAGGAACTCTAAATTCAACTGACAGAAAGGACTAAACAGACAGAAAGGAAGGATATACTATAAGGACTTCAAAGCCATATTGTCAGTGAGTAAAGAAAATTTGAATGCTTTCAAAAACATTAAGTGTTTGGAACACTTTGTTTTATGCATAAAAGAATATTGGGAAATACAACATTTGAGTCACTCAGAAAGCTGTGTTTCCAGTCAGACACTGCAGGGTGGCCCGAACTGACTCAAAGCAGAGGCCGTTAATGGACACATTGCTACAAAAGCAGGTATTCAGAAACTCAGTAACACAAACTAGCAGTTTACAAAGATTTCTACCAAAATCTGATTCCTTTGTCTTTTCCTCCTGCAGTCCCACTAGAAAATTATTTAATAGTCACTATTATAAATCTGATTATCAGTCTGACTCTCAGTCCTTAGAATTGATCATTCCTGACCAGGTTTTCAAAATGCTAATAAAGACTTGAGAATTTTAGCTTGCTTAGCTCTCTGAAAAATAAATTCAGATACATGTTGCAACATCAAGGCTGTTTCTTTCCATTTTCTGTATGGAACCAGTACCACTTACAGTTACTCTCATGGATCAAGAGGAGACTACATTCCATTAAAGTAAGAAGTATTTGGAGCTCTGAAGAAACGATGAGTAAATCTCCTAATTTTTTGTTTGCTCTACCTGTGACTTCCTCAGTCCCACTTTAAAGGCTGTTGTGGCTATTCTTTCATGTTACAAAGATTTTTAGTGTCACTTGCAAAATACAATAAACCTAAGGAATGGAACTATTGAAAACAGACATTGTCAAGATGATTAGAAACAAAATCATCACATGGATTTTTTTATTTATCAAGAATTTTGCTAATTCCTTTATTTAATGAACTGAAACTAGAAGTCATAGGAGCTGGACAACAAATCCTTTCTTCCATTTAATCTCTAGTATTACTTTTAGATGATATTCAATTCTGCAAAAAAATAGCGGATAATTTAGTGTTAAAGTAAGAAATAGTATGGCTCAAACCTAGTGTTCTCCTAGGGAATCAACAAGTACAAAGCAGATTTAGTTACGTAGTCTATTGGAATTCCCTACACAAATTACACAAGTTGTTTAATCACAGGTTTTTAAAGAAACTAGGCTACCTAGAAGGAAAAAGACAGAAAATTATACAGATAAATCACAGAACAAGCTGAGCTGGAATGGACCCACAAGGGTCCTCAAATCCAACTCCCGACTTGGCACAGGACACCCCAAGAATCACACCGTGTGCGAGAATGCTGTTCTGACACTTCTTGAACTCTGTCGTGCTTGGTGCTGTGACCATGTCCCTGTTCCAGGCCCACATTTTCCTGCTATCCAACCTAAACCTCCCCTGCCTGAGCTTATTCCATGTCTTCAAGTCCTGTCACTGGTCTGAGATAGGGCAAATTATTTAGGAGAAAGGAAACAGTCATAGGTAAACATGGTAATTTTCACTATGGAAGAAGGCAGAGCCCTACAGGGACCTGAGCTGCCCAAGCCATTACAGGACACCAATGTGGTGACCAGCTCTGCTGAGTTATCCAGAGTAACCACAAACAGTGCTGACCCAGGAACTCCCAAATATCCCACCTGATTCAATACAGATAAAGACACTTCTCCTATTGGTATTGTTGCCTCATATTTTAACTTCACATGTGAATGATAACTGAGCTGACTACTTTGCCAAAGAAAACAACATTTCTGTTTATTCTAGAAAAGCAATAGATCAACATTCAGTAGGAAGGAAGGAACAAGCAATAAAACAGAAAATATCAACTATGCCACTGCATAAATGCATTGTGTACACAGATACTCAGAAGACTGCATCCAGCTCCCACCAGCCAAAAGGGTCAGTTTTTAACATTCAAAACTGAAACCTTCTGTTTCACAACACCATTTATTCAGTATTTACCCTCCCTGATTCACTCTATGTTCTATGCCAAATGCATTATACATTCTCCAAATCCCAGAGCAGAAAGCACAGAAATAAAAAAGTGTACACACGTACTAGTTAAAATACTTTCTTTTCATCATTTTTAAATGATTGCCTATTTACTATAGTCAGCTCCAAAGCAAATGGGTTTTGAAAACCTCCAGGTCCAAACCACCTGGATGTGGACCTCAGAGAAAAGCTGCAATATCAGAATCTCTTCTAAAGGCAATATTATTTGTAGGTTTTAATCACTGCATTATTCTAGGTAAGTGTGAATGTAATTCTAGAAGTACCACCAGAAGCTGCACTTTACAGGCTGTTTACACTGATGTTACTGATGAAGAACCAGAGACTCCACATATGCCACAAACAAGTTCTAATCACTGTAGACAATTCTGCAGAATAGTTGATTAAAAAACCCTCCAAACTCCACGCAAAGTTCTGCACAAAGAGCTTCAGCTGAAGGCCAAAAGGCTATGGAGAGGCAAGCCACTGAGAAAACACATGTCAATGGAGAAAGACCTTTTACAAGTTAGTGAAGGAAATAATATTTTGACAGAGCAGAATTCTCAAAGCTATCCTAAGTAGGCTGGGTTTGACAGAATTACTCATACAGAACAATTCTATATATAGACTATAGATCTGTGTAAGATATAAGAGGCAGAAAATAGCTGAGGTATGCTCCAAGGCTCTGAAATAATGGGAAATAGATATTTGCTGAAATACTTGATATCATCCATGAGCCAGCAGGGAAGAGAAGACCACATATCATCACCTCTATTAATGCAGAGAATAAGATCAGTCATGATCTGAATGTATTACTCCTAACTAAGCTGTGAGAATGCCTAATAGTCTCTCTCAAGTTCTCTGCTATGAAAAAAAGCAGAGCAAAACTCACTAAATTTACAAATTATTATTTCTATGACCTTTAGGCAGTTAACTGTGTACCACAATATAGCTACCACACTGGTAACAGAATTGCATCCTCCCTCTCTCTGTGACAGGATTGGTAGAGTGCTACCACATCTTTTCGTCGACTGTGACACAACATTTTAAGAGGATTAGGAGCTAATGATCTAGGTAAAATGAATAATGCCTCAATATACCTCCTTCTAAGTAATTTTAAATATAACATTCTGCTACGGAATTTTAAAATATGGATTTTAAACTAAAACAAACAAATTTTCTGAAAACTGCCAAGAAGTTTCTTAATACAGTTCAGCTCCTGCATTTATAAACACCTCAGTATTATCCACCAAAACTGTATTTTGCAATTTCTTACTGCAGTATGCTTTTGGGAATTGCAACAGGATTCTTCCCCTATGGCAACAGGGGACCAAGGGAGCTATTTTCATTCTTTCTTTAGCAGTTGAACATTTATAGTGTTGTGACTATGGATACCAACTGGTCTTGCACTTTAAGTTAAAAAGTTGAAATCTTTTCAGCAGTAGATGCCTCATGAACCTCCTTTTATAAGTAATTTGAGTAATATACAGCTGCGGTTTCTGTTTTCTTTTTTTCTTAAACATTACAGCTTCTCAGAGGCAACAGAAAACACATAGATGATTTCACATAATTTCTGAGATGCTCAACAAAAACAATGCATCCACAGGCAGAAAGGCTGAGGAAAATGAAAGTAACTTAGAAAGGCATGCAAGATTTACAGTAGAAATTCCACATAAGGATATACTTTTCTGTAGCAGTAATGTAAGTAAAGGAAGAACAAAAAACTATATATTTTTTCTAAATAGGAAGATCTAATTAATTAATGTATTCCTCTCTATTGCTTAAAACTTCATGCTCTATACCAGTGATTCAAGGCTGAAATAAATAGCATATAAATGCCAAACAATGAGCCTGAATAAAAATAGCCACAGTGTGTTATACTGCCAAAGTCATGACACTGCAAGGTAGGTAAAGTTACACAGGCAGTTCAGGCATTAACTTTTTTTTTCCCTTTTTTTATACGTTCACTTCAACAGAAACTTGATACACAGGGCTCAAGTTGAAAGCAAATGTCTTCTTTAAAACAAACAACTTTGAAAAAGATGAAATTTGTGTACTTGGTTACTTGGTGGGAAAGATATGCAAGTCTTAGGCACTATGAACATAAAATGGCTAAATTTTCTAAAGGACAGTCAATCCTGGTCCTTTCTGCAGTTCCTATCTGCATAGGTAATGCTTTCAAAAGTATTTGAAGTATTTGTGAATTACAGTAGACACATCAAAAAGCTATTTCATCAGATGTGTACTCAGTTTACATAAACAAGGCCATTTACATTTTAGAGGTACACTTATTAATAGCATATTAACTTAATTCCAAATTTGAATGAAATTAATTCATTAAAGTTCATTAAAATAATTTGAGATTTACAGTACCACCATTATAGACTTACACCTGTCATGTAAAACCAAAAAACCTTAATCAACATATGAAACCTATATGTAAGAAAGGAGAGAGGACAGATGAGCTTCTCCACATACACTGAAACGGTTGTACCAAGACACAAACAGGCAAGAACTAACATCTCAAATGTGAAAATAATTATATTCACAGCTATGACAGGGGAGCCATCTTCAGAGTGTCTTGGGAATGTATTGTAGTTTCAAAAGATTTCAGAAAGAAGATTTCAAGGTAACTACATGACATATTGGAGGTTCTTTTCAAGATATACAGGGTACTATTAACTGAAAATCGCCCACACAGCATAAATACCAAGAAAAAAAATGCCTTGTTAATGCATATTGTGAAATTCTCTAAATTCTGATTGAATTTACCTACAAGCATATTCAATACACAGAGCACAATCTGGATTCCTCATTTGAAGTTTTTTCTGTTAATTCTCTAATGTTCGTCTGGGCTGCTAGTAAACTCATCAGAATAAATAGCTTTTCTTTGTATAATCCTCTTGTAAATAAAATCTAAAAATAGACAATTATTTATTAATCCCTAATTCAGTTATGTCTACATAAAATATAAAATTGTGTCTTTACTGCTATCAATTTTATCCCCTTTTAGAATACCATCGTATTTACAACTACAAATTTATATCAGATATTCTCTAATTATTTCCTAATTTCCTAAACTAGTATTTATGTTACTAGAAATATACAGTAATTCAGAATACAGTAACTATGAATGTTGCAGTTACAGATTAAAGAAGAATCTTAGTTGGTCAGAGGAAAGCTCACCACAGCTCTTTTACAGAGATTAAGAAATTAGTGTTAAAAATGTCAGAAAAGCAAGGAACCAACACAAAGAACCAATACAAGTAATAATGGAGGAGGCTGTTGATCATCCTGCCTTTATGTTTGGAGTATTTTAAAGTATTTTCACAAACTGAAATAATCTTTCAATTTATTAAGGTTTCTAGGTAAATGTTATAAAACCTCTGAACTACTGAAGTAAATTTCTCAACAATATAATGAATGTCACAATGATCAACAACAAACAAATAATAAACATGTCCTTACAGTCCATAAAAAGGGCAAAAAAAAAAGGAATTATGTTAAAAGTGATGTTTAAATCTTCACAGCACAGTACAATATAAATTTCATGAAGCATCATTAAAAAAAAATCAATGAAAGACAATGTTCAGAATATCCTGAGATATCCAGATTGCCAAACTGGATATGCCAAACTAGTCTATTATAAAAATTGCTTTTTTGTTTTCAAACAATGCTGTGAGCCTCTAACACAGCCAGCAGAAAATGTAACAGAAAACGTAAGGTTTTTCACATCAGAAATTAGTGCACAAAACTGCAAACAAAGCCAAAGTATGTGCAGTTCACTTCTACCAGTAGTGACATTTACTATTTTTACAAAATCATCATTTAGTTGACATAGAAGCTATTCTTCTCAATACCATTATGTTTGTGAATTTGGAACATATAATTAAAATCAGCTGTTAAGGTAAGTGTTTATAAAGATTCCTATTAAACATGTGGCATCCAAAAAACTGAAACATCTAGTACAATATCCTCATTTTCCCTTAAGCTGAAATACACATTCTTACATGGTGTTCAGAATTATGAATGGTAACTTCCCACTCATGTGGCTCTAAGAGAGGATAACTAATATTTCTGAATTATAGAAACTCTGCATTTTATTAACCAGGCTTAATATACATTAAAGCATTCACTGTATTATGTAAACACCTCTTTTCAAATTCATTTTTTAACTCTTCCACCACTGCTAAGCTTTTTTAAAAAACCTGAAGTTAGATTTTAATTGATCACATACATTTTGATTAATAAATTCAAAATGTTGTTTAATTAAGTCAGTTGTTTAAATCCATGCATAACTAGATGGAGAATAAGAACTTTACTTTCACTTTGGGGCTTGTGTAAATAGTTCTCTTCACTCAAAATATCAACAACACTGTCTAGAAGTTATCATTTTTAAAAAATTATTATTGTGTTTAAAAAGTATATAAACTTCTCAATATGGGCACTGGAAACTCACAGGTAAGGAAAATTACAAAACTGCATCTCTTAACTAGTACAAGTGTAGAAAGCTGCTGTCATACATTTAGGTCACAGTGGGAGTTTTTAAATATGATGTCTTGAAAAACTGATTTTTAAGTGAAACCAGCTTTCACATTTTTACAGTGTCTTCTGCAAGAGATGTTACAAATAAACAGAAACATGCAACCTTTCGTATAATTTTGGCAGTAAGCTCCTCACTGCAGCTTTATGATTTTGCAAACCTCACTTAAGATTTTTAGCAAAAGAAGTGTTAAGTAAACTGTATAAAACATCTGCACAGGCATTATAAGAACACTGAGTTTATTTACAAAGCAAGTATTACTGCAGATGGCTGACAATATATCATGCTGTCTTCAAAATACTAATTTTTCTAAGCAGATCTTTTGGGGATGTGCTCCAAAAAAGTGGTATGTGCTCTTGCGTCATATTTTACAGATCAGCAAAAAACATACCTGTAAAAACTATTTAGATCAAGTTTTCCTGCATTTTTTACTGCACAAGTCAGACTATTAAAACTAATAAAAAAGAAATTAAATCAGGTAAAAACAGTAAGAAAATAAGTGAAGAGAGTTCTAAGTAATGAAACATTAAAAGGAACACTTACTTATAGCCATGCTTTAGATACGCCCTGCAATTTTAAATTTTCTGCCTGACACATGTTGGGGCCCTATGGGGTCCCTACCACGTAACCATAGCACTATCTAAACAAATCATTTGCTAATCCAGATATGTCAGAGCTGTATCTCTATGCTGGGGCTGGAGAGGTGCCAGTTCTAAAACCAAGAGGTGAACATAACCGCGAGCGTACTATGGTGTTTCTGTACCTGGAAGAGAAAAGAAAGCTAGAGGATTTTACCTCATCTTTTTTAGTTATTAAGGGAAATAATTCTGACCAGCTGCTTCTTCCCCAGCTCATTAATCTCATAGTCGTTTATTACAATTATAACACTGCATGTGAAAACCAGAATTCTGGAATAAAATACAGATGTTTATAAAGTCCTGTGCCTGTTTACAGCTGTATATTTTGTGATACTAAGTGGATACTTGGCATTTGGGTTGGGATTTTGAGTGGGGGAGAATTGTGAAAACATTTAAAGGCCACTTAAAAATGACTGAAGTATATGCACTTCAAATATGCAGTTGTCATTCAAACCAAACTCTTAGTTCATGCACTAAGTAACTTTAAAGCTTCATTAAGTCATGGGTGTAAGAGAACACCAGCTGATAAACACTGCTAACAAAAACAGCAATACCGTACCTGCTGTCTTTCAGTTGCTTCTTCCTCCTTACCACATCATGAATTTCCCATAGAATAAACTTTATCTGCTTTGATATTGCTGCTGTGTAGCTGCATTCTCCTTTTATGTAAATTTATACCAAATCCAAAGGCTATTAAAAACACACAGATTTTCAGTGGATAATAGTCCATGCTCAGCTATCTCCGGAACGACAAGCTACATGCTAAACAGTGTCTGACTGAAGAACATGACAAGATAGCTCAGAATAACTCTTGTTTACTTAGCTCTTTCCAGTCCAAGAGAAAAGCAGATGAATAGTGAATATGACAGCCTTGGAAGTTTTTGATTTCATGTTCTTATTTTACAGATATATGTAAAGAAAAGAATTTTCATCTTTTCTTATGATCCAGAGAATTTGTCAAAAAATAAATACATGTCCTTGACAGCTAGGAATATCCAAGTTGTTTTTACATACTGGCTAACTTGAGTACCTCCTTAATTTATGGAAAATAACTTCTATTCATATCAGTCCAGTTGTGTTTGCAATATGCCTGTAGGGAGACTCACAACAGCAGTCTGCTACAGTTACGGACATATTGGAAGCACATTATTTAACAGAATTTGCTCTAAATTCTTGTACTGTCAGCTGGAATGCTCCTGTCTGGATTGCCACAAAATAGGCAAAGTACACTGAGTAAGCAAGCACCTTATCATGCTGCTTGGTGGTCACGAGAGGATGTTTACATTACTGTCTGCCTCTGTCAAACCTCAAAAGACCCAACAGTGCCCTCAGTTATTTCATTAAACGCACCTGCTTCTAACACCCTTACAAATTCTAACACAGATGATTTTATGCCAAATTCTACATTAATCCTTTTCACACAATTCAGAACATCTTCCTGCACAGCACCAAATCTTTATCACAAACTCAATTATGATTTTCTGTTTTAACAATTTGTAGTGTGTTTACAAACTTACAAGAAAGATTATTTAACTGTCTAAAGGATTTGTATTTTTGAATAGTCTAGTTCTTTTCATGTGTCAATACATTCAGCTACAGAAGAGGAGGATAACCGGTTTCAGTGGATGCCTATGATTAAAACAGGCTAAACCTGATTTTTTTTAAAATTCCCAGACACTAAGAAAAAGATACTCCATATCTGAAATAATTGTAAAAATTATAAAAGATAAATACTATGATAGTTGTAATTCAATCACAGAAGCACAGAATGAAAGAAAGCACAAATAAAATATTTAAATGTGAACGAAACCGAGTTATGAGAAAGCAAATGTGTCCAATTTCAAAAGATGACAATTTAAAGTAAAAGTGGATGACAAAATGTTATAATCTCACTTAAACTGTGATTTTTCTATATCTGTCCTAGGTGTGTATTCATAAACTACAATCAAGTCAAACATTTGTAAATATAAAACAGATAGTGTATTAAAATTGCAAGTCTCCTGCCTCAGAAGTATGGTAGAAAAGTAATGCACCGGATTAAAAATAATCTGGTTTTAATTAGTGTATTTTTTGTCAGACCCCAACGTAATGAATACTACTTGTGCTTAAAAATCAAGGTAAAAAAAGATCCTCAAACACAAAAGATGAACACTTTTAACATCAAAGAATACACTGTACACTTCTTTATTAATATGTCTTCTTCACTTCAGCAGAATAAAGCAAATTAATGAATAGATCATATGTGGATCTAATCTGACTTTTTGTAGTTGTGCCCACATCTTACACTCTGCAGCTGTAGTGGCTAGTGAAGTGATTACAGGTGCTGGAAAAAAAGGTATTTTAAAGCTGATGTTTTGAACAACAGATATTTCATGTGCATAACATTTTGTACAATAAAATATTGTGATTATTATAATAACACTATGGGGATAATCCATACCCTATTTAGAAATAGATAACCATTTGCTAATAAAAACTCACAAATTAATTCAGTCTTGTATTACCCTCTAGAAGAAAAATAGTTTCTTCCCAATATCACAAAACCACTTAGCATCAACTCCTCTAATATATTCTACAGACAGGTTTTTAATGTAATGGATATCAGTATTGCTGTAATACTTAGAAATGTTGAGATATAGACTTCTTTTGATCTTTTTACCTGAAGAGATAACTCTATTTAAAACACTCCTCCAAAATTACATATATATCCCCATTCTGACAGGATATGCAGAGAGCCTTAGCAAAGACTCTTGTCACAAGAGATCATCACATTCGGGAAAGGGATGACCATCTCCCATGGATGCCGCCTGAAGAACCAGTACACAACTCCCAGCCCCTTCCAGCAGAACTAGCCCATCCTCCTGAATTGGTCTGGCTATGCTCTCAACTCCCAAGCCCCCAGCTCTACCAAGGAATGCTGGTACAGACTAATTGTGCAGGATCTTTCCCTCTTGAGTACCAGCAGCTGTCTCATGCTGACACACATATAACTGATAGGGCACCTGTGTAAGTGCCTATGGCACATTACCCCAAATCAGCCATACCTCCAGAGAGCTGTTTGAAGGGAAGAAACTTCATGGTACTAAAGCTTCAGTGTAGCAGAGTCAAATAATAAAGTTCAAATGTAAGGTACATCAGTATTACATCAAAGGTTTTTTTCCTTTCACTATTGCCACGTTCAGAAACAGCCTACAGTTCTAAATGTCTTTTAAGTATTTTCCACTACTGCAAAATGTTAGTAAATGCTTTTTAGGCTGAAGACTCAAATAGAGTTTTTTGAAGAACCTTTCCCTCTTTATTCTGTCATTACAAAGTGAGCATACAGTGTAACTTGATAAATTAGATTTTTAATACAGTCTCCCTTTACAAATATATTATTTTTTACAGGCATCACAGTTTTCATATTGTCCAATGGAAACATCGAGTTGACACACAGAATTCCATGAATACTGGTTAATCTGTTGATACTGTGGATCCTAAGTGACAGTCCATGAATTATACTTTAGGTGCCTGAAGAAGGAATGCATGAGACATGCTGCCATGATAAAATGGGAGGGAGAGAAGGAAGAAACAAGCTCACACCAAAACTCAGTAGATGCCTCTTCTATAATTTTCTTTCCAGATCTTTTTCTGAGTCGAGAAGGAAAAAAGAGAATATCAGAGAATATCAGAGGCTATGAAAAAATAGCTTCATCTATAACCATCAACTCTCCCAGGCATAGATGGGCATTATGGGCCCCTAAAGAGACCCAGCAGTGCCCTCTGGTGATCCAGGTCAAATTTAGCGGTGCTACCTGGTCAGAAAAATTTACCCTATGGTGCCCTCCCAAAGCTCCAGATAAAGGAGGAGGACTTTGTCACGTCTGCTGGGGAATTACAAAGGAACATATTCAATCCCCATATATTTGTAATGTGCTGCAGAATTTCTGCTACAACATTTACTCTGTTGGAGTGAAAAAATTTTGATCTGTATTTGGGTACAAAAGGCACCAATACACATCGTGTCTTGTTGCAAGTTGTCAGTCCTTTGGTGACACTAAAGAAGATAGGGGTAAATACAGCAGTTTTAGAGGATGAGACAACAGAAGAAGAGGCATGAGTTTCTTGCTTGCTTGGGGGCCTTTCTTTTCTTTTAAAATTTTCTGAGATTCCCCACAAGAATGTGGTAGAGTAGTAAGACTGAAATTAACTAAATGGAGCAGCCTGGCACTATCTTTTGGTCCTTTGATTAGTTTGGGAGAATCAATGGAAAAATATAGCATGGGAAGCTCTGGAAACACTGCTGGTCACAGTGGAAATCAAGTATTCAAAAACTAACAAAATATTTAACTGTATGGCAACATCTACAGGTTGGATTCCCCAAATTAAAGCTTGAAAATACGTTAAGGTATAACTAATTTATGTTCTTTATATATTGATATAATCACTTATGTTTCACATCTTTTTAATTTTAACCAAATTTAATGTGAGTTTTAATCTTCCTTCCATCCATTCTGTTATCCAAAAGCTTCCTTTCATGTCTCATGTTCTTTTGCAAGTCCATACTATTGCCAAAACACCAAACATCTTTATTCTCATCTTTTTTTTTTTCAAATGTAACCAGTCCCTCAAAAACACGTAATATTTTCACTTTTAACTCATCAACATACCCCGTACTCTTACATGTTGTCCTACACTTGCCCTTCTGGTTTTGTTTCTTGATTATGCTGAGTTTTCTGAACCTGTAACACAGTTAAGTTTTTGAAGGTACCATTTACTTTTACAGTGTGACAAATACTTTAGAGTAATCTGATTTGTAGCTCAATTTTGGTAACAGAAGTTTTATGGCAATCATTAAATACAGGTCTCATATAGCAAATAATTATCATCTATAAAGTTCCTACTATGTCAGCATTATTTCTATTTCAAATTTATACAAAAATTATCAATAAAGCAGATTTGACATCTTGCAAACATTTTGATGCTGCAAGCCAAATGTGAAAATAGCATTTCAAATGCATTCTTCAGTTGAACAGATTTAACTAAAACATAAATGAAAAGAAATTCAGCAGCAGCAATGGGAAATTAAACAAAATTTTAAGACTGTGGGGTTTTTTGGGTTTTTTTAAATTTCAATATATGTTAATGTAATAGAACAAGAATCTTCTACATATTTTCTATTCTCACTTCAGAAATCCACTGGAATGGTGTTGCAGAACAATCAGTTAACTCAGACCATGTGGATCTTGCTTTTTCCCTTATGGAAAATAAGGCACAAGACAAGGAGCGTGTCACTCAGCTCCACATCAACAGCTGTTCTTCCACTCCATTCTATGTCAGCTAATTTTTCTCCGTAGTCATTTTACTACTATCTTCTGTGCAATTGGCTTTTACATCTGCCCTAAAATGGCACGGAGGAGCAGCAGATGCATTACCACTGAGTATGACTTAAATTCTTATCCGGCTGCAAAGTGCGGTCAGAAGTAAACAATCTTTTAACCTAATTTCTTTCCTAAAATACTATCACTCCTGCTAAACCATATTTTATCCTAATTATCAATAGGTTATTAGGGCATGAATGATATGTTGCTGAGCTTCTGTTTCACTTCCCATAGCTTAAAATGTTTCCATTCTTCTTCTGTTCCTCACAGTGAACAGCGGCGTACGCTGTCACGCACACGACTTGTTGATCTTCATGCCGCTTTGCAGCACTGCCTGCTTGAAAGGCAAATTGCTAAACATTATAATAGAACAAACACTTGTGTTGCTAACAGATAATCATGCAGAGCTTGCTATTCTTACAATAAGGGGACGTCTGTAATTCCTTTTTTCATTTGGTCCTTTATGCTATTTTGGGTTAGTTTAATTCCAATATTGCAAATGAAAGCCTCAGCCTTATGATAGATCTGAAAAAAAAATAAGATTACTGAAATGATAATTCAGTAATATTTACAAAGGGCTACTGTAGATATAAAAATTTGTAAATGCCTACATTTCTCCAATCCTTCCCCTACAGACAATGAACAAACACTATCCAAAATTAATTCACACTTCAGCGGCAAGATCATGTTTTTTCTTAAGAAAAATTAGTTTTATCAGATTACACACATACAGCTGAAGAGAATGAAAGATTTTCTTGATGTCAAATGGGGAAGATAACACTGTATGCAGCAAAAATTGTTGTTCAGTACCATTTTAACAGTCTCAAAATGCAGAAGAAATCAGAAAGCATTTCTTCAACAAAGCAAAAGAAATCAAGCCACTGCTGGCTATATTTTAAAGATTACAAAGTGGTGTCACTGTGCTTAACAAAATTAACGTTGAAAATACTAACCTGTATCAGCATGTTTAAAACAAACTGGCGTTAAGCAAGCATATAGTGTAACCTTAACACTGACTTTGTACTTGTAAACATCCTTTCCACACAGAGCCCTTTGGGACAGTCAAAGAATTTACTGAATGAGCTACTTGGAATAAATAAAGAACACTCAACACTGTAACACTTTAGCTGATTAAAAAAAGTTTTAACTGTTCCCCTAGTTGCCTGGAAATGGCCATTTAAAAAAATGCTGCTGTGGCAATAGCAAACCTTTATTAATTCCTTATTTTTGGGTTTTACTGCGTGGGGCTTGTTAAAAATAAACTTTCAATCCAACTAGTTCAGGACTGAGAATTTAGTACTTCACAGTGCACCACACAAAGTGATGGAAAGTAAGATGAGTTCTTTTTTATTTTTTTTTTAGTACTTGCTCACAGAAACCAGTGAATTCTACCAATAATGTTAACTTAAATGACAGTTACATAAACTAAATAATAACATGTATTTCTTCCAGATTACCATGCTGAGCTTTAACAAAAATCACCTTCAATTCACTTGTATGTACCAGCTACATGACTTTATTCAAAAATTGGAGGTAACATATCCAACTTTATTTTTAAAATATTCAAATGGATTTTAAAAGTTTGCAGCTACACTTATATAAGAACTGACTTACAAATAAAGTTTAAGTGTTGAATCTCTATTTGGCAGTAAGATGAATTTCCAGAAAACCTGCTGACTACAGGTGCATTTGCAAAATTATGAGTTATAATTACTCTAAAAGCAATTTTTTAAATTATCTGTTCAAGGGCATCAGCACCTACCTGGCCATAAATTGTTTTGAGTACCAAGCAAGTAAAAAAGCAAACATCTCTAAGAGCTCAGAGTTGACCAAAAAAAAAAAAAAATCAAAACTGCTTTATTATACAAAATGCCTTCCTTACCTCCACTGTGTGTTCTGACTATATCCATATGGGGGCAGTAATGTTAAAGAAAATAAAACACCTTAAAGCAGTCACCTTAATTAATCTGTTCACAGACAGTTCCTTAAACATTAGGTTCTCAATATGATACTGGAAATCTCATCCAGACCCTAAATCTACTTGCTGGTGTTTTAAATCGCCCATATTATCAATAATCTGCTACTATTTTTGCATTGTAGTTACACAATCTAAAGCAATACCTACAGTGCAGTGTTGGCCCAAGATAAGCAGCAGATGGGAACTCCTTTGTCCATGATGTTTGAAGACACAAAATGCTAAAGCAGTTATGGATTCCCATCAGAGTAACACTTCCTGGATTAGACTTTTACCTCAATGTAAATTATTCTATCAGGACAGCTTGCATCCATCTCCATGAAGCAGCTGGAATCTTGGTGGGATAACCTCTGCCTGGACATTCAGACCAGCAGCTCCTGCCTTGAATTGAAGTTGGCCTGAACTAGGGGCCGTGTCAGACTCTCAGATAAATGTCCTTTCAACCTTCATTCTGTACCCCTCATGAAGGCTTTCCTAAACTAGCTACAAAAAACCATCACCATCAGTGCCTCTGCAAAAAGCCACTACTTTCTCAACCTTTCCACAAAACTAAATTAAATTATTCATTGGCTTTCTGAATATACTGGTAATTTACAAGGAAGAATTCATTTAATGTTAGGTGAAAGGCTGTAGGAACACAGCAAACAGTTCCATAGCTTGTTAGAAGAGAGGGAGCAGGATGAGCTATGGAAGCATAGATGTTTACAATGTTCCACAGAAAATCACCCATCAAAAATCAAAACCCAGAAAACATGCCAAACGTACAGGGATCATTACCCTTACTCCCCTCAATAAAACTTCCCATTACAGTCTCCCAAAGAGACTTCTGACTTTCCCAACACAACAGGTTTCAATCTTTTGTGGTTGGAGTTGCTGCAAAATTTGGGAGGGTTGGGAGTGCACCTGTGTGAAAACATGCCCTCTCCAATGCAGCAGACTTCATACCACTCACAAGTTTGAAAATCCAGAAGTTAACACAAGTTTCAATGCACTGTAATGTCACAGAACAGTCAAAAGAAGTAAACACAAGGTTTCTTCTGTGCTGAAGATTCAACAACTAAGTAAAAGAAAAAAAATAAGTCATAAATCGAGTTAATCATATCAACAGACCTCCAAACCACCGTTACAGCTACTCGGAGATGGAGATTACACAACCAGGCTATAAAATGATAACAATGATATTTAGTTGGCTCTAAATGCCATCATCCACGGTGGTGTAACATTTTGAGTCTATTCAACAAGAATTTTATGATAACCATAAACCCCAACATATCCTAAACACCATCATTTAAGGTGCAAAGGCTATGGCTTTTGCAACTAATTCTGCAAAACTGACTAGAAGCCTCTTTGCCTCCAACTCCGCATATACATTTGAGGATGAAAACAGTCATTCCCATGACCCTTCAATGAAGGCAAACCTATTTCTCCCTCACTCTGAATTTCCCAAGGATAACTTTCTCATCTCTTCACAATCTACTCCATCCTCTCCTGCAGCTCATCCAGCCACTACTCATAAACATCTCACAAACATTTATTCACAGATTTTACTTCCGTTTATTCTCACAAAATCAACAGAGCAGAAGGAAACAGGAAAGTAACTGGAAATAAGAGTACTTTGAACTGTAAAATAAGAAGTCTGAGTTAAAGGATGATTCTGCTCTGTGAAAGAAAATCAGTTATTTGTAAGTATTAATTTCATATCAGGACTCAAAATCCCACCACTGAACACCACTGAAGTCCCACTACATTGAGAGACATCCAGATATAGTCTATAAAGCAATACAGTAGTTGATACAAATCTGAAGCAGAAAACATTTGGTATTAACAAGGCCTGCTGAGCTCCCAGCAACTTTGAAAATGAAAATAATTTACTCCCCTATAGAAGAATTCAGAAGCCAAAGTTTGAAACCCAGATCTGAAAAATTCTAATGAGGTCTGCAAAATGACATACAGTACCATGACTTCTTAGATGTAATTCAATCCCCAAATTCATATTTGATTATAGTGGTAGCTAATATTTCCTTTTTATTTTAGGCCTTATCAGAATGTCTGTGACTTCTGTAATAATTTAAAAGGAAAATTAGCAAAAATTTACATAGTTTCTTACTGTACTACAGAAATAACTACAAATGGCCATGTTACCATGACTGTAATGCATAACCCTTTCAAAAGCTAGAAGAAACGAAAATGGCTAACAAGATGAGAGAAGGCTTTGAACATTATCATAAATATACTGAGGTAAGCTAGTCATTTTTTAAGAATCAATAGCCTGGTGTCATTTCTGGAATAACTGGTCAAACAATGCTCAACTTTTGGTTTTCAAAGCAGCAACAAAGCTTCAAAGCTCTGTTAATTTTGAGGGAAGTAGGGGCTGTATTAGGACTGCAGAGATCCTTAGGAGAGCATGACAGCCTTGAAGTAGTATTCTGGGGTAAGGAAAGCCTTATTATCTGTGTCTGATCATTAGCTCATGGAACAGACACTTTCCTATACAAAGGGCAGGAAAGGGTCAGAGCCACAGAGCATGTCTAGTGATTATGTTGATAGCTATCATGCCAGCTGACAGCTGGGGGAATTGTGGGGTGCATTACACATGAAGCTGACTTTATGGCTGCAAACATATCAGCTTTCTTCATAATTTGGAACTAACAGGGAGTTTCCTCTTAAGGCAGATGGATTTTTCTGGCCATTTGAGAAAGATCTTGGTTGTTAATGCTAAGAACCTTTACAAAGAGAGAGAATGCTAACAACTGTCTTAATTGCACTTCTGACCAGAATACCCACAGAGATCTAGACTACAGAGCTACTGTATCAGATAAAATCTTTCCCCAGACATTTGTTTGTCCTATTCAATCAAGACTTCTCAGATAAACATTTTGGACTTGACTAACAATTTTAATTCTACTTATCAAAAGATGTGCTGAAAGGTTTTGGTTTTGAAAATCAAGCATGAAACATCCCTAGTGCACAAGCCCATCCTAACAGAAAGAAATCTCAATATGTACTAATCTTTGTGTGTGTATGAGGTTCATTGAAAAACCTCAGGGGCACTAATTTCTCCACCTAAATCAAGAAGATATTGTGTTCTCCTTAAGTACCAGTTTCCACATACCCTTCCTGTGTTTCTGTTACAAGCTGTTGCCAGGACTAAGAAAGAAAAAGAAAAAAGAAAAATGGAGGGAAAAAAAGGTTAAAAATAAAATACTTTAGTACATTTACTTGTAAGTCATTGAATTTAGTTCCCTGACTACAAGAAACTAATACACATTATCCATTTTTTCCCTACTGGGTTGAAAAGCTTGCTGTTACCTCAATGACAGCATAGTCAGAGTTTAACAACAATTGTAAGCACACTGCAGGAAATAAATCAATCCTGAACTCCACAGGCTGTAAATCAGGCTATTATAAAATTTACAGCCTAAACTGAGTGTAACATAGTGTGACTTTTTTTGTCGCTGATTCTTGTCAGACATTCCTATTTATTTTAGAAGACATGATGAGTTTTCACTCTCTCAAAGGCATAGGATCAAACTATCTTCAATTTTGCTAATTATCCAGTCAGGTCACATATGCATTTAAGTCCGTTTAAGACTGGTCTGGCACTGACAGTGGATGTAACCAACCTGTGTGCTCATAACCACAAGCACATATAATATTCAGAGTAATGAGAGCATCACCTTTTCACTGACAACTAATTAGATCAGCTAAGCCCAACAACAAAGCTATAGTACTAGATACTGACCTGACCAGTCTTTTCAAATGAAATATCCAATATAAAGCTCAGGATAGAGAGAAAATAGCATCTCTATACACAAACTTATATACATGCATACATATGGGCATATATGTACTTGGTTAAACTTTTTGTCTCCTCTACTTCATCAGCCCCTATTAAATCAGTCTAGTATCCACCTGGTTTTTTTTATTACACAGTAAACAACTACATATATGCCAAAAGACATGAAAAGATTTCACTTGCATCAAACTACCAGTTCAGACTGCATTACCTTTTATCAGAGCTCTGTAGAAGCTCTGTAGAGCAGAGCCTTTACAGGCTTCAGCTTTACAGATGAAATCCATTACTCATGTCAGATAATTATGTATCATAAAATTTATTTATTTAGTCTTGATTTTCTTTCTAGGCACCCCAGATTGCCTTTTTTTTTTTTTTTTTCCAGTCAGGGTGGCAACCATCTGAGGTCTCAGGCAGCTGTAAGACACTTCTGCCTCTTCAAATACCACGTATGGACAAGAGGCTCTCTTGCCTCAGTAACAGGAATTCATGCATACACTCTATACATACATTCTCTACATCTTCACACACAGATACTGGCTTCTTACTATCAAATTTTAATTTCTTTCAAAGATCTCAGATTCAGTAATAAAAACCAAAACTTTTTCATAATGTGATGTTTGAAGCACCACAATTACCCGGACCAAGCGGGAAAACACAGATAACTGCTGGGCTTTGCTCTGAATGTGCCAGGAGTTACTTGAAAGCCTATCAGAGTAGAAACTACCTGTTTGCTGACCTCTCCTCACTACACCAGCAGCAAACCTGACTGGTTGACCTAACAAACTCCTTCCCAATTCTTATTTCTGTGATAGCTGATAGACTCACAAAATAAGAGTCTTTGAGGAGGAGTTTCAAGTGAGATGCAATGCACAGTGACAATGTAAGATGAATAAAGAAACGATTGAAAACAAAGGACACTTAGGAGTCTTTGCCATTTCAAAGAAAACTATCTCTTTTTGCCATTTGAACATCTTCTTGGCAGCAGATAAAGCAAAATACATCTTTCAAATACTATTACTATCAAAAAATACTCACTAGTTGCAATCCTGTGAAATACTTGTTGACTGAAAAACATTTATGGGTTTATACATATGGAGAGTTATCAACTGTTGAGTTTTCGATTATCACAATGAATTAACTTTCAGAGCAATTAAGCAAAATAACGTATGGAAGTTTAAAATGTCTTTGCATGTAGTAACAGTGCTTTCCAATAATACTATTATAATTAAGAATCTGTTTTCTTTGCTTCTTAAGACAAAGCAGGGTGACAGTTTATACTTCCAGCAATCAAAATTTTACAGGAAGTTATGTTCAGCATCTCCATTCTTTTCCAATAAAAACTGTGGTCAGGGAAAGTAGACTGCTGCATTAATGCAACCAGGTTTTCAATATTTTACTATAAATCTAATAAACAAAATCATGTAAGTAATTATAACCTGCACATAAGTCTATGGGACCTGACAAGATGCATCCCAAAGTCTTGAGGAATTGCCATTCTCATGATATTCAAGATGTCACGGCAGTCAGGTGAAGTCCCAGTTGATCAGAAAAAGGGAAACACTGGACCCATCTTTAGGAGGGGTAGAAATGAGGACCACCTGGGAACTACCAATCTGTCAAACCTCTGTGCCTGGGAAGATAATGGGACAGATCCTCCTAGAAGCTGTGCTAAGGGACACAGAGAACAGGGAGGTGATTCAGGACACCCAGCATGGCTGCACAGAGAAAAAGTCCTGCCTGACCAATTTAGTCATCTTCTATGGTGGAGTAACCACATCAATGGACATGGGAAGGGCTACAGGGGTCGTTTATTTGGACTTCTGTAAAAACCTTTGACATCCTGCTCTCTAAACTAGAGAGAGAAGGATCTGATGCGTGAACTGTTAGATGGGTCAGAAGGTAGATTGACAGTTGCATTGAGAGGGTAGTGGTCAATAGCTCTGAGTCCCAGTGGATATCAGTCATAAGTGGCACTGGGACCAGTGCTATTGAATTGTTATTCAATTCTACATTAATGATGTAGATGAAGGGATTGAGTGCACCCTCAGCAAATTTGCAGGTGACACCAAGCTGAGTGGTGCTGTTGACACACCTGAAGGAAGGGACGCCATCCAGAGGGACCTGGACAAGCTTGGGAAGTGGGAATCTCATGAGGTTTAAAAAGACTTGGTGCTGCACCTGGGTCAGGGCAATCCCCAATATCAACAGGCTGGGGATGAACAGATTGAGAGCAGCCCTGCCAAGAAGGACTTGGGGGTGCTGGTGGGTGAGAGGCTGGACGTGACTCAACAATGTGCACTTGCAGCCCAGAAAGACAACGCGTCCTGGGCTGCATCAAAAGCAGCATGGGCAGCAGAGCCAGGGAGGGGATTCTGCTCTTCTGAGACCCTACCTGCAGTGGGATCTCAGCAGAGACCTATAGGAAGGGCATTGACCTGTAGGAACAAGTCCAGAGGAGGAACACTAAGTTGACAAGAGGGATGGAGCACTTCTCATATGAGGAAATGCTGAGAGAATTGGTTTTGTTCAGCCTGGAGAAGAAAAGGCTTTGAGGTGACCTAATTGTAGTCTTCCAGTTCCTGAAAGAAGCCTACAAGAAACACGTAGCAGCACTTTTTATAAAAGCATGTAGCAACAGAATAAGGGGGACTGGATTGAAATTTTAAAAGAGTAGGTTCAGATTAGGCATAAGAAGGGAATTCTTTGCTCTGAGTGTGGTGAGGCGCTGGAACAGGTTGCCCAGAGAACTTGTGGATGGCCCATCCCTGGAAGCATTCAAGGCCAGGATGGATGGGGCTCTGAGCAACTTGGTCTAGTGGAAGGAGGGTTGGAATGAGATGATCTTCAAGGCCTCTTCCAACTCAAACCATTCTACAATTGTCATTTTCCTGTACTGCAAAAACATTGAAAGGAGCTTGCCTTACAGTCTGCATTTCTAGTACACACAGTAAATTCACCAGTGGATTCCCAACCAGCTAAATACAACAAACCTTTTATCTTCTTTACTAAAAAAAAGAGTATTTCAATTCCATAAAACATTTCTCCTTATGACAGTAAGACTGTTCCTAGAGAACTTCCATTTATTTTTAGATCATTCTCTTTTCACTGTCTATCTTCTTTACCACATGTACTTAGGATTCTCTCCATCACAGTCCTGCAAGAGTACAAGCAGCCTAAAGTAACTGTTCAAATTAACCAACTAAACAACTCCTGAGGAGATCTCTCCAGACAATAATGTCTAATGTAGGGCTAAGGAGGATGCGATCACTTTCTAATTTTGGCAAAGTATGACAAACTTCTCACTCTATCCAAAAACTCACTCTCCTGTCACCAATTTAAAGCACTGTCACAATCCAGCTATTGCTCACTGTAGCTACTGATTGCACTCCTCCACACTGCAACAAAAAGACAAGTACTTTCTCCTTGCCAGACCTCACAGAAGAAATAAATAAATAAGCAGCAAAGAAAGCAAAGCTTGATAAGAAAGGTGTTAACAAAGGACATAGCTGTCAAGGAGGACGAATCAATAAATTAACAGCATACCCAGTGAGACTGTAGTGACAGTTCTAAAGCCCTAAAGCCTGTTCGTTATCAGGTGAAGACAGATCTAAGTCGTTGACATTTTAAGGAAGTAGATTTAGTCTGATTTTGGCCATCAAATGAAGAAGCCAGAAAGAGCAAACTAACCAGCAGCTAGCTGACCTTTTCAGCAGCAGCCACATGTTATTAAGAGTGATAACAGCTTCACAGAACCCAAGTATTTCTACTAACTTAATACTTGAATTATGGGATTGTGGTAGAGAAGTATTCTCTATCTTAAGAAACATTTAGGATTTTTCAAATAAATAAATGGGAAAATGAACCTACAAATCAGGGCATTAGGTCTAAGCTTTAACTTAAATTCTCTGTCAAACATGAAGCATGTGAGAGGAGTCCCTGAATTCTAACAATCTAAAAAAGAATTGTTTCTCTAGTTTCCTGCATCTTTTCCTTTGCAGTTAACTTTGCTAGTTAAAAAAACCAAGCAAAAATAAACCAAAATTTTGCAAGACATTTCATGGAACCCCCACTTCACTAAAAGGATAAAGAAACGCAGCTGAGCAAATTTTTTAATCCACATTTTAAGATTAAATATTTATAGGAGAATGCTAATTTTGCTCCTACGATATCAGAGTCATAGGTCATGTGATTAAACAAATGCCTTCCACGCATGCTTTTTAAACAAAACATTGGAGCAGATCTGTATAAATAATCTAAATACATTAAGTTCTTCAAATGTCAGTCACAACATGAAATATTTGTCACAACTTTATTCTAACTCCCCCAGTTAGAATAAAGAGATTTAGATGATTAATTTTCAATGTTTACTTCCTATATTTAAGAGCTAATATAATTCCACAGTTTCTGCAACTTTCTTGCTAGCCCAAATTCTTTCTAAGACCTTCTAATGCATTTATTTTCTTTTTAAAAGGTATATGTGATACCTATCAGGGAAAAATATCATGGTCACTGGGCTTAAAGGAGCAGAAGAGGACAACACAGTAGAAAAAGGTAAAATACTGAAAACATTCCTTTTATGAGGTTTCCAGCTTCACATGCAGAAAAATCTGGCTTTTGTTGGGCTAACCATCCAACCCTTACTATCATTAGACTTCCTATGCTCTGTTCTAACCCCAAATCCTACTGGGTTCATGACCTTTTCAACAAACAAATATAAGTTTTACTAGTATTGGCATAAATTACCATGTTGAAAAGTTTAAAAATATTAAAGAAGAGCTCTTGCTATGAACAGCTGAAGAACTAATGTTTAGTTTTTAGGAAAACAATTAATTCCTGAGTCTTGGAGGGCATATGTAGGGGCTCTCTGGGTCTTCTCCAAGTCCTAGTGCTCAGGAGAGTGTGTGAGTTCTAAGACTTTTAAAAGCTTCCCTCGACTTTGTTGAGGGTCAAACACATGTGCCAATGGAGATTGTGAATCAGGAACCCTAAACTTGACAGAGTGAAGGCATTGTAACACTGCTTAAGAATCAAATTATATGGGGTTTTGGGCAGTTTTTTTTCAAATGGAACAGACTTATACGCTGTTCTTTTCAGAAATGATGCAACCTATGCTCTTTTCACAAATGATGCAAATCACCTATTAAATTTCACAGGGGTCAAACTTTTACCTCAAATCACTGAAGATTTACCAAAGTGGATTTATTAGTAAATACCACACTTAGAATTGAATTAAATGTGACTATTGGCCACTAATCAACTTTTGGCTGACTTCTGCTCCCAGGCTTCCATTTTCACAAAAAGTTTTATCATGCAGTTTTAAACCAGACTACACAACTTTCATTCCCAGACAGACATTAAAAAGTCATATTAGCTGAAGGTTTATACATTTTACTGGTCAAAAGCAGCTTCTTTTATTTCAGTAAGGTAGTATATATATGTATAAAGTAAATATTGTCTGCTTGTGTCTTGTTCATGCAGCAACTTACATTCTATGATTCTGTTTTGAAAAACTGAAATATCATTGACCCTCTGATACAAGAATTACAGTACACAATTTCTATTTTTCTTACGTTTTGGCATAATTCAAACAATAGATAAACTTTCTAAAAAAATGTGAAGCACAACCTCTCAAAAGTTTCACCTGTAATCATTATTCTTTGCTTTTCTTCAAGCAGTGCATGGGGCAATTCTTCAAAAGAGATGGCATAATGCATGATAGACATCTGCTTACTCCATTCTTGTCATTTAAGAATAACTAAAGTTTTACTTAAATTTATATTAAAAGACAATTATACAGATAAATTATCATTAGTAATAAAAATATTCTAATGAAGCAATCTTGTAAACTAAGACCCTCAACAGACACTTGATGCACCACTACACTGGAAGTCAAAAAGGGGTTCAATGTCCTGCATTTTATAAATCACAAAGTAAAAGTGAACTTGATTGAAGACTCATTCCGCATTTCAATGACTGAGAACTCATTTATATTTAAAATACACAAGTATGAAATTTCATTTTTAACTAAAGAAAAACTAAGTAATGATAAGAATACTGTGATTTTTAGCTTGTGATTCTAAGACCTGGCTGTATACAATACTTGGAGTTACCACTACACACACTTAATTTCCAAAACTATAATGCCCTTACATAATTGTCAGCAAAAAGTTGTCCTGTTAAACTGGCTTACCCTTTTTTTGGTGGAGGAAATAACAAAAACTAAACTACTTTGGCCTAATGAGCACCTAGTCAATAAACTTTCTGTGCCCCAAGAAGCAATATTGGTCGATTCCATCAAAGAATAACACAACCTCAGAGTGTTCCTCCAAGCTGTTTCTTTCAAACCACTGCCACCGATTCATCTTGTCATCAGCCAACTTCTCATTCAAATTCTGTATTTCCATTAGGCACTGACAAAGGCACTTATTAGAAGAGACACATGCAGCTGGGTGTCATCACAGCAATGCAATCACTGTTCCATGAACCAATACACAACATATTTGACTGATGGTTAAAATTCAAATATTTCAAGCCTCTATTTAAAAAACTCTTGTAACTTTTGCTATCAAACAGGAGGAAAAAAACCCCATCCTTTTGAAGTAACTGGAATGACCAGAAAAAAGCATTGTGCATCCTACTGAGAGCACAACTGAATGCCTGTAAGAGCAGGGCCAGTTGCAATTTCAGTCTTCACTACATATCGTGCTTGTATTTAATACGTCAAACAATGACCAAGACAATCATTGGCATTGAGTAGCATATTACTCTTTTAAAGATTTTCTAGCACAGCAAGTGCTACAGAATTCTACAGATCAAGAAGTTAGCAAAAAACTGAGGACCAGTAGTAATGGCCCAATATTGGCTAAGTTAGCAGATGGGATTTCTACCACAGAAAACTTTTAGTACCATGTACTAAGTGAGAGACAGCAATGAATCAAGATCCATCCACTTAATTATTTCTACTGAAAAGCATGTGGCAGAACTTCCCTGAATTAGACTTCAAACATGACTGTACTTGAACATAACTTCTGAAAAAGCCCCCATTTGATTTTATTGATACCAGTATTGGAGAATACATTGATCACCCTCATAAATTGTTCTGATAATTACAATACACATCTCTTGAGTCTGAATTGTTTTATAACTACTGTTCAATCTCATTTGATTCTCAAAATGTTCAAAAGCCTGTTCCTTTATGAATATACATGGTTTATAAAGCTATCGCTTAACTACCTTTTCAAGAATAAGCCAAGACACTTAATTATTTAAAACAGGTAAATGACACAAGCCCATATAAATCATTACAATATATTTATTGTGCTACTGTTCATTCTAACAACATTTGACTGATAGAGGTAAGCATCTCACATTCCACTTTCTCTCATGACCATCTTTACTGTATTCCATACACATATTCCATAATTCATCTATAAGTGGTATCAGTCAGCAATGCTAGTACTACAAAGACCATACCGTTTCTCTTTCAACCCTTCTTCTTCTTTAGCCCCTACCCCCAGAAAAACCCAACACCTGTATTTTTTCCAGTGCTAAAAAATTGTTTTCTTAAAACCTGGTAAAAATTGAGAGTAACAATCTAGCTTGATCCACCCTCATTCTTTCATTTAGCTTAGATGCAAATGAGTGAATGCAAATGCCAGCAAATAGGCAAATTTGAGCTTGACCAGGTATTCTCTGCTATCGAACAGCTAAAATTACCTACTTTTAAAATTACCTAGTATGCAGTTTTCACAGTTCAATGTTTAGAAGACATTTCTATTCCCTCAAATCGGGAGCAGTAGTTTTTCCCCAAACAACTTGCATCCATTCTCTGAAGCATCACTACTTGTTATTCCGTACTGCTAAACCTTATGCAGCTGGCCTGTTTGTATTTAAATAAGAAATACAAAAATTGTCTCGTAGAAAAAAAAGTGCACACACTCGCCCTAAAAAGAAGGGAGGATATGTTTCAAATCACAGTTACACATCTTTTCTTGCTGTTGTGTTTCTAATAAATTTACAGGGGAAGGTTAAAGCCCTTCAGGTTAGGCGCTCTGATGTAACAGAACTGGCACACTGAGTAGTAAGAAGATGAAGTGACCAAGTCATTAAGGAGAGATGATCTGATCAACATCTTCAGATTGACAGTTATGTGTGGGCTTTACTGTAACAAAAATAAATACACCTGCCTCACCAGACCTGACCTGGGCCCTCAACCAACAAGTATCACTCACACAGAGCAAGAAACAGATCATCCATAGATGTATCCATTCCCTGGATAACAAATTCAAGATCATGTCACACCTGAACAATGCAACTAATTAGCATTGCACTTATATAAAAATTTCAACTGCTTGTCCTCAGGACCTACAAAGTATTGAATACATTTTCCTCACAAAAGCAAATTCCAGGAACTGAAATTAGTCAGTTGCATGCTTCTCAAAGTATACTTTTGAAAAGAAAGCAAAGGTATGGCACAAGCAACCTTACTTTTAAGAGAAAATTTCTTGATGCAGAACTAAAAAGTACACAATTTATAAGAATGTTCTGAAATAGGAATAATTTTTAAAACTGTGTTAAAACCACAGGGATGACCCTCAAATTTGTTTCTTTCACCAAGACCAAATTAAAAGAAATTTATATAGCTTAACTTCTAATTCCTTTCTTACATTCTTACTTCAAAGTCAGATTTCCAGCAGATATCCAACTGTTGGCTTAAAAAAAAAAAAAAAATAAAAAAAAAAATCCCAATGCTTTTATCTTTGCTACTGTCTTCAAGGATCTCCTCCAAACCCCCAACTTTATGCATGTTTGAATCTTACATCCCATCCTGCATTCATTACTTCACCCCATTAACATTCCATGCAGAGAGCCCTTTGCTAGTTTTACGAGGCGAAACCACAGAACATCAGGTTAACAAAGCCCTGCCGAGAACATTCCCCTCAGTAAAACTGTTCATCGGGAGTCTGTTTACATGGATTTGCAATGACTTATTAGTGTTAGAGAACTGAAGGAAAATTAGAAAGGCTGGTAATAAGAATACAAGACTTATCTCTACATCTATAAAAAATGCTGACCAATTTATTCCTCATTATTTCATCATATTGCTTATTAAATGAAATTTAAAACACCTAATACATTATTTTATCTCAGAACTTGTTTGTTTGTTTTACTCAGTTGGCTATAAGGTGGCAAAAGGAAAAGGCTTTATGGCTTGTAGGACATGTGAACTAATGTTTTGTCAACTGTTTTAACTTACAATTATTATTACTTTGGCACCTGTAATTCATTTCACCATGTGAATGGCTCAAGTCAATCCATATTCTCATACTCCACATACATGAAGGGGCAGACTGGATGGGGCTTTGAGCAAACTGCTTTAGGGGAAGGTGGAACTTGATGACCTCTAATGTCCCTTCCAACCCAAACCATTCTATGAAATTACAATGTAGTAGTTGTGAAACTTATGTATGAATAATATTAATTTCATAACTAAATTATTATTAATGCACAGATTTAAATTAGTGTAAACATGTATATACACCCACAATAACACACAAGCATAACACCTAGCCCTGCCTACAAGGCTTTATTTGAAGTCCTCTTTATTCAAAAGTTTCTTCCTACCTTGCAAAGATACAGGAGTTCTTTTTGTCTTTCAATAGGGCAATAACAATGTTTGCATTCATTTTAGATTGAAAAAATGTAATAAAAATACATGGATTTATGGCTATAAAAAAATTTAACTCCTCTAATAGGAGTTAAATTAATTAGTCAGTGCTTCACCGAGCTTGCAAAAAGTGAAAAAAATTAGATGTTACCGTTATTTTGGTTTTAAGAAAGGATTAAAACAAACCATAAAATTAGATCTTAAATAAAACTTAGAATGGAGAAGAATGCTAAATAATGGCCATATACTTAAGGTTTGCACAAGATACAGCTGTTTACTTTTAAGTATTTTCTCTATCTACTAAAACAACATTATAGGAATATAAGATTTTATTGATACACGATGGAGGATTTTTAACTCGTATAACAGTTAATTACATCTCAACAAACCATCCTTGTATCCTTCCCTTTTTTAAGTTACCATCACTAGAATAAAACTATTACTACAAAAGCATGTACATAAAATGTTGATTTGGGGTGGTTAAGTTAGATGACTTACACTTTATCTAACAAATTTAAAAAAGAACAGAATGAGAAACTATCTTGAAATTATGACTGCCACAGGAAATTTCAATTCAATGTCTATTTTTATTAACAGGAAATATTTACACACTCATATACACATTTTACTGTGAATTTAAGGACAAAACCTGCCACTTGGAATAACTTCCAACTAAGATTTTCTACATTTTCCAAAGGCCGTTTAAGCTTAGTAACACAGAAATTCTAATGCTGAATTAGTTGGTTTCATAATGTACCATTTCTCATTAATAGAAACATAGTGAAGGTGGTTCAAGTAAGAATTATTTGCTTGAGTGCTTCCAATTTAATTCTCATTGCAAACCCTACCAGTGACACCAAGTCTTATTTATACAACTACTACACAACTCCACAGTAACTTAAAATCTCTACTTAGTGGCAACACATTGCTAAGATGCTAATTTTACTTTTGTCCTAAAAAGACGAAAAAAAAAATTGTTAAGGACAGACATAAATAAGAAATGCCATTTTTATAGGGGACATTACTGATATAGTGCAAACTTAAAGACCATCTCCAGTAGGCAGCCAACTGCATTGAGAAATCACTACCAAATATATCCAAGGTCTGCAACACAACTTGTTCGACCTCCAGTAAAAGGCCGCCTCTTTCAGGCAATTGCTTGTTGTCGGTCCCTTGGGTGGTCCAAGACCTGGGTGGTCCAGTGAGTTCAGCTTGGACAGCTTATTTCAGATTTTACTGTATTTAACTGTCTCACATCACATTTTATTCTTCTGGAGAAAGAATTCAAACTTTACTAAAACAAGAAACAGTCTCTTATTTAAATCTTGCTTCCTGAACATGAATACAAGTCTTATGGGAAAACTGTATCACAAAACCAAACAAACAACAAGCTTTTACACTACATCATTCCAAAATGAGATGAAGGACCCTAAGGACCCAAAACAATCCTGAACACAACATCTGCACAGTAGTTTGAAATCCTTAAACATTAAGACTACTATTCATGCTCTCACACCACAATTTCCAACATATCCACCTGGCAGAATTGTTGAGAACATCATTTTTTTCTTGTAAGTGTGGGATGTAAGAAGGAAGAGAGTGAGTCAGTGCACGTGAGGTCGATCCCTCCACAGTTGGCTACACTGCTTCTGGCACCTGGCTGAGCTCTGCTTTGATTGTCACCCTGCACTTGACAGGCTACCTGTCCCAGTGTGAACTTGTTTGAAAAACAATGGCTCCATGAGGCATTTCTATTAAAACTGGTTCTTAAGATTGTTGCTATCCAGAAAACAAAAGTGGACCAGGTACCAAACTCTCACATTTATCCCAGAAGCAGAGAATGATGGCACTGGATGCAGCTGGATGAAGCTCCCAACAACACTGTTGCTACTTTTCAGTACTTCCCAATTGAGAATTGTTGTCCAATTGCTTTTTCTTAGCCCTATTGCAAATTCAGTTTTATCCTTCATTTTTCTTATAACATCAGTGGTTACTTTTTTCTCCCTTTCCATATTATTCATTATTTATATTTTACATGAAGAAATAAAGATAATTTAATTATCTTCATTATCAAAATTCATAAACTTTTCAGTAGATATTTCAATTGTTTCACACAGTGATGTAAGCATTCACTGCAGTGTAAGCAGATTAAAACTCAAAGAATATTTCAGTAACATTAATTTTGCAGACTTAAGGCAGATACCGAAAAACATTAGAAACACTAGATGTACAAGTAACTGGAAATAATGAACAATAAGTAAACAAAAGAATATGAAAATAACTCAAAAAAATGCTCATTTTAAAAAAAAACCAAATTATTTTGATTAAAATCAGAAATTTCAATTTGAATGGGAGGGGAACAGTAAGCAGCATTGCTACATTTTTTCTACAATCAAAAATATGTTCTGAATTTTCAAATGTACTTCCTCTTATTTTTTTTAAACAGAGGTGATTATATCAAAACAATTCTTTACATGGTAGAGAAAACTTACAATTAATGAAGGTCAAAAAGTTATGAAAGATTCAAGAAACACACTAGCAAAGGCTTGAACTACTATTATTATCTTCCAAGCTGCCTTCAGGAGGCTTTAGCAATAATGCTGCTGAACAAGTTTTTTATCAGCTTCAAACTGAGTCAATTTAACATCATATATTATAAAAACCTACTTCATGCTTCTTATTTATTCTTATTATTACTGTGTTAGACGTTACACCTTGCCTCAACTCATGACATTCTCAGAGAAGAGGAACTATTACTGGTCAATAGATGATTCTTGAGGGTAGTATTGGACTGAGTTTAAAAATAACCACTGTCCCATGTTCCATTGAACACAATCCTCTGCCTTTTGGAGAAAAAAAATCCAAGATCTCAGATATGAAATTTATACAATAGACTTTATTTTTATCATAACTATTTAATATTTAAAATATAATTTTAATATTTTAAATGCAAAAATAATAAATATGTTTATTTAATAAACTAATTCCTTCCTATCAGCATTAACACTAATAAATTATGCAGCACCCAGAAGTTACCACATCAGCCCAGCAAAGACAATGAGCAAGTCCAACAGAGACATTGATTTGGGAGATTGTCTTTTTCTCTCTCAAGATCAGACAGCCTGTGACACTTGAAGAGGGGAAAACCAGCCCTAGAAAAAATACCTGTATTTGTTTAATTTAAATATATTTAAATAGTTTTAGCAGGCAAAAGTAATCTGTATTCTGAAAAGTAAAGAAACGTCAGACAAAAATCCTTCCTTAACCCAAGTACAAGCTCCAATTACCTCCTATGAAACCTTGCTGTGGGACAGAACCAGGATTTGAAGCAGCAAGGAAAAAAACCAACTTGAAATATACCTATGTCTTAAGCAATAAACATATTTAAAAACCTTCAGTTGTAGAATTCTGCTGTGCTATTGACTTTCATATGGAAAATGTATGAGCAGCATATGTAAAACTGCTCAAATCATTCTGCAGTTAAACAAACAAGCACATGCCTAGAGGGGACAGAAGAAAGTAACTGGTCTCCTGATGATGAATAGCATTAACTTGCTCTGGCTTGCCAAGTCAGTGAGCGGTGTGAATTTA
Organism: Cettia cetti; assembly: GCA_013401135.1. NCBI lineage: Eukaryota > Metazoa > Chordata > Aves > Passeriformes > Sylviidae > Cettia > Cettia cetti. The sequence continues at coordinate 495,714 of VZUI01053519.1, forward strand.
ATGGCAATTAGCCCAGATCAAAGTTGAAGTACCATGAACAAAGTAGGTAAAACTGGCAGTATCAAAGAAGGGAAGCATATCATGAGTGAGTAAAAAAAAAAAATTACTTTGATTTATTTATAATGTTTGCAGCTGTTAATGAAAAAGGACAGATCTTTACAAAATGTTTGTTTTCCAAACAGTATTACTGATTAAGCAGATTTCCAGGAGACTGTTTTCCTGGGTAAATTGGCAAAAAAACCTGTTGGCAAAGAAAAATATTCAGTAATAGCTTCTATTGTGGACACACTGCACAGAATGGTATTTTCTCAAGAAATTGAACTGTGAGTCAAAGTCAAGCATTCTCCCTCCTACCTGGCAAACAATTTATCAGCCATTGAAAGCAACAGAAAAAATTCACAGGTGTCAGAAAGAGGTAGAAAAGGAGAGAATTCATGTGTTTTACATGCAGTAGGCTTTAGGGATTATTAGTAATAGGAAAAATATTCCTGTCATTAAAACTACATGTCTTAATTAAGAGTGAAATTAAAAAAGCTGTAAATGTAAAACGTGCATGAATGATCTGGAAAGAACAGCTTCAGATTTTATTTTTTTTTTAAGTTTAAGGAGACCTCCATGTCCACATAATATTAGTAGGAATTAAACTCCTATTTCAAATATTAGATGTTTATAAGACCTACAGCATGCTCACTAATACCTAACTACTATCACTACAAAATTCCAGTCTTCAGTGATACCTTCCAACTAAAAGTCTGAAAATATTCTCATGGCATTTCCCATAGCATTTCCCATGGATGTTAACATATATTTTTGCAGATGAAATGATACACAGAGAAGTTAAATAATTAGCCAGAAGCAGCAAGTTAAAAGAAGAAATTGAAATAAATAAGATCCCTTCTACTGTAATCACTCTCCTACTCTTTTAACAGAGGTAAAATAATAAGCAACAAAATCAAGTTGCAATCTGTTTGAATTAAGTGTACTGAAGCTAGGCATAGAAAAATGGTGCAGTATAATAAACAGCAACATATTTTTGACCATAAGCTGAAGGGTAAAGACCCAGCAGTACTTTAGCAATTAGTCAGTGATGTTTATGAGAGATTTCCTTGAGCAAGGACTAAGTTTCTCAGAAGATCAAAGATAATTGGTGTTACACTCTGCCCTAACCAGACCCAGATTCACACTTTCCATTACTTATTTACATTGATCTTATGACTATTTTTATAGATATCCATCAGAATAAGTGTGCTTTTACTCTTTTACTAATATTTGTTTAATTAAGTTAATTAATTACAGGTTAACTGAAATGTCGTACAAAAGACCTCACGCAGCTTTCAAAGTGTACTGGGAATCCTAATCTTTTTTTTTTTCTCTTTTAACTAGCAGTAAGGATGAAGTCAATAAATTGTCAATTAATAACATACTTGCTTTGATGGCTCTTCAGTAATTTACTTTCATACCACTTCATAAATTTCTTAGAAAAACTTCTGGGATCACTGATACAGTACCCCTGCCATGGGAAAATTTCGTTTAAATCTGCTCTACTGCCAATAAACCAATAAGACTAACAGTCTGATAATCCTCCCACACTACACTGTTTAGGTATATGCACTCAAGCAGCAAAAGTTTAATTTGTTCCACTAATGGCACAGAAAACTACTCAAACTTATTCACCATATAAATTTGAACTTCAGTCTGCTACTTTTTGTTATTCCTTGGGCAGAAAATTTAAGCTATTGGATGCTTTGTAATTCAGTCTATTTTATCTTTTCCTTGATCTAAAGCATAACAACAATAAGGGACACTTATCAGCAACTAAATATTAAACTGCACTTCACAGAAAAAACATAATAGAAAGTCTGAATATTATTTGCATTGGCACACTAACATGCAAGGCACATTCTGCTGTTCTAAGTAGGTGCAATGTTATTCTGAAACTACTAAAAGCAGCAATGTTAGCTGCCTTGGCTGTATTTCAAGTTGCCATACAATAGCTTTTGTTTAGAATTTCTAGTTGGATAACATGTACTTTATTAGGTACAGCCTATTTGTTTGGAAGATAATTTATAAAAGCACAGGAAGAATTCAGTAAAGAAGCCATATAATGCTAAAAACCTGATTTTCTCAAAAGTGGTAATGATAGTATTGATAATGGTTAATATAAACTAAAAGATCTATAATGTAAAAGATAATTTGGCATGCAAAGTTCATTTAAAAGTGCTGCACATGTCATGACAGGACAAGGCCAGCTGGAGTTCCTTAAAACAAGTAACAAAAAGCTTTTAAGATTTTAAGACAGTTTATTATTACCATCCTATCTTATATAGAAAATTTGTTGAAAATAACAGGGAAAATTCACTACACATATACACTAAAATGTGTGTGTGTGTATATATACATATATATATATATATACACACATATATATATATATATATATATACACACATATACATACATATAGATATACAGATATTTATACACATACACACTATATTTTCTATCCCACATATACTGAGGAGAGTTTGTCTGCATTCCCCTAAAAAAAAAGTCAATCACATTCCCCTAGTACTGACAGCAATAGGTAGAATTTGTCAAAAACCAAGTGTTTGGCTAGCATTCCTCCTGGGGTATGAAGAACCAACTGGAGATTTTCCAAAGGGACTGACTTATGGGTAAACGAATTAAAGAAATTGTCCTCCTGTTCTACTATAATCCTCTGGGAAACAACAACATCTAGAGCTAAAAAGATTAATATTTTCTCTTAAGATGGAGCTCTACAATATATTTATAGGGCTATGTCACAGAATGCACCATGGACTATACCATCATTTTTCTAAGCTTTCCTCACAAATCTCAACAATACTCAGATTCCCTTATTCATAGATACAATGCAAATTCTGTTCTCTCCTTATATACATGTATAGCTAAACATGAAAACATTTAGGAAAATTATACCAGCTATCTGATAAGTGTATATTCCCACTTTTCCCAACCCTAAATAAGAAATTGACCCTGGCTCTTCAAAATTCTTATTGTGGCATTCCAGTTTAGGAAATGAAAGGTAAGAAGAGGGCTGTGTCTCTTGAGAAAACAAAATTCTCTGAAAAAATGGAAATTAGTAGGACTGCAAGCTGGGTTAGTTTCATGCTTTTACTAGTTAATTGCTTTTAAAAATATTGTTATTTACTACACTGTTTCTACTTCTACTCCTAGAAATGTTTCTAATGTTCCAATGGTGGTGAGAGTCACAGCCCAGTTAGGTGTGAAGCCCAACCAACTATCCACAGAGACTGGATCCAAGGCTCAGGAACACAAACAGCAGTGCTCCATGCTGGCTGCTGTGTATGAGCCAACAACTACCCCTAGGAGAGAATTAAGGAAAAAGAACATGCAGAGCTACCTCTACTATACAGAAGTGGAAGAACTTCGCTCGCCCCATGTTGGTAAGCATGGCAGGAACTCAGATGTTGCTTTATTTCCTCAAAGTCGGGTCCAAAATGCTGCTGTGAGTCTGAGTTGTACTGGCTCCAGTATAGCAGCATTCATTTGCAAGTGTTTCGCTATGGGGGGACCTCACAGAAAATGAATGAAAAACATCTTGTTCCCTTAGCATTACCTCATGCTACTTGTACAACTATGCTTCTTAATTACCAATTTCTTTGCTCTTAAGAACAAGTGTTCTGGAGTAACGTACTTAATTCACATCTCAAAATAGAGAAACCTTTTACTGGAGCTACCTCAGCAGCTCCCATTTGAGAAGGGGTGAAAAAATGTGAGAGCTAAATCCAAATAGGGCCAAGCCACAGTAAAGGCTACAAGGGTTGGTGCATTCTTACTGCAAACATCCCTCCATCATATACTTGCAGCAGCCCAATAGAGAACCTCAGCAGAAAACAGCAATGCAAACCCATCCAAAATGCTCCACTTTATGCAACTGTGTAAGATAAAATACTGTCCTCCCTGGTTATATAGAATCATAGAATTGTTTAGGTTGGAAAAGGTTTTAAGGTCAGAGTCCAACCACCAACTCGGCACTGCCAAGTCCACCACTAAATCATGTCTCTAAATACCACATCTAGGTGTCTTTTAAATGCAGTCAAGGGACAGTAATGCAATCACTTCCCTGGGCAGCCTATTCCAACACCTGACCACCTTTCCAGTGAATAACTTTTTCATAACAACCAATTGAAATGTCCTTTAGCACAACTTGAAGCCATTTTCTCTTGTCCTATTGCTCGTTACCCCTGAGAAGAGGAAGAGACCAGCCCCCACCTGGCTACAAACTCCTTTCAGGCAGTTGTTGAGAATTAAGGTCTCCCCTGAGCCTCCTCTTCTCAAGGCTTAACAACTCCAGCTGCTTCATCTGCTCCTACTAGGACTTACCCTCTAGACCCTTCATCAGCTCCGTTGCTCTTCTCTGGACTTGCTGCAGCACCTCCACGTCCTCCCTGAATTAAGGGGCCCAGAACTGGACATAGCATTGGCCACTGGTACGGCCTCACCAGTGCCCAGTATGAGGGGACAATCACTGCCCTGGTCCTGCTGGCCACACTATCCCTAACACAGGTCAGGATGCCACTGGCCTTCTTGGCAACCTGGGCATGCACTGGCTCACTTCCAGCCACTGTTGACCAGCACCCCCAGGTCCTTTTCCACAGGGCTGCTTTCCAGCCACTCTGCCCAAGTCTGTAGAACTGCATGGTGATGTTGTGACACAAGTGCAGGACCCACCATTTTGCCTTGTATAACCTCATACTGTTAATCTCAGCTCATCAATCCAGCCTGTCCAGATGCCTCTGCAGACCATCCCATGGTCCAGCAGATCAACACTTGTGCCTGACTTGATGTCCTCTGCAAACCGTCTAAAGGTGCACTCAATCTCCTTGTCCAGATAAAGATATGAAGCAGAACTGGCCCCAACATTAGGCCCTGGGGAACCCCATTAGTGACTCCTTACCAAATGGATTTAGTTTCATTCATCATCACTCTCAGGGTCTGGGCAACCAGCCAGTTTCCTACCTAGTAAAGAATACACCCATTCACATCATGAAAAGTCAGTGTCTTCAAGAGTGTGCTGTGTGAAACAGTATCAAAGGCTTTATTAACACACAGACAACATTCACAGTCCTCCTCTCATCCATTGGGCAGGTCACCCTGCCATTGACAGAAATCAGGTTGTACAAGCAGGACAACCTAATCTCACACTGGCTGCATCTGATCCCTCTGGCTGTCCTGCATGTGCCATATGATGACACTCAAGATAATCTGCTGTGTAACATTGCCCAGCACCAATGTCAGGCTGACAGGCTTGTAGTTCCCCAAATCGTCCTTCTGGCCCTTCTTATAGATGGGGGTTACTACTGCCAATTCCCAGTCACTTGGGACCTCCCCAGTTAGCCAGGACCACCAGTAAATGATCGAAGATGGCTCAGTGAGCTCTTCTTCCAGCTGCCCCATCACCCTTGGATGGACCCCATCTAGCTCCACAGACTTGTGTATGTCTAAATTGCATTGGAAGCCATTGACCATTTCCCCATGGATTACAGGGCCTTCATTCTGGTCCCAAGCCTGTCTTCCACGTCAGGGGGCTGGGTACCCAAAGAACAAGTGGTCTTGTCATTAAAGACTGAGGCATTAAGACATTAAGTACCTCAGCTTTTTCCTCATCTTTTGCCACCATGTTTGCCCCTGCATCCAAGATTGGATTGTGTTGCTTATGTATTTACAGAAACATTTTTCATTGTCCTTCACGGCAGTAGCCAGATAAAGTTCTAATTGGCTTTGGCCCTTCTCATTTTCTCCTTTCATTACCTCACAATATCCTTGCAGGCCCTGTGAGTTTTCCAACCTTTCTTCCAAAGGTCATGAGCTCCTCTTTTTTTCCTGATTTCCAACCAAGGTTTATTGTTCAGCCATGTCACACACTTCTCCGTCAGCTCATCTTTCACAGCATGGTCCAGCCTTCCATACCTTTAAGATTTCCTTTTTAAATTACGCCTTCTTGAACTCCTGTGTGCCTCAGAATTGCCTCCCAAGGAACTCTTTCAACCAGTCTCCTAAGAGATCTGCTGCTTCCCCACCCCCCCCTTACTTCAAGAACCAAAAATTCTGTCATTCCATAATTACTGGGCCCAAGAGGCCTTCCACCACCATATCAACTACCAGCACATCCCTGCTCACAAACAACAGACTCCTACCAAAGCCTTGTTGTCCTTTTCTCTCACGCTTAAAATAAACACTCACTCTACTGTCACCATCATTAAGCTCTAGACAACCAAAACACTCCCCAACATCCAGAGCTACTCCAACATTTCTCCTTCCTTGCCTATCCTTTGTGAGGTATTTACAGCAAACCACTGCAGCACTCCAGTTGTGCAAGTCATTCCACCACATCTCCATGATGGCAAGTAGGTCACAGTTTTCCTGCTGCACAAATGGCTTCCAGCTCCTCCTGCTTGATGCCCGTGCTGAATGCATTGATGTAAATGCACTTCAGTTGGACTATTCATTTCTGCCTTTTGGGGACAACAAGCCCTAATTCCTATGTAACCATTCTTAGGTGGTTCCACAGTTTCTAAATATTCAATAACCCTTGTGTCTGCTGCATCCCCAAGCTCCACTGAGGAGGCAGACCACAGTATCCTGCAAACAGTGCCATACTGCCCCCAGGTTTATCTGTAGTAAGCCTGGTTTTATTCCTTTCCTCCTCCAAATCTAGTTTAAAGCTCTTTCATAAGAGCTATATCAAATAACTCTGCTAGGGCTGCCTTGGAAAAAATATGAGTGAAGACTTTTAACTGTCCTATTTCTATCTTTAAGGTGGAATATTCTCACCTCTCCATTTTCCCAGTACCAGGAAGGAAGGCACAATCTCTGAACTGGAGGCCTAATTTACTGCAATTGTGTAGAAAACAGATTCTCCTTCCATCACGATTTTGAGAGAGATATTTTTTTAAGGAAACAAAGTACAAGTCATCTCAACTCTACTTGTAACAGAAAAAACGAAAAAACTACTTGACCAATTCCTGAATGATCCTTAATTAAGCACCCTTGCAGTCTCACCAGCTGCTGTGAGATGGTTATGAATATCCCTGGATAGATACAACATGGACTTTATCTTCTGTCTTCAAAGTGCAAAACAAAGTTCACACTGCCTTACAGATGTTCCAACATGCAAAACTGGATGTTCATGCTCTCACACACTTCTTGTCATAGGAACTTGTACAAAAAGAATAGTGTTTACTTCTATACTAGTGACTTGGAAAGTGTGAGGATACCAGAGAAACATCTGGCACTTCTAATGAAAAATCTCTGTTTCAAGTATATTGGGATGACCACCCTTTGGAATTGTGCAAGAATTTGAAAAAAAATTAAAGTTGAACAGTTAATTTCCTATATGTCTGTCTTTTCAAAGAAAACATGAAATCAAGCTGTGAAGACAAAGAACCTGGCAATGCCATTATCTGCAAAAGACTGTGCAAACAGCGACATCCCAACAGTGCAGAGAGACAGAAATCCTTTTAAAACATGGCTTTTACCAGCTATTATACTCTTACGTTCTTACTGAGCACAAAGGTGGCATTTTTGGAATTGCTACCCACATATGTGCTTTATTTTGATATCTTACACATCTTTGGGATTATTTTTTCCACATTACAAGCACAATAAAAATTAGAGAAAAATGTACTTTAACAAAGCAAATAAGATCTTCAAAAAAAGTTGGAATAATCTGTGCAATAAAAGTGTGCAAAAAAGCAAATATTCTGATTCTTCTGTTCCAATAGCTCTAGAAAATTAAGTTTTGAACTGAGGATATAATGACTACAAAAATATTAAGCTCAGTTAACAATTAAATGATCACACCTCCCTTTAGACTGAAAATGGAGACAACAGCTAGTAGCTGACATCTCACTTCAACATTTTACAGCTGCTTTAAAGACTCTAGACATTTGGATGCATGCATGCATCTTATTTTCCCAGGATTTCAAAGTTCACATCCAGGCTGCTGCTCAGCCATTATAAATGAGTAATTCAAGTAGGGCATGACTGCTTCTTGTATTAACTTGATAAAGATGTTTCAGTCGAAGTGCATCAACAGTTGTGTTAAGTCATCCTTTTCACAGACTTATACTTTGCTTATGTTACCAGTAAAAAAAAAAAGTATTATTGGCTTCAAATTATTATAAAAGTCTTTATACTAAAAATAATGAGTGTTATGATTATTATATTTTATTACCCCTGTTTTGAAAAATATAAATATGCCTTATTTATTTCATTTTGTAATTAAAAATAATTTAATCAGCTAACTGCAACTTACATTAAACTTTCATTTCATTAGTTTAGACAAGCAACTGCTTAAAGAACTGATATGTGCCACTGAAAATACACATCTGTTTTCTGAAAATTACATTCTATCTATAAATTTTTCTGAATGTTGATTTAAAATCACACTTTTAACATAAAAGGTTCATTTTAATCTTATCATTGAATAATGAATTTGTTACAAAACATGTATAAAAGAAGCATTTTGCAATAATTTTCCTGTGTGAAAAATATTAATCCAGGGCTTGGGCTAATACATCTTTCAAATACTATAGTTTGAACACATTTCACTTTCTTGTATAAATCTTCAGGTCACAACCTAAAAGATTATTTGCTCAATACTAAATTACTTTTCTCTTATGACAACAGGGACATAGGAGAGCTCAAAAGTACAGAAGAGAATTCATACTCTTATTTCATTAATTTATTTCTACTGAATACATGACCCAACATGAACATGGTACACTAAAAATAAAAAATAAGCTGTACATGTAATCCATGCAAAGCCCAACGCACAAAAGATGTGCCTTATCAACTTTTACATAAACTGGACATCTGACTGATTACATCTATGCCATGGACATACAGAAAAGCAAAGAATACTATCTAAAAGTGATGATGCATCATCATATGTGCTCCATAACCTTGCCCACTAATGTTGAGCCAGATACTGTATTGAATAATTCTTACATTCCATCTTATAGTCTCTTATTTTTCAAAGCATTGTTTCTATTTACAACATTTTCATTATTTTCCCTACTTTAAGGGGGAAAATTCCTATGATAGTCAAGCCAATCCTAATATTATACTTTATATTGTATTTACACAATATTTGTTTAGGCTTTAATTATTTTTATTCCAAATGTAAAAGAAGCATAGGTACTTTTGAGGGCATCAGGAGATGAGGAGAGGCAGTCAGCTACTTGTTTATTCAGATTATTAATTTGAAGATTAATATTAGGTATCTGAATAAACTTTATTTTCCTTTATTGTTTGCATCATATTATTAGAACATGGTCTTTTTTCCACTGGCATGAGAGTTGTAAACAATGAAATTCAACAAGACATGACTTAAACTCTGGTCAGTCTGACTCCTTTCACATCCACCTTCCCAAAGGTAGTTGTCCATTTTTCCAAGACTCCTGGACATGAGGCAGCATACCCAAAGATATTTCTTCAGCTTGGCACAAACCCCAGGCAAGCGGCCCCAGAAGCTCTACAGCAACAGATGGTGAACCCAGGCTAAATGTGTAAGAGTTGGTAGATGCAGGCAAATTTACTGTAAGAGTTGAAATGTTAGGAACTCCTCATCGCCCTTCCATTCATATTGTCAGAATACCCATTCATTTCATGACCATGAAATGTTCTCAACAATTCAGAAAATAGAACCCAAAAACTATCTGCTATTCTTCAAATATACAGTTTTCTAAATCCCCTGGGGGGAAAAAAAAAATCACTTTCTTTTTTCCAGAAAAAAAAGTATTTTCACCTTGAAAATACATCAGAAATTAGGAAAACACTTTCCTAATGCACTAATAAGCTGTGCTGCAAGTGGTATCAACAATTTGCAGCACAAATGTGTTTGGATGGAAACTTAGAAGTCAGGTCAGCAAATTACTTCGCTCCAGCATATGTTTTGTCTTAACTGAACTGGCTGCAAGACCAGGGCAACACCTAGAATCTTCTCTTTCAGACATGACTTCTGAAAATCATTTTTTTTTTCTTTTCAAAACGCCTTTTTCTCTACTGAAGAGTGTAAATCAGATTAAAATTAAGAATTAAAAATATTTAGCTCTTTAATTAAACTAGACATCCACTCTAATCCTATCACTGCATTTCTCAAATAGATTTAGCATTCCATGTGATATTGAGAATGTCAGGATAACCTCAAATATACCACATTTGTGTCTGAATTTGCTGTACTTAAAGCCTGTTATATAGAGGTACTCAACATTAATGGCTCACATAATACAGGTAAGCTAATTTTAGCTGTTAACGAGAACTGAAAAGTTACACAGTGCGCTGTTTTCCAGATATTAATTTGAAGTATTTCTGCCACCTTACACAAGTACATATTATGTATCTTGAACATATTAGTTCTATTTGAGTGCACAGGTAAAATGAAATTGGCTCAGGAGTGATTAGGTCTAAAGGTTACAAGTGAATAATAGTTCCTGCAGTACTAATTTTTATACAGTTTGCAGATTTCTGAAAACAATAGAGACCGACCTCGAGAAGCTTCACAGCACATGAAAAACTAATTTAAACGTTTCCAAAGTTGTACCCCTTAAAGAGCATCAAAATTACTTCAGTTTGATCAGCTATAGCAGTCTGTCCTAGATTGGGAGTCATCACAGAGGTTACCTAGTTGAATTTAAAAAAATAAAATACCATTAAAATTCTAACCTGCTTTACTTATCCTGACTGTGAACTGTTGCTTTCTACATAAAACCAGCTCTTCAGTCAGTTGGTAATGGCCTAACTTTAAGTGCTGACCACAACTTCATAACATCATAGAAAGAGATTTCTGTGGGAGCTCCCGAATATTTGGGTAGAAAGGGACAAAGTGGTTGAATATTCACTCTGACTGCATCCTAACTCAGAAAAATGAAACTATCAATACATTTGTATTATAACCAGAACATTAGAATTCAGGGAGTGACCTATAGTATTTTTTTTTAACTGCTACACAGCTGAACCATGAAAATCACTGAAAAAAATTAGATTAAGAACAAATATGTTTATATGTATAATAATTTCTGCATTGAAATTAAGATACTTCATTTTGCACTGTTTTTATCAAATGTGCTATGATGTTATTTAATGATTTGTTAAAATTTAAAAAAAAACAGAAGTTGACCTAGTCAAAGTGCATTTACAATTTAACACCAAGAGTCTACTGATTTTCAGTCATATCTATTTAGCATTTCATTACAAAAATGAAGCCATCTTATATGAATCATTTACATTACTAAAGAGGCAGTGAGAGCAATATAATTCAATTACAAAACCTGGAAATAGTTAAAATACTATTTGAAAATAAACAGTTACAGTCCCTTATGCCCATGTCTGGGAAGTGTCCAAATGGAAGTGAAAGATCTTATGGCGTTTTTTCAAAATGGGAGGGAATTATCCCAATACGCTGGCCAACATATATTTTCTCAATTAAAAACAGATTTTAGTGTCCAAAGCTATGTGTCAGCAATTGCTGAGAGCCTATACCTGTCACATTTTCAAAACACTCCAAACCAACAATAAGTATCTAGTCACTTTGCTGAATAATGCTTTTCCAGATGCCATAAGTGGGAAAGGTAAATGCATTTTCATGAAGAAAGGAAGCACAGATACATCAGCCTCTACCATTATGAAAATAGAAATTATAATTTGAACCTACGTGTAGATTTGTTTTTCAATAACAGAAGTGTTAAATATTACTTTGGTGGCCATATGGAACACTTTGATGCTTCCAGATTTTAAAGTGAACAGAAATCCAATGGAACACACAAGCACAAACAAAATAAAGGTAGCAGAAATAATCTTGAATGCCATTCCCTAAATTCCACACATTTAATGAGTTAAAAATTTAAAAAAGAAAAGGTTTTTCAACCACTCTTTTTTAGTTACTTTTACAGAATTTTTTAGGTTATGACCTGTTTAAAGGGAAGGTGGCGAGATTTCCTTTATGTACTTTAAAGCCTGCATACTCTTACTACCGGCCACTCAAGAGCTCAATTCTTTAACTGTCAACTGAAGCTCAAAGTCCTACCCCAAGAACTACAAGATCAACTACATTATCTACAGGCAGAACACTGTTATCCTGAGTTAAAAGAGTAGAAAGAGTCAGAAAATGAGTTTTTACAAAAAATTATAAATCCAGATTAGATGCAGGCTTTCCAATTCCCTCAGTCACATATTTCCCAGTGCAACATCTAAGTCTCCTGCCATTTGCAGTTGCATCCCCATCATCTCAGTGCTTTGCTCTTATTTTGCCCAAACTATTAATCTTAAGTGATTTTATTAAGAAAAAAAATTGGAAAAAAGGCAAAAGTGCTTCTTTGACTAAAGAAATTACCTAACCTCCACAGTGCAGTTGAACAGCACATCTCAAGGTCAGTCAGGACTGAAGAAGTTCAGGGAACTCCACTACAGAGGCTAACTTCCAAGCAACTTGTATGACAGTGTAGGTTTTTTCCCTTTTTTTTCATTTTTAAATATCAATTTTTAAAGTAAGATTGTGCAAAACTCAGAATCCTATTAAATCACAATCTCAGAATTCTAGAACACATGTATTGCTGAAGGATTTATGGCATACTGAGCGAAACTGACCGCAGCATAAGCAGAGGGATGAAAACACCTCTTCCCCAAGAGGATTTGCAGAATTACTTGAGGGAAAGTTGAACAAGCTGTCTTATTCCTTCATTGTGCAATTACCTTTCTATAACCAGAACTTACTGGCAGCTGCCAGATTTGTCCAACTCACTGGAAGCAGTCTCTTAATCTAGTTAGCATAGTATAGCATGTCCCTCCCTGCTGCTACTCCTATGGACATGAAATCTACAATTGCGGCCAGCAGAGAAGAGACTGCACTTGAGGACAAGTTGACTTCTCTCTCTTAGAGAAAGTCTAAGTGCTGGATCTTTGCAAGACAGTAGATATAGTGGTGATTCAAACCTGGAAAAATATTTGATATTTAACATGGCTGTAGTGCACAACATAATGAGGTTGTGAGAGTAATGGCAGAGGATGGAGCACACACAAACTGGTGAATGTTAAAAGAGGCTCTTACCTTCTCTTCCTTGGTATTAATTAACTGGGCATTTACCACTGTTACCAACCTGCTCCTCCCCACAACATTCTCCCTTCCTGAATATCTCAGCAGTACCACCATCTGCTGCCCTTGCCTGAATTTCAGCTAAACTTAAGATGTCATTTTGTTTGCTACAATCAACTAATTGAAAAATCACCAGAGAGAAAGGGAGAGAGAAACTGCATTACCACAAAATACTTTTGCCCACAAAGTCTGTCAGAAAGAAAACTTCCAAATATAGCCTTTCCGTTCAGGCACTTGAACTGCTATTTTAAATCAAAGTTTGAAAACCACAGGACATTGCCAGAAATTTTTTTTCTAAACATGTATACTTACCAAATTTAAATCCACCCTCCAAAGTAAGCCTACATGAATACTGTGTTTTCAGTAACTCACACTATTAACATTCATATTTTTCCAAGGAAAAATATAAGAATAAACCAGATTTTAAAAGCAATTAAGAAGATAAAAATTCTGTGCACTGCCTGAGCACAGTTCTCAAAAGACCAGAGTCCTGGCAACTATCATAATCCTTTTGAAATTGCGCATATTAAGATTAAAGATCACTTTGTTCCTCTATTCCCACAACTAGTTGGTATGGTAAAAAGATCAGTCTCCTAGTTTTATATGTAACATCTTTAACATTTGCTCCCCTTTCTGTGCATGTGATTAAATGTAACATTTTCAAATCCCAAAGTTCTGAGAAAAACATAAATCCTTGTCCACAGCTGCTGTTTGACTCTGGAAACACATGCATTTTCTTTTCAAGCATCTACCATCAAAAAATCCCAAAGGAATTGAACTGGAGAACACCTGCATCTCTTCATTTAGTTCCAATAACAGAGTCTAAACTTCAAAATTACAAAAATAGATGCTATGTTCAGCTGCAGTTACATTCTCCCCCTAATTCCCGTGAACAAAAATGCTAAGAGCATGAAATCATTCAGGCAAGCTCTGTCATCGATAGGATAAGATTTTTTGCACCAGAAGCCCAGTGGGAACTTGATAGAAAACTGGCAACAATTACAGATAAAGTACATAGTGAAATCCTCAGGGAGAGAAAAGGAAATGCAATAAGATAGATGGGTATAATTTTTACACATTTATGTCCAAACCACAAATGTGAATTGTCTTTAATTACTCCAATATACTAACCATTTTTATTCATTCATTGTGTTAAATCTTTCCAAAATACTTCAAATTGGACTACGAACTCTCTTTTACTAGGACTTTTTAACTTACTTACTTACTACCACAAGGACTCAATTAAATTAGAAGTTTAAAAATGCAATTGTTCCAGCCTTAAAATTCAGACTAATATCCCTAGTGCAAGCAGTCAAAATTTAACTTAAAAATATGTCAATGACACACTTTTTTAACTGCAAAAAGAGGAAGTTGGGGGGCATATATAGGTGTACATGCATAAAACCAAACATATCTCTAATCTCTCACCTCCTTTCTATTAAGTTCTAACAGATAAAAATCAGATGGTTTACAATAATAAAAAAGTTTATGGTCCTGCTGGTACAGCTTCTATGGCAATTTTTTCATAATTGAAGATAGTCTTTTTTCAGTTATTTTTTTCCTTTTGGCGTGGGAAGGAGGGAATGGAGTGATCTCATCTAAATTAAAATACTGATAGAGGAAAAAAATTCAGAAGTTTTTGGAGGTTTGAGAAACATATCACTTAAACAAGAAATACCAACTTTTATAAGGTTGAATGTTTTCTCTGCAGCCTTTATGCAGCTTTGACAAATTAGAGAAGCCTTCCCACTCTTGCTTTGCTCCACTGAGTGTATTACAAATTTAACACATAAGAGCATATTAATACAAGTACTTTTGTTTACTCCCTTATTTCACTGCTGCATTATTGACTATTTAAGCTGATCTCATAGAAAACTTTATTAATTGTATTTTTTATTTTTGTTCCTCTTGATTTATTTGTAATAAAGCTGTCCATACACTGGCTGCGCATGCACTCCCAATTATTCAGTATGGCAAACCAAATAGAGCGCAATCAGCTCACCTCATCTATTCAGCAGCTGTTCATAATTAACCACTAACACCAGCACTCATTTTGAAATCTCCCTCTTCTCTCAAAAGCCAGGTGAAACAAACAAGGTCTGCAGCTTGCTCCCAGGGTTAATAAAGCCAGGGTTATTTCAGAGAAAGAGTAAGAAGAGCTTCCCAAGCCCTGGGGTAACGGAATAATCTCCTCTCTTGTACTTATTTTATATGCTGCAGTTTAAAGACTCAGGAGCATATTCACTGATTTTTTTACAACTATGCATAGAGATACCTGAGGCAGTTTTTCATACAACTGATCTAAATTAAAATCACAACATTCAGACTTGTATTTAAGGACTAAAAGTCATATTTACATTCTTTGTCCCTAAATACTTCATTTTACATAGGTAGATAAGTTTTCCATGTGATAATGACACTTTATGCATCAAACACTAGATCACTCCTGACAGGTAATCATAAATATTTGCACTTGTTTTATACTTGTTACACATTGTACATGTTACACATCTTATGCTTTAAACGCTGCCCTTTTTGAAAGTACTGTTTAGAGCTTTTTCCTTTGATGGTTGTACTCAATGCACTAGGGTACTACTAGAACCATATTCTTTTTCCTCCTCTCAACAGCACAAAAAAAAAATTGCAAAAAAGAAGATGATATGTCAAATGCTCTATCCATCAGAATGTAAATACATCCTCTTTGCAGTAAAAGGAAGTTGCACAACCATCTTGCTCACCCTGGATCATATGATTCAAGTGATACAATACAGTTGACGATGCAACGAGGAGAAGGAACAGTCCCCTCCCTGTTTTCTGGGTAAATATGCCCTGATTTATTCAAGAATCTCATGCCATTTGCACAACCTCCTCCTGAGCCTTTTGTATCCAAACAGCTGCTTTGATTTTTGATCAAGTAGTTTTCCATTCAATTTAATAAATTAATTAGTCCAAATTCCTACTACAGAACATTATATGCAACATTATTAGGAAAAATTCCACGAACAGCACAACTTCAGTACTGCACAATCACCTCCAGTAGGACAGCTTTAAAAAACCCTTTTACTCCCAAGGGACGAGTTTTTTCTGTGAAATTATCCAGTATAGCTTTTTAAACTTCCAGAAGTGAATGCAACTGACAGCAAATGCATTTTTATGCTCTCAAAGCACTTCATGTTTTCCCTACATGTAATTTTCACAGTCATAATGAAAATGATAGCCATATCTCCTGTATTAAATTGCTCCAGTTTCTTCAGCAAGTATTTGAAAGCAAAGGATTTTGCTTTGCTGATCCTTTGCATAGAACTGAGACAATTGAAACATTAATGACTCCTGGTTTAACTTATGTTAAAAAAAATTTAAATCATTTGCAATATGCCATTCTTCCTCTCGACTGAGACCAAAGCCTTAGCAAATCACTCAGCTTTCTCCTCTCATTTGTCACTCCTTGCAGGTGCCACTTTACTGGTCTAGAGGAGCAGAGCTAGAGCCTGAACGTGCAGGTTTAGTGACTGCCATGGTGTACTCAGAATCACTGCAACTTTCCTGCAACACAGAGGGGGTGGGTGAAGTGTCCAGTACATTTTCAACTCTAAAATCTTAATATTTTTGATGTATGTCCATTCATCTACAAAACAGGCACTGCAGACAATTATCTATTACAAAAAAGTGTTTTGTATCTCCAAATCCTTGAATGTGAGTCTGGCCAGCACTTCATTTGTCAGTGCCTTAATTCTCATAAGCACCTCCTGTCACAACCCATCAAGGACTCCAACCATATATAACACTGTAACACTGATGAGCAAAACTGTATGTGATCCTTAGGACCTGTAACAAAAGCAGTAAATGTACAGTATAGGTATCCACAGAGTCTTTAAAATATAATCAATAGAAAAAGACAAAAATCAGAAAATTATACAAAAAAATCCTCAAAAAAAGGCAAGAAATGTGACAGTCATAGTAATAAACATTGTTAAGAACATTTAGAAAATATTTAAGTGAATCAACAGGTGCAACAGATTTTAGCTTCTGTTTAAAAATGGATCTGATTAATTCAGATATTATTGAATGATGAACTGCTTTTTGGCAATGTTTTAGGAGCAGGAACTGAATATAATTGTTATAAAAACACTGCTTGTAAACATTTTCAACAGGATGCTCTCCAAGAAACATAGAAGTACAATTGTTGAAAAAATAACCTAACAACTGCTGGAGTGCACAGTGCTTACAAATATTTGCTCTGCTTAAGAATCAAATGTTGCTTACACATGCACATAAAAATGCAATGACAGTAATAAATTAACTGTTACTTTCTAGACTAATGACATTCAAGAATCATTAAACAGGAAAAAAAATAGAGAAAAAAAAGCACACTTGAAGTGTTCAAGTTACTTCTGTGTTTCATAATATTGGCATCAGGTAATTCTTTTGCTTTCCTTAACACAGATACTTTTTGGACTGTTTTCTTTTCCCGTATTTCATTCCATGCCTAGCATGGCAATAGAAGAAGCTTTGAAAAACATGAAAGCATGTTTTAAGAAGCACCACACTGACAGCAAAACTTAGTTCCAAGTGTATTTCACAAACTACATGAGTTATTTTAAACTTGACACATTTCAAAATTGTCAGTGTTCCTTAAAACAGACCAATGTTTTGTTTAAAGACCACAGAAACCATAAGAATGTCAGGTAAAAATATTTATGCCCACAAGGTCAACAACACCCTTAAATTTAGCCAAACAACTCTCACAAATTATTAACTTCTCATTTAAGGCCACCACAACACCAAATTTGATGAGGTCGGATGTGTGCCCTGCAGTATTTTTTAAATTATTTTCTATTGTTAACAAATTTTATGATAAACAAATTCTTAATAATAAATTATGCTGCAAATTCATAGGAACCACTTAGAATTCAGTATGTCAACTTCTGTATAAGAAGGCCGACCCAGTAGCAGGAAGAGAGAATAGAAGTAATATTTTCAACATGGGTCCTCTTCCTGCCTCTTCCCCCTTCCCCTGCCTAAAGTTTACAAAAGTTTCATATAATTATTTTAAAAGGCAACCAAAGTTAATGAAGCACTCCTTATTGAAGAAGACATACATCAAAATGCAGCTTTTAGCTCTTTTGTCTCACAGTGAGCTAAAGTTATAATGTGAGCAGTGTGTGTAGAAGACACTTTGACATTTGGCATATTTTATATCAAGCCCCTCTTTTGAAAATTACATTGGATAGGAGAAATGTAATGTGATACCAGCTTAACAAGAGTTTTGTACTTACCAGAATTATGGCAGTAGTCCATATACTGTGGAATTTGGATTGTAAAGGCTACCAAATCTGGAGCTAAGAGAGATTCTGGCTTTCTACTCTCATTGAGCCATTTACTGCTGTGTAAGTCTCTGGTGTCAGAAGGGCCTTGAATTAAAGGAATCAGTTTCTCTTTTCCACCATCACCTAAGATAAAAATTAGATTCCTTACTGCTTTTAGTGTAAAAGATATTTTCAATACAAATATTCACTAATCAAAAGAGAACATCTATTAATTAACATTTTGAACACAGAATTAAAGGGCAAATAGAAAGAGCAGCATCATATGAACTATTGAACAACATACTTATAATATTTATCCTGCAAATGCCTTAACATTCAGGAGGATTTCAAATAAAGTAATTGATTATCTTTAGAACAATAATCTCCTTCCCAATTTTATAAAATAATCTATTTAAACATCACCATGAACTCAATTTAAAGACACTCAATTTTTCATGTTCTTGACCTGAGCTGCTTTTGTCCATAAAGAAATCATAGACATTGCTAAGCTCCCACATGCTCCTCAGGAAAAAATTTATTAAAGAAGTAAAAAAAGGAAAAAAAAAAATCACAGAGTCCTCAAAAACTTTACAAGCAAAATATATACCTGTAGCATTAATGGAAAACGAGGCATTAAACAATCAAAAGAATACATCAAAATTATGCTAAGGATAAAGCTAGGTGAAAGTATTCTGTATTTCTTCTATTTCTTGAATGCTTCTAGATTGATACTTGTCTCAGCAGAGAAAAAAAAAATCTTTTTTTATTCAGTATAACTTTGACTATACTGAGGCAAGACTGGTTCATCACGACATACGTACTAATAACAAAAAAACCCTCAAAACAGAATACAAAAACCCCTCTCTGATTCATAGGAACAATGAGTAAATTCTTGTTTCAGTAACTCCCCTTGTAAAAAACAAGGCCAATTCTCCTATACAGGCAATAAAGTTTTACATGGTCCAGCTGCACATACCTGGGGCTTTGGCACAAATTTTTATTGATCCCACGGTCCCAGAGGCACATTTGACCAATGATGTGCCGCAGTACTTCAATTCAACATTCTGGATTGAGCCCTCAAGAGTTGGCAGGGGATTCTTAGATTTCACACCTAATAAAAGAAAACTGCAAATGTACTAGCCTGTTGAATTTAAATATTTTTATATTCCTTCACCAAGACATTTAAACTTAATTATATTTTAATTATCTACCTTAGATGTTCTTGCAGCATTTTTGTTGTGATTCACAGGTTTTAAATGGAAGTGAAAGAATGCTGCATATGGGGTTTTTTCAATACAGTTACGCATGAAAAATATATAGATACTGTGAGAAAAACACACAAGACCACTCAGAAACTGAAAAAACAAATATGCATATATACACATAGATACACTTTTGTTTTCACTTCATAAGTGCCATGTCAACTCTTCTCTTTCATGTTTTTACTATGAGCATTTAATTTCCGAATCTTAAAACGACTGTTTTCAGCCTTTATTTAGACAATATTTTACTCAGTAGCTATGTAAAGCATTAAATCCACGCAGCTGAGCAGTACAGAAGGTCAACAGCACACTTGCCATTTTTCAGCGGAAACTGGAGTTCAAACCTTGCCTTGGGTCACAAGTGAAAATAAGTTTTGGTGGTCTTTCCTCAGCCCCCATTTGTGTGCACCAGAAAACTACTGCACCACTTGAAAGAAGTCAGTGCTCTTGGCAATCACTTCTGAAGGGCTGCCTAGAACTGTGGCAGAAGCAGCAGGGGATTGCACAAAGCAGGACTGAGATATGTTGGTGGAGCTTGAGGGCAGCCCCCCAATACAGCCCCAGAGCATAGGTGGAGGAAGTCAGCCCTCCAAATCTGTACAGCACTGCCTATCAGAAAAAAACACATAAATTCACTTGCAAATTAGAAATAAATAGTTTCAACACCTGTAAGACGTATTAAAGGAAAAACTAACAGAAGTTGCCTTTTTTATGGGTTTTTTTTTCCCTTCATGCAGAAGCGACTTGGAATTTGTCACTTAAAACTGGCAAGCAGCTTGTTAATTATGCAAACATTAGTATAATTATGGAACCATTTCCTCATGTAGGTAACAGAGAATTTGTTCCAAAATCCATAATTATGCAAAGAAAGTATTGTGGAATATCAGGTAAAAAAGATTTTTTATACATATTTCAAGATTAATAAACACATTAAAGAAATGTAAATATCTACAGAATTAATTAGGTTTTTTGCAAAATCTCCCAAAGACTTAACCCAAAGAACAACCTTTAAAATATATTAACTAGTAAGGAAAAATATCCTAAAAAAATTATAGGGAACAGAAGATTTCAGATTAAACTTGATAATTATGCTTAGTTCACTGTGCTTATTTCAGTTCCTAAAGACGGAAGAGTATTTTGTGGTGCATACAAAATCATTTAGCAAGCAGTCCTCTTCACAAATATTCAGGTTTTTTTCTGGCAGGACATTAAAATAATTTTTTAATAAAAAGTACTTTCCAAGATAGAAAGCAAGAAGAAACACAGGGAGGGGCACACGGCATATGGTAAAGCAGGCTGAATCTGAAAGTAGGTTCCACACTCTAGGTATATTTTCTTATCAAAATTTAACTGGTCTTCTGTCCCTGAGGTATGTCCAGACTCTCTTAATTTGTGACTCAGGAAGGCTTCAGGCTCAAAGAATACTCACTGAAACTAATTTGTGTGCCTTCCGTTACAACACCCCATCAGTTCTCAGTCAGAAAGACCAACTACCAGTTTGTCTTGTGAACAGATCCTCATTCCCATTTTTGTCCAGGGTAAGCCTCTTTTAAAGCTGAAAACCCCCTTTGATCTAAGGCATGGTATCTGACACAATGCATGAACTTGACAAAAGAAACGAGGATATCTGTAGGCATTTCTGCCTCCTCATAGTTCCTATAAATTTGTGAAAAATAGAGGCCATTGCATTTAAATTAAAAAAAGAGAAAAAGAAAAAATAGCTTTCTCCATCCTCTGCCAATTCCAAACCAAAGATTATTAAACTGTTAGTAGCAGTCAATATTACAGTTAAAGCAAATCAAACTGAGATCACAATTTGACCCCTGTCTTTTAGGCCCTCCTAAAACTGATAGTTTCTTGCTGTTTTCATTTTTCAGCAACTCTTTTAAGAATCAAAATAAAAGGTGTGATATCCAATACATTTCTCTCACTTCATGATGGAAGACTAAGTAGTTTTAAAACGAAATAATTTTCATAATGGAGTTTACTTTTAGATGCATTATCCTGGACAACTTCTTTGCATTGAGACTAAAACTTCATGTTACTTACATGCATAACTTACATTTTAGTTTAGTATCCTATTTGAAAAAAAGGAACCAAGTTTAGTATGATCATGCTCAGTATTTGTTTCTGCTTACTCCTAGTCCCTCACCAAGTAACTTCTGGACTTAACTGAATTTCAGCAAGATATGACAGCATTATCCAAGACATTGATTTTCTACAACCTTCATGAAAACATGAGTGTATTTTCCCTCTTTACCTTACCAGTCATCATATTCACGACAGTCAGCAAAGCATTACTCAAGTCAATGAACTGCTTTTCACCAAGCCAGCAGTTAAGAACCATGATGGGAAGCCAGAAAAGTGTAATGGCTTGGCCTTAAATAAACCTACAAACTATGGTCATAAATAATTAAATATCATATATTAATGCATATGAACTGGCAGCAGTAATAAGCTACTTTTTCTGTTACAGGGTTAGGGTTAACACTTCATCCATTGTTTTCAACTATTTCAACAGAAAGAAAAGCATTTACATGCCCTTCCTTTTCTATGTTGCTTTGATGTCAAACGGCAACCTGCTTTCAGCTTCAACACCTGATAACCACAGGAGGAGTTGCCAGAAAAAAATTCCACTTGGGTTTCACAGCTCTGGACTGACGGACACTCTAAAAATCTATTTATTAATTCCTGAAATACTACACAGAGAACACAGTAAGAAACTTAGAACGTCTAGTTAAACTTTCATCACAAAGACAAAAATCACCTAAAGTTAACCTTGCCAAGTTACAAATCTTTTTCAAGGCACAGAAAGTTTAGAGACTTTTAGTGAACTATTTCTAATGAATTGGTTTAAAATAGGAGGCCATTTTCTTCAGTCCCTGATTTTTTTTTGAAATTTTGAAGTCTCATAAACTTGTCAGATTGGCAAGCTGCTCTACAGAGAAGAAAGAAGCCTTGTTTCCTTCATACGTCTCTATCTTTAGTTTCCATCCCTGTAACTTTAGTTCATCCCAAATAGTCTCCCTTATTTCTTTCACTGTGATATCATTATAAAATCAATGTCTTAACAGTTGTTCACATAACTAAAAACTCCTTAAATACTAGAGCTTCCTTCCCTCCCCTCAAGGTTTATGAACTTTTTTTAAGTAGTGTTTTAAGGGATTGATTGAGCATAAAGATGTTCAAACTCCTAGATAAGAAAGGCTCCACACCCCCATGTACTAACTGAAATTTTGTGTGGAGATAAAAGGACTACAACATTTTAATTAAGATATTGAGCATGAATTTGAACAGACACTAGAAAAACCAAAACTATCCTTGCCAATGGCAAACATGATGCAAATTCAACATCCTGCAAATGAAGTATGAGAAAGGCTTATTTCCAAGGTACAAGACAAGAGAGTAGAACTTGTGCTCTACTCATTCTTCTGGAATCTCGCTTGCAAAAGCACAACTCAGATTTACTTGCCTTTGCTGCTCAGTGGAGTCAAATTAGGGCAACAGGTTTTTTTAGTACAAATCAATTTTTCTTCAGTTACTTTATTATTTTCACCAGGGATAGGGGACGTAAAAAAGTTATAGAGAAAGAGATACATATGCTAGTCACCATCAAATGTCTGGTTTCTTCCAGATACATTTTCTAGACGTATTTTTTTTTCCTGGAAACATCTTGCCCACTGTAGAATTATTTCCAGTAAAAATCCAGTGTTTCCTTCCCAATACATAGCCATGCATACACTCGGTGATCAAGCATAGCCTGTTTCACTTGATTCAGACACACAGAATACATCACATCACCAAAGACTTAAAATCTGTTCTCTCCATATGGTAGAATCCAAAAATAGACAGAAAACTTTTCTAACTTAAAATCTACTTCAACTTGGCAATTTACACTTTGCACACGCTAACTCACTTTAACTCTAACTCCAAGCCTGAAGACCATTGTGTTCCAGGTACACGTACAGAAATATTGTGCTGTCAAGAAAGGTTTTACCACACTTTGAAACAGGTATTCACATCCTCCCTCCAACTTTCCAGATGTAGCCTTTGGTCTGTTCCATGTACATAATGCAACCACAGCTTGCCCCAAGTTCCTGCATTCAGTGTCATTCCATGAGCAAGCAGGGTGGAAACAAATAGCTAAAGGCAGGTCACAACTATGTCTTTAAAGATCAGCTCAGGATTTCTTCTAACAAGCCTAGAAATCTAAGCATTCAATTTAAGGCCTGTTAAAAAATGTTACCTAATTAGTGATTTTTACCAGTGAACATCTTTTACCAATCTATTTGTGATAAGGTGAGTTTGCAATGATAACTGGCAAACCAAGAAACAAAGTCTAAATTGATCAATAAGCAGCACAGAAAACCAGAAAATAGGTATGTTACTGACTCTGAGGACAGCAGTCAGGACTGTGTGCTGCCAAATCCATGAAATACAATAATTCTTTAGAAAAATCATAAAAGAACTGCAAAATATGAAATAGGGAATGAGTAAAGCATGACAAACTTTTAGAAGCAACTCGATGTGAATTATCCCCACATTTAGTCTGCGGCCTCAGAAGTAAAAATGTCAATATTTAAAGCATTAAGTACCAATAAACTATGGTTTGGCAACATGATATAGTAAAAGACTGTCACATACTTGTCAAAAATTATTTCAAACAGTAAAAAGATCAATTCATGAATAAAAGTAAGGGGCTATTACTAAATGAAAAAACATCGAAGTATAAGTCTTACTGGATTCATGACAAAAATATCAAATCATTTTCACAGAAACATATATTTAGCTTTTACATGACTAACACAGGAAAGCTAGTAAACAAATTGAAGCATAAAAGAAACCTCATTTCTTTCCTGAGAGATACTCATCTGTGTTCAGTCTCTGCTTAGGCAGTACTCAGTGAGAACTTCGGGAAGAGAGATGGCGCTTCTGAAAACTCCAAGCTAAAACCAAACTTAATTCCTTCCTCCTTTCAGAAAGAACATAACAGAAGCCACAAAGACCAGCTCTAACTGGCACCATTCCTACTTCTCACGTTCAAAGCATTGGGAGAGCATAAAGCTTATTTGCAATAAAACAGCAGCAACATAGGAACTTCAATATCTCTTTCAATCATTCTGCTTCCTCACACACATCACCTGAAAACACTGGCATACTGTGCTTGAAGTTCCCTCTGCCACCTCTCACACTCCCACCCTTTCTGTTTTTAACTGGAAAAACAGAGAAAAAGAGGGGTTTTCCTAAAATGTAGAAGCTAAGGTATAAGTTTTTTCTGTGGTTTTCCATAGTAAAATCAAATCTTTTCAATGAAGTACCTCAAGCATCTTTACTGTGTTCACAATTGCATGTTTTCAATCTGTCAACTTAGTCTACAGCCCATATCTTGCAACCCAATTGTACATACTCACAGGCTACTACTTCTTAAAAATAATAATTCAGGCAGCTTATTTTAAGGAACTGTCAAGGTAAAATTGTTCCGGTGTTTTGTATTACTCAACTTTATTTAACATCACAGTCTCTATTCTGATTATCATAGTAGGGTTTTTTTTCCATGTAACTGTGCAACCAGTTTTTAGTCTACATATCACTATTCTAAGAAATTATTGGTTCATCCCCACCATCTCCCAAGACTTAACAGGGCACTAACAACAGGATTATGGTAGACTTGTCTTGCCTTTAACATATTGTGAACAGGAAAGATTATTCTCTGCAAGAGCTTCACACATAAGAGACCCCTGTCCTAAAAAATAGCTCTGATTTTATTTGCTCTTCAACCGTTTTATTTTCTCTTTCTAAAAGAAAAAGTAAACACATGAAAGGATGAAATTTAGTGGCAGACTGAAATAATCCCTAAAGAAGGTCAAGCTTATAATTGGTTTTGTTCTTGGGCAACAATGATAAAATATTTATTAATGTAAGTATACATCATTCTCTTCATCAGAACATAAACTGCAAAAAGTACATGTTAAAATCTCTCTAACTAATCACTTGAATCCTTTAACTGCCTGTAAACTAAGGTTTCTCTATTGCTTAAATACTAAACAAAAGGCAGGATCATTATTATAAACACAGATTTACATATTGCAAAATATTTCCCAGCTTGCTAAAGAATAGCAGCATTTCACCTACAGGGAGAGTCACTTAAAAAAGACAAAATCCTGTTGCTACATTCCTGTTTCAAGATTCCCCACAGTATGGCCTTCATACAGGTCCCCATTTATCCTAACCTGAAAGCCTCTTGATTTTTCTAAAATCCTACTTGGTTCAAAAACTGAAAAACAATATTGAAGAAAACATAAAACATTTGGAATAATATGCTTAAGGCATTCTAGGTAAAAAAACCCTTTAAATATACCTTATTGATTATCTATTTAAAGTGTTATCCAGTAAGGTAAAATGTGATTTTAATTTTGAAAGCTCATATGAGAATTAAACAGCTACCACTGAAATGCACAGGATCACTGAATTATTTACACTGGAAAAGACCTTTAATATCATCAAGTCCAACTACAAACTCAACACTGCCAAGTTCACCAAAAGAAGTATTTAGATGACCAAACACCCTTCTCCAGGCCCTTTTTACAGTGCAGCTGGAGGTGATGTTAGTGAAGATAAGGGTGAAAATTTCAACCATGCCTCCCTTCCAGTAATAGAAACATTCCCTTATGGACCTACCACAACTCCCAGTGTGCTGTTTCCACCTGCAATGGTACCTAACAGCGACTGGGGCACACTGACTGCTAAGCTTCACCTGTGATTAGTAATATTGATTTAATTTATTACTATGTAGTATTTGCTAAGTTTTTTCAGGATAGAAAAAAGTGGGGGAGAAGATGTGAATCTTAATAGTAGCAATAGCTCTGTGAGAGAAATCTGCTACAAAAACTGCACTGGAGTTGGCAGAAGCACAAAGCTGGGCCTGAGTGAGAAGGAATACTCATTCCTATGAGAGCAGAGGAAAGAGATGGGAACAGCTCCACCTCAGCAGCTGTAGGGAAAATGCAGGGCAGCTCAGACAATGGATTGTGGGCCTGTAAGCCAAGGTGGGGCTATGGAGTGGCAAGCAGCTGTCCCCTGGCATGTCACATGTCAGAGGAGGCCAGGCATGGGCAAAGTGAACAATCACAATTGACCTCATCCCACACCACCAAACTTCTCCTGCTCCCTGCGGATCTTTTTGATCTAAGAAAAGGATTCTTAGAAACGGAATAGCGTTTTCTGTCTTTAAACATAGAATAGCTCTAGAACTTTGCTGTGAAAAGTGTAGATTTGGGCAATTTTTTATTGTTATCCTCATTATTGCTAACATTCTGGCTACTTAGGCATAGCCAACTATAAGCATACCTAGCTGAAGGCATTATTTTGGATTTGGCAATATGACACTGGTCAGGACACAGGATTAAAGTAGCTTTAGTGCTACTCTTCCTGCTGTTGTAAACAGATGCTCAAAAAGAAGAATCTGATTCTCCTTTCTGCCCAATTCAACAGTTGCATTTCAGATATTCTGCATCATTTGAGACAAATGGTAGAAGCCAAAGCTGATACACTAAAATAACTTTTGCCTTCCAAGAAAATGCAAAAAAACCCTATTAAAATCCGGATTGTAACTCTAGGAAAGCATGCTTTGGATGCATGAATAAAAATGCTTCCAGGATACAGATAAATAAGAACTTGAGAAGGTTGCACAGTAAAGTATTTGAGGCAAGATTCTGAAAAAGATGAAGACAGATGAGGAAAGAGCTCACAATTTCCACCCTCAGTAAGACACCCATTGGTTGGAAGCCACGCACTTGCAATTGGTTGCTTCCATCTCAGTTGTATAACCCTTTTATCCTTTGCAAATACAGTAGTTTTGCTGTCTCTGAGGATAATAATAGCTCATGCCGAATGTCAGCATGTAAAATATAATAAAACACTTTCGCTCATTAATAAATGCTAATAGAATCTCAAAAAATCTGAAATGCATTTTCTATCTAGTCTATTTCAAGTGCAATCCAGTACTAGCTCAAAGGGCCTATCTTCAAACACATTAAGCAAAAAGTGCAATTTATCTTAGACTCTGGATTAAAGTCTACATTTTACAACTCTTCTTTCAGTAAAAAGCTGGGTAGCAACTAAAGAGCAGCTTTCTACTACAGCAAACTGTAGGATGAAAGAACAAATTCTCAAACAAATCAAAGCTCATCTCAGACCTCATCACCTTCTGTTGCACCCGTGGAGCTCCTTTGTCTAAGGCGCATCTACTCAAATAAACCATTTGGCAACTATAAGACTAATAAACATTTCCTATGAGTTTGTATTGCCTGTAAAAAGCCTCCTTCATCAGAACAGATTCGAACATACCTACTATGCTGAAGACAAGAAGTGCCAGGTATCACCTGGACCTACACATGATTGAGCTTCCCTGTAACACACATGACACCTGGTAACCTGTTTGCTCTCAAACACAATATCCAAAGGCTGAAATCTCTCACAGGCTCAGTTGGAGCTTATTGAATATAGGACAGCACAGTTATGGACCAGTAAAAAGGCAAACAAGATGAGGATTCTAGAAGATAGACATATAATAATTCTTTAAGCAGTAAAAAAACCTGCAAAGGTTCATAAAAATTCAAAAGAAGGTCAGATGTGTTCAT
Organism: Cettia cetti; assembly: GCA_013401135.1. NCBI lineage: Eukaryota > Metazoa > Chordata > Aves > Passeriformes > Sylviidae > Cettia > Cettia cetti. The sequence goes on from VZUI01053519.1 coordinate 524,077, forward strand.
CAAAACTAAAGAACATCTAAAGTGTAATCATTAACGGTTAATTTCCTGAGTTGCTAGACATGGGGGAGAAGCAAAAGAGAACATCCCTCAGCTGGGAAGTGGAGAAAGCCCAGTCACATGATTAAAAGATGGACTACAGAGATTGCTGCTACAATCACTGACTGTAAAGGAGCAGGAAATGGCAGGAAAACAGTAATTCAGATAGGGTGGGTAAGTAAAATATGAGAGAAATTAAACTGAAAGATTAAAATCCAGTATATCAGTATTATTATGAACAATCTTCCCATAATTCTCCTTCTCAGAGAGTATATGCTGCTTTAATTAAAAGGTCTGAGTTCTACATGTGGTTTTCCATGCACATAGATGACAAAATTTCACTTTCATTAAAGACGAGGGGTTTTTCTAACTGGGGTCTCATTCTTATTCACAATTTTCTATATCACACCGAATTTCTTTTTATGACTGTTCTTCCTTCCAACAATTTAATATAGACTGTTTAGGATATCAACTTAAAAACACAATGCTCTAATTTTAACAAACATGTTTGTACTTTCTTTTAAGTGGTCTATGCAACCCCTGAGACCTAAAGAAAACAATATATTTAGTGTCTGGAATGGCAGTTTCTTACACTAGGATGATATTAACCTTTAATCCTTGAAGTCATTAAAGAAATGTTTGTAGAAGTATTTTTAGCCTCTTTATCTGGTCAAAGTACTGGAAGTTAAGTCGTGTCTGTACAAACCAATCATTTCACCAGCAGTTTTATATTTCTTTAAAGCCTCATATAAAAAGCACCTGCTTAAAGTGAGTAATGGAGTTTTATATTCATTGCACTTAGGAACAGCGTATGTAACCTATTCCGTTTTCCTCCCTTGTGGAATATATTTCAGCTTATATTGCACAGCACATTACGGATGTGTATAAAGGCCCTCTGATCAGCAATTTGGACTGCAGACAGCAACCTGCATGAATACACTTTTTTCCCCTTCCTTAAATACAGTATCCACTTGATTCACCAACACAAATTAAAACCATCCTTTAAAGATGATGATCTCACCTTTACAGTGAAAACATGAAGCCCATGCATGGAACACCCTAGCAAAGTCAGGCTGCAATCTGCAGCATACACTCTGCACAATCAACAAGCAATACGTGTGCTGTCAGCATTACAAAAAAAGAACACAGTACATAATCTTTCCTGGCCAAAAAAATAAAAAAAAAAATCCATTAGTGTGTTTAATTTTTGAAAAGTTAAAAACCTTGTGGTCTATTAAGATACAAAAAATAGAAGAAAATCCAAATGCAAGGAGTCTGTAACACAACACATGCTAAAGACACAATTTTGTACTAGAATTAGCATTTTGTCAGAAAACATGAAAAATTGTACTTCCATGCTATAGCTTATAGCACATGCTTCTGATACCTTCATAGCTGAGAAATTTAAAGAACTTTTCAATTCAGCCTCAGCATCAGGTTTCCCTGTAGAATTTAGAGCTCCATTTCAATAATACTAAGAACTTGAAATCGCCATGCACGAGTAGTCTTTAATTATGACAATACTTATGCTGGATTCAAGTAGATAATATAGGCATAATTGCAACAAAAAGAAGATATTTTAATTTTTTCATTAAGGAAACAACAGTGACTTTTGATGGGACAAAAATAAGTTTTGTAAACACTTTTGCATGATTATCCCTTGTATTCATGAATTCATCATAATACATTATCACTATATTATACACAAAGTACATTGATTTCTATGTATTTCAAAGCAGAATAATTTATCCTCTATGCACAGAATCCTATCATCACAAAAGCAGATGCTACTTTAGAGTAGATAGTTACTTTTTGCATCTTCTTCCACCCACAATCTCTCTCTGCTGGTAAGTTTTAAGTAACACGGAAAATAAAATTAAACTAGGCATAGAATTACCCATCAATGTTATTGCACGTAAGTACTTACTCACTGAACTAAACAGGAAGAAGGGCTATGTTACATTAGCTTGATTAGTACCTCATGGAAGGCTGCAGAAGTTTTGAGGTCAGGGCAAGTTTACTGAGCCCATGAGAAGTGGAAGGAATAGATATTCTATAGTCACACATCTGAGGTAATATCTGTGACTGGACAATCGCATATTTTCTAACTTATTGTAATTAGGTTTACACTACAGTATGCTTGTTTGTTACAAACTTCTCACTCTGATATACTTGGTACAGTAAATCTTGATAAATCTACCCAATGTTAAAATATCTGAGACAGAAAACTTCAAAGTTAAAATTAAATCCTGCTAAATCTTCACATTATCTTTGGACGCTAACCAAAGGAGATTCTGAAAAGGAAAGTCAAATTTTTAGGAGAGAGGAACAATACTATGAACTTACTATTTTTACAATGCTGTTTCTTTTCCCAATTAGACTTCCTTAGCATAACTAAAAATCTGTATTAAATGTCCTTATAGGTATTATAATTCAGCTTAGTTTATAAGAAGGAATGCTATATGAATACCAGTTGCATGCTTTTCAACAGAAGGATGTAAACTTATTTAGCGATCTGTTTTTCTCTTTCATCTTATCTCCAGTTTCTGTGTAGATTTATAATGCTCATTGTTTCCAATTTTAACAAATCACCTAATGGCAGAAAGGAAAATATGTTAACCTTGGAATTATTTGCAGTTGTAGAAATCCCTTTTGTCTGGCTCATGCAAGGCCTGCAATCTGTTTTAAACACAGATTGTCTGTCTTTTGTCTGACAGCCACCAAGCTGCACAAATTACTTTCTGCCTGTTCACCTGTTTGCAGCTGTGTCTGTAAGCTAAGGATTCTGTAGTTTGACTTGAGCAACCACTCCAGGATTGATGACATGTGCTGCTGATAAACTGAGCAATTTGAAGAAATTACTGGCTAAACTTATTGAAAGACATCTGTGCATGGGCTGAGAACTAGAAGCCTTCAGTTGTGTGTTTGCAACCTGCAGTGGCGGCAATCTGTTTGAAGTGATATCCTTCTATAACAGAGCTGGTCCTGCCACAAAATAACTGAACCATCTTTGCAACATATTTCTTCACCAACAAGAGAATTCTGCTCTTTTGGTCTTGAATATACCTCCTAAATAGAGGATATAACAACAATTAAGACTTCCTATACTCATCTAGCAGAAGTAACTTCTTTTGGAGTGTTTCCATTTTTCATTGAGAACTGGCATTCTGTGTTGTTTCCCAGCCCTCTCTGCTCACAGACTAGTTCTCAGCAGCTAATGCTAGTCTGAGCATCTCACAGGCACCCTTACTGTGTTAGCCAGGAGGACATGCCTTGGCAGTACTATGGGGGTACAGCTCAACTCTTCAGCTAACTAATAGTAATGCTTGAGGTTTCTGCACTAAAATTCAGTCACCAAAAAACTCTACTTCTAAACCATGTGAACCTGGATAATGTTTGAGCTTCTAGGGAATACTTGCAGATGTTCATTTTAAGCACAAGAAGCCCAAGACTGCGCTCTCAGGGTGAGCATGTGCATGCATATGTGCATATGTATGAAATTCTTTTGCTTTAAAAAAACTCCACCAGCCTGGTGAGCTGTGTGTGATGGCTAGCCAGTTCTAAGCTGTGCACTACATTTAGCAAAATAAATTCCTAAGTCCTTTGGGACACATTCTATAGTGATATAATTCAACGTTGCTCCCATTTCCTTTGTTCTTACACACATAGCATAAATGCATTTCAAGTATACATTGAGACAGAGTAAGGCAAAGCAGAATTCTGCACACCTTCAAATGTTTTAGTAGCCCAGAATAACCAACAAATTAAAAATGTTACTAAAATTGCTTCCCAAAGTAACACAAAAAAAATTAATTGAAGGAAAAGTGTGCTAAGCCTAAAAAAAGTAGCTAAGTGCTTAGAGAACTTCCAGTGAGTAGTCAAAAGCACAAAAGTTGTCCACTTTCACATCTGCACATTAACCCTCTCTCCCCCCCAAGCCTTAATTTAGGCATTTAAAAAGGATTGAGCATGCAGGACTTAAGTACCCAAAACAAACTATTAATTTCACCTTGTTGTCTTTACAACCACTTCATACCAAAAGCCAAGCTACTGACCGAAATAACCAAACTATCAGAACTCATATTTGTGCTATTTGTTAGCCTTAGCAAACTAAATTAGTGCTTCCATTTTAATGTCTTTAGTATTTGGAAGCAAGAATTGCCTTTAAAACTACCTTCGCAAACAAGGTTTACTAACAATTATAATAATTTTCAAAATACATATTACATTTGATGAAAAATTATCACTGTGCTCAAGAACATTTGAAAATAGGAAAGCAGAGCTTTCAAGTTAAGTAGCTATATAAATTGGGCTTTCACATTTCAGAACCCATAAACTGGATTCACCACAGAGCTGAAGTGACTTCCTGGAAAAAAGAATATATAGCATAGTGTATATGCATACAATAAATCAAGTCCTGATTATGTGCAGCTAAAAACTATACATCAGCAACAATAAAACCTTTTAAACACCATGCTACAGCAGATATCTAAATAAATACAGCATATTTTTATCTTTAGCATCTATGCATATTGTGCGTTCGAGCATTTTTAATGTCAGCTTTTATTTTAAAAGAGCTAAGTCGTGAGAACATTCTTATGTACCACTTCATAACTCTGACACCAACTATGTATAAAAAGATTAGCCTTTATTTGGTATAAAATCAGTTGGCAGTTTTACATCTGTGCAATGCAACATAAATACCCCAGCTGGCATCTCAGGCTCACACACATATGGACTTCAAAACAGAAACTTCCTTATTTGCAGCACTGCCAGGGTAATTTTGTATACTCTGCATACTACAGCTATTTGTCAGGCCCCTGCAGGTGTGCACTGCACATAAACACACAGCTGTAGTCTAGCAAGCCAAGTGTTCCATCAAACACATAAAGGGAGACCTCAGCAGCTGGATTAGTCATCCCTGCAACAGGTCCAGAGAGAACAATATGGGTTAGTATTTTTGGAAAAGCATGGATGGTAAATTTATGATTATGCTGGCCTTACCAAATAACTGCTGGATTGTGTCATTTTTATGCAATGTCTACTTATTAAAGTTTTTGTTAGAATGGCTGGAACAGACCGAATATTTTTTAGTTTTTAATATAAACAATAAGGTAGTTTATGTATAAAATAGTTTATTAAGTGCAAAATGTTAAAAGGTTTTCATGCTAGTGGTTGGTTTTTGACAGATGTTACAATTATTTGCATTGGCTTTAACAGACAAATCGCTGGAATCAATTATAGTTAGTATATCAAAGTTTCTTACTAGTTATATATTATGCTATGTCACATTTACTATAGCCACATAGGATTTTTCTATTTCTTTTTTTGCTGTAACTGCATAGATCACAGGTGAATTCCTAAAAAAACTTGATAAAGAGAAGTGCAGAATGAACACTATTGTGATTAACTTGCTTATTTAAACTGATTTTAATAAATTTTAAAACTCAACAAATATTACTTTCTCTCAGTACTGTTTAGAAGACATCAGCATCCAGAGAATTTCATGGTGGTCATACAGAGTTAAAATATTTTAATCAACCAGCAAATGCAGCAAACTTAATTTTATGCAAGTTTCCTTTAAGAAACTTCATATGCCAAAATCAAGAATAAAAAGAATAAATAAGGAAATGAATAAAAAAATTTAATACCATTTGCCACCTATTTATTCAGAACAGTCACTGTGTAGTATGTATTTCAGAATTTAAAAATTGCCTCAGAAAAGATGAGAAACTATAAATGCTATCAGGACTAATCCTAGACTAATTTCATCCATTAAACTTTGAATCCAAATATGCAGGCACCTGTGATTGCTTCTCTTTGGTGTTTGTTTGGAAATACAAAAATTTACCAGACCTTGCATATTGCCCTTTTCTGATGTGACATGTTTACACACTCATAACAGCTCTTTAAAATGTGAGGTGCTGAGGAGAAGATGTCAATTCCACACCTTGGTACAGTAGACACTGACCAGCACTGAGAACATAACCACATTTTTACTTGCATAGACCAAGACTTTGGCAGCACCTGGGAACACTATGAGCAGGAATTCACTCCCAACTGCCCCTGCTTCATTAAGTTAATTGCATCATTTCAAGAAAGAAGAGAAGGGGCTTCCTAAAGGTCACTTTACTAAACATGACCTAGTGACATTTCAAGACCAGGTATGTGTCATCCACCAGAAATATCACTACTGGGGGCTCAGAAGTGTACATGAAGGTTATGTTAATATTATGGTAACATAAGATCTAATCATTATAATTACTGATACGTAACTAATAAACTAATAACAACACAGTCATTTCCTCATGTGTATAAAGGTAGCTGTTTTTTTAAGCCAAACAGGTTGTAGTATATGCTGAAAAGGCACCAGACTCAAATGAACAGTACTCAGCCATATTCAGTATAAAAGCCTCTAAACATGTCGTAACAAAATGAAAAAGAAATGCTTCAAAACAAAAAATGGTTCTTTAGAATACAGGGGGTATGAATCAACACATACAGGTAACCAGAGCAACCACCAAACAACAGCTGAAATGCAAAGAGCAGATTTATTTCATTCTCTCAGTAACAATGCTGGGTGGCAGAGACACCTGGACATGGGCTCTTTTAGGCTCAGCTCAGCCCAGCAGACAGAGACACACAGGGACACGGGCTCTGTCAGGCTCAGCTCATCCTAGCAGACAGCAGGAGGGGCCACTTCCTGCCCCAATATACCAAAGGGCTTCATGCATGTATAGTTTATCACAAGGCTGAGCTTTTATGATCTCTGAGCTTTTGTTCTCTCACTCTGTCCCAGCAGGAGCCTTGGGAATGTCTGTTAGAGTGTGTTATCTCTACACGGGAATTCTACTTCTCAAACAGGCAGAGGATGAACAGCATTAGGCACAAGAAATGGAGTTTTCCCACCCTGGTATTCTTAGCATTCCTAGCAGCAAGGTCACTTGATCAAATTTACTATCCTCCTCGCCATTCCTCCACGTTTAACCCTTTTTTCTCAACATGGGGTAAAGGTAAAAGGCAAAGTTAATTACTCATTTTCATTAAAACTACTATCTTTCCAAATCAAACCAGAAAATTTATAACTTCAGGGAAGCATAGTTTGCACCCATCTTGGATTTACAGCCTACAAAATACACATACAAAGCTTTTAAAAATGGAATTACTAATCTAGTAAACTGAAGGCAGAGTCCGTATCAAAGACAGAGTAACAAATGAAATATGACAGAAAATGACTGATGGTTTGAAGGGAAAGTTTTCAAGACTTAATGGCATACTACACCAGTGATGAAAAACCACATTCAAAAGAACAATAATTGCTTTATTAAAATGACCTATAACCTTAGTGTTTACAAGAAATCAATTAACCCTACTTCAGATAAAAATTAAAAGTATCCTTCTTGAAAAACAGCCTAAGATGACCACAATATTATAGAGCAAAATATTGTGATGCCCATGAAGCAAAACTGTGCCTTCTCAGGACATCTTTAGGAAAGTGTTTTTGAGAACGTTACAAAAAAAAATTAAAATAGCAATTAGCAGTTTTAAGTAATAGTATTATGCTGTGAATTATAAGATAATAAAAATTTAAGAGGGAAAGAGAGCAAGAAGGACAAGGGGATCGTTGAGGGGTGGAATGTCCTAGTAAGAGACAGAAGAGAGCCCTGAACACTCTCATAGCAGCAGGGCTCTGCAAAAGAGAAGTCCATAAAAAAAGCCAGCAGAATACCAGGACCTACTTCACTGGGCAGACTAAATGTGGAACTTGGCTTAGCCTTGTTATATGTATGGATTTAAATGTTGTCTAAGCCCTCCAAGATAATCCATTTGAATTAAAAAAATTGAAGATCTAAGCACATCATAAGGCAACCTTCCCTTAGACTGTTCCCAAAGAACTGCATTCCAATACCACTAAGTCAAGCCATAGACCACCTTCTTTGTCTAATGACCTCAGGTAAGTAAAGCATTTTCAACAAGAGCTCTTCTCCAGGAAAAAAAATGAACTCATTTGAACTAATGGATAGGGAAACACAGTTCTTATGATAAAGGACATGTCTATATAGCTACATAGCAGGGATCGTTATTTTTGCTTGCACAAGTCAAACCATATTTAGACCTTCTTCACAATCAAGTCATCTATACTTTTCTTTTAATTTAAAACTCATATTCAAAAATTTGCCTGCCTTTGCTGGCTGGCATTTTAGGTACAGTTGTATTATGCATGTCTTAATCAGATCCTGCCTAAGACTGTATCAAACCCTTTAGAAACGAACAAACCCCCAAAAATCTAAAGAAATAGTCATTTTTGAAATTCATTTTTTGCTGCAGTTAGCATGCCATTTAAAAAAACTAAATTAATAAAAATTAAAGTATAGAGATGCCCAACTTGGGAAGTATTCAAGAATATTGATCAACAGCACTACCTAGTAAGAGCATTTCAGGACTCCAAAATTTTTATGCATTTATTATGCAAGACATTCCTGTGCAATTTTAAGCCGGCAGACCTCGATAATTTAGTGAAGTAGATACACCTTGCCTGCTACAGGAAAACGACAAGCTATTACTGAAACAGCAACAACAGAAAATTCTTGCAGTTAATTCACTGATGCCACACATTCAAGTAGAGAATGATAAACAATTACTGGAAGGATACAATGGTTTCCTAAATTAGAGACTCAGCAGTGATGAATTTTAGAACATACCATCCCTAACATATTTAGTGTTCTGTAAGAGACAAAAGAAAGTATTTTCCCTGTTCGCAAAGCCTATCAACTGAAAAAGATGGACTGTTCAGAGATAAATTCTGTTTACACAAATGCTTAAGTAGTAAAAAATACTTGGTATTACAGAGAAACACAGAAAAGAAGTGCATAATGGTTCTACAATTATGGTCATTACTTTAGTTAAATTTTATCATGGCAAATATTAGAATTGAAAAGCCACCTTACATAATAAAATACTTGAGAAATGCATATTGACTATATCTCCAAAACAGTTTAAAAACCTAATAACTGATAAAGAACTTCCTATATTGAGAACCATACTACTGTTGCCCAAGCAGCTGAAGCAACATTACCCAACTGTAACCAATTCCAGACCCCTTTGGGCATCACACAGACCATGCTTGCTTTTCTCTCCATTCTTACCTTCCCTTTTCCCGCTTGCTGATTGCAGTTAGAAACAGACCCTTCTAATCCAGCTGCTCTCCACTTCAACAAATGCCATTTAAAAGCTACTTCATAAAAACATTATTGCTTCATACTTAAAAGACATTAAGTCAAGATTTTGGAAATTCCATTCACTTGATTATATCAGCAAGTGTACTATATGCTACATTTATCATTAAAGCAAAATCCATGCGAACTGTTTTCCAGACTTCAGCTAATGCTCTTATGACACATTTGGCCAATGAAAGGGATGAAAACCAGTAGTGCTTTGAAGCAACAGCCAGTAAATGCCGCTGTGGTTTACCAAGAGTGGGATGCACAACATATTAGACCACAGTTAATGAAATTAAACCATTTCTTATGTTTTTTAAATGTGTCCTGTATTACTTGCTTGGAAACTACATAACTGCTTCATCTTTGAGATTTTTTTACTCTTTTTTTGGTAGTAAATTGTATCTCTTACATCTACTGTTAATTGAATCAGTAAGTGACAACCACTGTTTTGTATTTTATAATACTATTTAAGGCCAAGTACTCACTCAAAGATCCACGGAAAAGATATCTGCAAGGAAAAGAGTATAAAGTATTTGCATATTACCTACTTGTATCAGATGTGTATTGATAAATTGTTTCCTTATATAACATCCCTTTACACAAAACGTGGATTCCATTTAATGTTTTCTTGAGAGAAAAAAAGATTCTCCTGGCAAATGTTTCGGTGAAATACATTTCTAAAGCTTTAACTTCAGTCATGTACAATTTTTTCCACAAACAAATTAAGAGGTTTATTTAACAAAATAAAACACTGTTTGTCCTCTATTATCCTGAAGTCTCGAAGATCCAAACAGATAATCTTTAAAACCCATTTACTTCTCCAGCACTGCTAACTATTTACATATTAATTATAAATCTATGGTTAAAGCCCAGCTAAATTAAATCCTTGAAGACAATTACATTTCTCCATTATTTAGCAACACATTGTATATTCACTTATTTCCATCAATAAAACTTTGAAAACTAGTATTTTTCCCTTAGACTTTAAGACAGAGAGCTCACAGGCAAAAATTAATTTCTTTGTAGCAGTCCAACCAGCAGTTGTCTTAAGCTCAAGTCCCCTAAACCATTCAAACTGTCCAAATTCATCTCTTCACACACTGCATTTTAGCAAGTTAATTTATGACTGAGCAATGTTAACTAATAAACTTTTCCAATTAGCATAATTAGTTAACAGTAAACTGAGGGATGGTCCATAGTCCAGCAGGTCCAATAGCTCCCACCATAAGGAGCCACTACTGTTCTTCCAGAGGGATATCATGCCACAATTTAGCTAGTTATAGTCATCAGCAGAGCAAGAAGATCTGTATGTGAGACATTAGTAATGAAATAGCATCAAAACCAATTTTTAAGAGAAAAGACAAAAGGCAACAGCCCTTCTACCAGTCCAAATCAGAAGAGCTACTGTCTTCTGTTTGCCACTAAGAAACACTTTACTACATATTTGGAAAAACACTATTATAAAAATTAGAACTCTGATACTGGGAGGTGGAGTGGCTGAATGAGGAAATAAAGATATGCGGCCTTCCAATAATGGAACTTTTTTTCAGACAAATCACTTTTCCCACATAAAACCATTAAAAAGTCAACAATGAAACTCTCAATTTAACTTCCAATACTGAGAATATCATTTCTGTATCTATTAAAAAAGAAGTATCCTAAAAACAAAACAAATGGGATTACTGTGCTTAACAAAGAACTGCCCTTATTAGCAGTGGTGTTGAATAACATTGGCCTTTAACACAAGTTACACTGCACACCCAAGTGGCAGTAAAGTTCAGATCGCGTACCCTCATTTCCATAATCATTTTCACATGCCTAGAATGCATTAAATACAATACAATCTTAAAAATGAAAAGCAGACATTCCTTTGGAAATTAATTCAATATTTAGCACATCACAGACAGAAAATATCTCCTCTTTTTATAATGCAGAAAAACTGGAACATAATAAATACTATAAAGATGTTTGTTATTTCATTTGCCTAAATTCTGTCCTATAGACATAACCATACCTACTACAGTTGAGGAAAGATTACATTTGTGTCTAGAACACTGTATTCTAACATGGAATCTTCTTCACCACGCATTTTCACAGACCTCACATTAACTATTCCTGCTCAATAGTCTCCAGCCACTTCCCCGAAAGAAACACACACCACACAATATTTCCCCTTACAAGATTCTTTCCTCACGAACAAAAATGTAAGCCTACATTTAAAGGATGTACATATCTACAATTTGTAAATGCTATCATTGCATAAGTTAGAGCTAGAGGACCCATGCAAGAGCACTAACTGACTTTGGAGAGGATAAAATCCTCCCTTAGTCTTTATCTGGGTTATCCATATTCAAGTTAATTCTGCTCTGAGGACGATTGCTTATGGAACAAAACTAAAATTACTGCATTTGTAAGAGTGGTATTCTTGCTCATTTGTAATTATTGCTTTCAGATGCAAGCCTGTGGTTCTTCTCAGGATGGCAAATGGAGCTCAACTAATAAACTCTTCACTGTGAAGAATTCAATTATTTCTTCTGTATAAACAGGATATCTCATGAGTAGTCACCAAAGAATTAATGATAAGTCAAGCTAAGTGACATTCCACCCAACAATCAAACAAGACACATTAATTAAGCTTTAACTTACATCTTCTTTCAGGACTTACCATTATGCTACTACAGCACACAAGAACAGAAATTACCTTTGCAGTGCCAAGAAGTCCCTACTTGGCAAATGCCAAGTGAACCAAGTGAACACATAGTGAACCACAGTAATGAAAGTTTAAATGATATGCAAGTAAGCAAGGCAGCAAGGGAAAAATCCTCTTCAAGTTCAGTTATATCATAGAATAAATAAAATCTTCTAATGTGTAGCTCCTCCATTTACACCACAGTGCATTAGCTACTACTTGGAGTGGTCCCATAACATTTTATAGTGTAGATCCCAGGACTTAGACAATGTCAATAAATACAGGAAATAAATTTTTTCAACACACCAACCAGAATGCATAATTAATAATCAGACATATGGTTCAAATTAATTCCTAGAGGAAATAGTAACTAATAAACTTTTCACAGAGTACACAGAAGTGATGTATAGATCAGCTAGATGAAATGGGAACTGATGTTAAACACAAACTTTCAATAGTCTTTATTCTGTCACAGGAAACTACACAGCTGCAATTACATTCACAGGTGGAAAGATTTGGATCATCTTGCCAATGCAAAATAATGCATTGCAACAGGAGAAAATACACAAAAGACAAAATTTTTACAGCAGGACATCAGGGAAAGAGAAATTAACACGATTTGTGAAAGACAATTTACCTCAAACAGAGATTCAAATACAAAGAAATTTAAATGTTTTAACCAAGTAAAGCTACCCTAATAATACACATCCTACCCTTAATACTTCCTTAAAAGGCATTTGAATCTTAGTACGTCCATACTCATATAGACACATATAAATGCAATGCATTAAAAAAAATACATAGATTTTAAAAAAATTAATTCCTTATACTACAAATTATTTCTTCTGCTAAGCACATCATCAGTGTAGGGTAAGGCCAAAGAAAGATTAAGAATAATCTTGTTGACAATCAATTTTTTTTCCTCCATAAGACAGTTGTTAATGTTAAAAATAGAGGCTGCTGGCAGTTTAAGAAACCTACTAATTTAAAATTACTCCAACTTTTTTACAGATAATGTTTTGGGTTTTCTTTGGTCTTGTTTTTTTTTAAACACCACAGTTTTACAACTTATTAAGGTGTTTTCCAGCTGCATTTAAGTTAACATTTCTATTACAATTCATAGAGATTTGCAGAAGTCTACAAGATTTCTGCTGCAATGCACAAACGGAGATCTAAGAAAGTAAACAAAAAATAAAGTAATGATAAGGATCTTAGAACACCACCTAAACAATCTCAGCAGCATTGCTGATCAGTACTTTGCTCACAAATACTTTACATATTCAAGAGAAATAGAAAGAAAATATAAAAACAAAGATATTTTAATTGCACCCAGAGATGACAAAACATGCACAACATTTACATATTCAAGCAACTGAAATGTCAATATTCCTTAGGAAATAAAAATCCAGAGCAAATGAAAGTAGAAATAAAACCAAGTGAAAAAGGTGTTTGTCTCTACACGCTAAGAATTGCCTACAGCAGCATGTTCCAGAGAGGGCCCAGGAGTCTGGCTGAGCTTCAGTAAGGATTGGGTCATCAATGGCATAGCTGGTCAATTAAGAGATGAGGTAATGTATTTACTTATTTTCGTAAGAAACTGTACAAAATACAGCCATAGAGCCTGATGTACAGAAGATTTTTGTACACTGAAATCAGTGTAATTTCTAATCAATTAGAAGGAAATAAATGACAGACTTGAAGGAGAAGCATCTTGCCTTTTTGCACAAACACAGAGGAAATCAAACTAACCCCATCACCAGCCCCCAAAAAGCAAATACAATAAATTCATATTTGTTCCAGTAATAACACACGGGAAATACTGTTCTTGTTAACCAAAAATCATCTTGTTAACCACACTGTCAGGGATGGCAAGTCTTACTAAAAATATTTAAACTGGTTTTATACTGGGGATAATATTAATGCTTAGAATAGTTCTGGATATGAATAGCAGTTTTCTTTGCATTACATACCCCTGCAGCTGTACAGAGGTTGCTTCACAACTCCTCACAACTGCATGACCCCTTTGCAAACACAATCTTCATATGTACCTTCCTGCAATCAAAACTTTTTTTTCTCCACTCCCATTTCCAATTTCTCCTCTTACATCTCCAAAGCAAATGACAACCTTTCAATGTTGATATTTTTCCATCTCTTTAAGGTCAAAAAACCCAGATGAAATTTTTACACCAGTATATGTGCAGAAATTTCACCATACAAGAGTGGCTAAGTAGTGACATCTTCTGAAATGACCACCAAATACTGGTAGTATAGAAAACTGCATTACAAAAAGTTCTTTCAAAATCGAGACACTAAATCCCACCTACATGCGAACTGCAGATCTCCGCTTTGTGAATTTTCAATGTAGGAATGTTAATAAGAAAAAAATTCAGCTGTTTTACCTCTCAGAGTAACACACAAAGTACTTTTGGCACAATGCTACATTACAGCACAGCAGAATATAAAATTTCATCAACCTTGACATACTTTTCATTGAGACAAAATGCATTTCAGCATTAGTACATGAAGTACAAATAATCCTGTGCCATTTACCTAAGTGCAAACAATAGGAAGCTAATATTAATAATTATATTAAATATACAAAGAATGTAAATTATCTTAACCTGCAAGACTGTACATCCTTCAGAAAGTAAAAGAACCTGATGCATTAAAATTTGAGCTTGAGACTGCTGCAGATAGTGATACAGAGACTAGCATAAATTCATTCACTTTTGAGGCATTCTCCACTGGGGCAAGGCCATCATCCCCTCTGCCTTCAGTTGACTCTCATGATCATGTGGGCACATTATAAGCCAGAAAACAGCTCAAATGACTGAAAAACAACCCTCAGAAGGAACAACTTCCAGCTGGATCTACAAGTTGAAAGAACTGCTCACATATCTGCTTGACTATATATTGGGAAAGCTGCTGTCAGGCATACACAGTACTCCTATACACAGTAAAATGGTCCTACATCCTAAAAGGAAATCACATCCTTTATAAGACAGGACAGGTGAGGTTTTAACACACACACACACACACACTTTATAAACATGCCTACAAATCAAGATCTGGCACCAAAACACTTCAAGAGGGTGTACAAGAATAAAAGGTGCCAGAAGTTTTAAAAGGCTATCTGTGACTTTGCAAGACCTAGATCCAAGTGTTACGTGTTTGTTTCTTGAACCCTAATGGTTTCCATTAGAGATACAGTCAGACTGAAAAAATAGTTTTAAAAAAAAAATCTGACTCAAACCCACTGTAATCGTGGGTCTGAGGGGGCAGAAAGCAAAACTCTTGATCCATTATAGATGAGACATCACAATTGCAAAGAAAACATAAACCATTGCTTTGTACTGCACTTAATACCCTTCTTTTCTAAGGTAATTATTATTTGTTTTGACCTACTCCTTAGGAACCTCAAGCATCAGGGCCTGTTCTGCTAAATTAGTAACTCTGAAGAGCAGCTATGAATGCCAACACTACATTAATTTAATACATTAAAAGCCATTATGGATTTGACATCATAGAAAAAAAATTTCATAATATCTTAGATGCTATAGATATTGCTAAAGGATGTTTCAAATTTAAAGCACAGCCAAATCAGGGAAATCAGGTGGCAAATATGTGGGCAGAACTGAAAAACTTAGGGTTTGCAATTTCCACCTCACATCCCTGCAAACAAATTGAGTAGAAAAACTTACCAATTAGTGTTTAGAAATTTTGTCTTTTATTTTTTCCCATAAAATGACAAAAATCAATAACATGTATGTCTTCCACAGGGTTTTGTTAAGTAATTACAGACCACAGAAGCTCAGATGCTTTGGATCCTATATTCTCCTGTTGACATAGCACAACATAGAAAACCCTTGTTTGAGATGTGGGCTGCTATGGTTCCTGCACATTTTCACTATTCATACGTCTGAGTAGTGAGATCCTCCTTGATAAATTTGGTGTACCTTTCTTGTTCAAATTTAAATAATTCTGGATTTTATATCAGTTGATCCCAATAACCATTTAATTCAAATCCTACTGTGTAACAGCCCTATTATTACTGTTTTATATTCTTCCTAAATAAAGTGTTTTGCAATACACAATGGAGAGGTTTTTTCCAACAGTTTTGAGAAAAGGATTATTTCACCTTTGAAATGATGAAAAGCTCTAGAATAATAGAAAAGTATATTTAGTGGGTTAAAAATAAAATAATCATACCACAGTACAAATGTCACTAAACGGAACTGATGCATAGGCCATCCTGATTCAGGTACATGACACATTAGCATGAACAATCATAAAAAATGCATAAGGAGCAAGAAGTCTTCTAATGAAAAAACACAGAAATGTTTCCATATGTTTATGAAGTATTCTTTACCCTTTAAATGAGCACATTCAGTTTTAGTCTCTGGCTTTGTTTCAGAGAAACCCCATCTGTACACTACATCGCTTACAGGCACATCTCAGTCATGCAATAGCTATGTCGCAGCTCATATATCAAATAAAAATCACATTCAAGGCCACACAACCTTATATACTCAAAGTCTTCCATTCTATTTAAAGTAATCCTAAGAGAGCTCTTATTGCACCTCACTGCTGATGTCACATGACTTTTGTTGGGAAACAGAGTCCTACAACTGAAATATCAAAAAGTTCTTAACACAGATGAGAATGATATAAAGGAGAATTCTATTGTACCTATATATTCTGGAAGCCTTTTTTCAACAAAGAAACAGGTGTGGAACTAAAAACTTAAGAAGAGTAGCACTGCACAACATTATGTGGTATTGGGAAAAGCAGGATAAAACATGTGGAACTCACAGTAGGCTTAAGGAATTCATCTGACACAGATTCCAAGGCTAATAAAGCTGATGGTCCACATCAAGGACAGAAAGGAAAGAAGTTATCTAACCTTCCTGACATCAAAGGTTTCATTGCCAGAAAATTGCATTTCAAATCCAAAAGCAAGGATAGCTGAACAGTCAAAAGGCTTCTATCCCCATTCCATGGCAGTCCAAAAGCCATCAACTTTTGTAGCAAGGAAACAGAACAAACAGGTATGTTAGAAATAAGGAAATCATACAAACCCAAGCCGTCTCCTCCACAAAACACCTTGACTAAGCAGAATGCTGCTGAATTATCTCTATATTTGGGGGGTTTCCCCTTATTATAAGCAAGATTCCCTTGCCAGAGAGAATTCGTGAAAAAAATATCTGAGGTAGTCAGCTAAGTATAAATGCCTTACAATGAAAACAACTTATCTTCAATTAAAAAGAGAGGTTTGTTCCTGCCAATGTCTAAATTTACAACATATCTCTGAATTACTGGCAATATATATAAAGATGATTATTCAATAGCTGCTTCTTGGTAAGTTCCTGAGAAGGTTATGTTCCACTAGCCCATGAAATAGGTGAGTTACTATAAAAGAATGTTTGCTTTTTTGTTTGGTTTGGAGTCAGTTGTTTGTTTGGGGGGGGGTTGTTTTAAAGATTACACTGATGAATGCCCTGACAATCATCAGAAAATTATTTTATTCTTCTTTAACTTCAAATCAGTTTCCTGGTGTTTAGACTAACAAGATTTAATACCTTGTATTTAAAAGAGCTAGTAAAGAAAAAAAAAAAAAAAACCACAGCAAAATATACTTCAGCTAGCACCTAGAAAGGGTCAACTGCACTAAAGAGACACAGCCTGAACAAGAGGATAGTTCAGGAATCAGCTGGCCTCAATTAGAAAACTGAAGGAATCAACATTTCAAGCAGAAAATTTGTGAACCATCAAGTAACACAAAATGAATAGAAAAAGAAGGAAGCCTTGTAATCATCCAACCTTGATTCTTTTAAAATACAGGCTGCAGGATTTTCCTCTTGTACTTAAACACCAGCACAAATCTATCAAAAAAACCCTGCAGTCTCACAAAGTTGTTACAGTCATGAACTATTGTCAACTAAAAACCATCTTTTTAAATGGAATTTGTTTTGGATAATGGAAATTTTTGTACCTCATTATGCTGAACAGAGAAGTTACTTTTTTTAATAGATAATGCAGTTAACTGAAATACAATTAGATTTGTCTCTCACAAAAAATTTTTTTAAGGTTTGCATGCAATTTGTGTTATGAGTCTCATCTCCCACTCCGAAGTCCACATAAGCCTTAAGATGATCAGTGGCCTTTCAAAAGGCTGACTTGAGCAGCATTCGGAAGCCAAATTGATCTTTGAGACTTCTGGGAGGACAAGACAACACAGAGAGTTAATCTGAAGTTGAACCACCATGAGTTGTTTTTCAACTTGATACTCTGTTTTTTTATATTCTTAAAATTCGAGGAAGCTAAAAAAACCAGCAACAAACAAAATACATTCAACATCTGAATAGAAAGACTTGGGTGCGATGTTGCATTTGTATTTAACATAGGTGGAAGAAAAAGTGAGTGGCATATATTATGGCTTAAAAAAAGAAGAAAGCACCTGACACTATGGCCAGCAGGTTCCTGAGTTCCACCTGATAAGCAGTATCCAAATAGGGAAGCACCCATAAGGGTCCTTCAGCTCTGAACTGTGATTTCAAGTACAACTACACTAAGTATGTTTCTAATTGCTAAAACAAGAAAGCTCTGTACTACCTCAATGAAATAGAGCATGACTATTAAGTATAGAAGAAAACTGAAGTGGATTTTCCTTGCACACATACTTCAAGGCACTGTTAAAAAGTCAGAAGCTTCTTTTGCTGCAGCTCAATTTTCTCATCAAGTGCAACCATAGCAAATGCATTATCAGACTGAATGCCTGATAAACTGAATGCTTAATAGACAAATATTGAAAAAAATGTTTTCAGTGGATGTTCTGTGCTATATTTCTTTATTTCATCTCATAACCATGTGTGTGGACTTTTTAGTGCTTACTGCAACGCTGTAAAAATCACCAGCTCTTTTCTGTTGATCATTTTCCCATTCAGTTTTTAAGTTAGAACAGCTTTCTACTGATATTGTTAGAAAGAAACTTGCCTAAAGGCTTACATTCAGACTCAGCAAATCATTCAAATGAAGGCAGCAAAGGAAGTGGGAGGGCATGAGATGTGAAGACTGAGGTCATGACAATAGTTTGGTCCAGTGCTATTCCCTTTTTCAGATAGTTTTTCCCTTGCATTTAGGAAATATCCTGTACCTGTGAAGGGAATTTTTCAAGACTTAATGCACATTTAAAGAAGGCAAATTTTATGAATTAAAGAAACAATTGATCTTATTGCTGAATATAGTAGAGGTACTACCTTGGTGATAAGCTCAAAATCTGCTGGCAAGCTGTGTTTCATTGATAACATATGGGATACTGCAACACACGAATAGACAGCGGCATAAAAGCAATCCCACTGGGAAAGTAGGCTGGACACTTAGTACACATCAAAGCAAGTTTTATAAAAAGCTCTCTTGAAAGACAGAAGATCAAGTGCTTAGCACTTTGCTGATCACAACCACCTCATCTAAGCCGGAATACAGAGTTAACTGAAGAAACCAGGAGCTATGAGAGCTATAGCAAGACACAATCATATGAGCTTTCAACAGAACTGCAAATGCTGTTACATCAGTGCCTCAAAGCTTTGCTTTAAAGCTTATGCTCAGTCTAAAATGAGTAGACATAAATATCTTCAGATTCCCAATGTCTCTGAAGTGATCCAGTTTGTTGGCACAAACAATATATTTTTAGACACAATTTCCTAAGACTGTGCCCAGAATAGTGCAGTTCACGCCTCTGAACTGTATGTTATCTTTCTTACAACACAATTCCACAGTATTTGAAAAGCTCTTGAATACACACAGAAACTGTGTTCTTCAAAAGCCAAGAGCGACTAAAAGAATCTGCAAAAAGATTTAAATATAACAGATATCTAACCGGTGTTTTACACTGTATACGCTACAATTCTAAACCTGTTTATAGACAGAGCATACCAATCACAGTCATAACTACATACAACAGCAATATTCATTGTCAAGCACTCATAAAAAACTGCATTTAAAATCTCAGAAGCATGAACAACAGTATGACTAGTTTAGAAAATAAATACATAAATAAATCATCATCCCTTTTCCCAATTCCTTTGCTTGTAACAGACCATAACAGAAGAAACTGTTTTGCTTTTGTACATTTTTGATGCAACAGAAGTGCCCTTCTGGAAGGCAGGGCTAACACACCTCTCCTTTCTACAGGGTGAAAATAGACTCACATCTGATCACAAATCACAACAGACTCTTGTGATACTCAGAAGTCCTCTGAAAAAAACCCTATTTTATTCCCTAACTCTAGTCATCCTTTGGAAGTGCAGAAGTTTGAAAATCTCCCTTTTATCAAGCAAACCAAGTTCTTATTTACCTTCTTTTGCTGAACTCAGTGTAGATGGATGACTAATTTATTATTCACAAATCTGAAGATAGTGAAAAAAGAATAATTCTGCATCTCAAAATTTAATTGAGGTCTGAGTTTCTGAGATGACACAATCGTTCAAGGAGAGGAACAGAATTTAGTGTAGTCCATCGAAAGCCAAAATATCAGAAAACATAAAATAAAGCCGAATTGACCCATCCGTCAAAGAGCAGGCACAACCACATCTGGAGAATATATTTTTTTGCTATCCAAACTGAAACCAAAAGATACCAGATAACTTCTGATTACAAGCCACTGAGTGCACACTAAATAGGCTGATACTGAGAAAACAAAAATGTATTTTTCCTAAAAGATTTTCTTTGAAAAGACAACAAAAAGGTAAGGAAAATATTCTGGGAGACAGATGAAAATGGAAATCTTACTGATTCCTTGACTTTCTAAAATATTTAGGAAAGCTATCAGTTTTTGAAAACTCTTTCTGGCCATCTTAGCTTGTACTAAATCAAGTGATTAATTTATTAGTATTTTTAATCATTATTACTTTGAAAAATTTCCCCTGTAATTCCAACTATTAAAATACCTGGTATTCAGCTACATTGCAAATCTGAGTTTACATATAGGAGAATGAAAAATGATAACTAATGCAAGAATAACATAGTTGACACAACAGAAGTGTGATACACAACTGTGGTATGCCACACAAGCCAGGTAAAACCCAAGCAATCATATTAAGGGAACTCCAAGTCCCAGAGATGTAAAGATGGCTGGCTTCTATAATTGAAATTCTTGGAATTCTTGCATTTTGCTCTAAATCACCCAGAATTCACTTAGCTCAGAAAACAGAAACAGACTACAATATAATTCCACTATGGGGACAATTCATTTGAAGAACTAAATGTAGCTTCTCAACAAGATCACACCCCTTAGAGCAATTAAGCTTTTTCTTCTTCCAACAGCAGGTTGAGAAAAAAAGATTCCATGTCTTTAAAATGGAAAATTTTCATAATTACTGGAATTGTAATAGGAACACCCTTTTCCAGAAGTCAAGATGTAAAACATTCCTGTAACACTTCCTGAGATTTACAATTCTTCATTTCTGTATTTTCTAGTCACTCCCCTGCCATTCAATAATTGATGGGGGAGGGGAAAATGGTTACCATAAACCCCAGTTCAGGAAAAGCATCTCTAATGAGAAAAACATTTGAAACTACTATGCAAGAGACAATTCTACCTATCCATACCTAACTGTTCAGGTCCCCTGTTGTGTACTAAAGAAAAAAAAAAAGAGGCAAATCAAAAGGAGAAGGACCAAAGACTGGAACAAAGAAGTTCAATAAAAAAAGGACTGACTATCATGGGATTTGACAAAAATACAGTAAAAGTAGGAAAAGAGCATGAGCAAGATACAGCAACAAAGCCACAGCATCAAACTGGGAGAAATCAGCATAAGATTTATTCAGCATGGTACACTCAAAACAAAGCAAAAAAAAAAAAAGGCAAAACACATTTAGTTTGAAATTGATATGGTCATAAAAGAAAGAAACTAAGCTCAGACTAGGGACTTTGCTTATTTAGATGATCTTCAACTAAAACAAAGGTGTTTCTGGAAATAGTTCTGATTACTTTCTTTGAATAGCCAGCAGTCCTGTTACAAAGTATGTTTTGGAGAATGTTAAGCAGGTATAAGAGCTCTTATTTCACATAAGACAAAGATCCCAGAATCCAGGAGCTGTAGTTATACAGAGACCTCTGACATCTCCTTAGAACCTAAGATTTTGATTAGTGTTTCACACAGTATGATACATACCTTTATAATAATACATAGTTTGCCTACAGCAGTACAGCACTTCAAAGCAAAATCAAAGCAGTTACATCTGCTTGTGCCATTTTTAATTTTCCTATTATGCTTCATATAAACAGAAGGGACATTCACTGGATACCATTAAATAACACTGTAACAGAACACATCTTTCTATATTAGCTCCTTGATAATAATCTTCCAACAGCAAAATCAAAATTATAAAATGTCAATAAAAGCTTTCTTGCTTACTATAGTTGCCTGAGAACCTAATGTTTAACTGACTTTATCTCCCTTATCATTACTACCTTTTTATGTTACTGCGTATTTCTATTTTTGGTAGACTATTCCTCCAGAAGAACTGCCTGCCTTAAGAGACATAACACTAAGTGAAAAATTAATGGGCAAAAGAGATGCTATAATCGAAGCTCAGCATGTTCCAGTAAAAATACACTTTCTGTTCTTACCATTACCATATTACACATCCCTTTTATTAATTATATTCTGTGACTATGCGGTGGACTAGACAGGTAGGAAAAACATTCTTAACTGCAAGAAATACAATAATTACTCCTCATACCGGCTACATTTTTAACAGATTAACAACTCTCCCACATGATATATTCCTGGAGAAGAATATATTTTTCTTGAACATCCATGCAATTAAAAAATGGGATTTGGATCTATAATCGCTAGGTTTAAAATAACTACAAGGTATGTATCTTTTTAAAATGCCTGATTTAATATAATAAGAAATCATGTGGGACATCAGACTAAAATTTGCTATTGCAGTACATAATGATCTGGTGTCTCTATGGCAAGAATACCATTGGTATTTATCATCTTCCCTTGGCACAAGAACCAAAATACTCTCACAAATGGAAAAAAGTTTTCACTAGAGTCTATTGCATAAAAGTACTTTAGAAAATACTAGTAATTTTTTAACTCTTAGTATTTTAGACACTAATAAGTTTTAAGCAGCAGTCCAATACTTGGGATCTGTCCCATGACTCAGTATTACTTCTATTTGATCAAAACTATATATATAGTTTTTATATATAGTAGTAAATTTACTACTCAAGGTCAGCAGTCAATATTACATATCTGGAAATAGAAAACATGCTTCTACCATGTTGCATATTCTTAAACCTATCTACTTTTGATTATACCTTGGTGGTTTCTTTCCTAAAAACTACTAGTACAATAAACACATTTTTACTACAATAAGTTTTTCACAGGAATATTTCAATTTTATCTTTATTATTTTCTCATTTCATTCACATTCCTTAATAATCTGCTCCACCAAAAAATTCCTTGATATTTCTTGCCTCATCAAGATCAAAGCCTCTAATTAGTCTGTTCCTTTTCAAACTGTAATGTCTCATTCTGAATAAAAAAGAGGAAGATATGCGCTATAAGGCATTCCAAATTCTTTTAAAGTGATTCAAGTTGTTTCAATAAATAAAAAGAAATAAGTAAACATAATAAAAAATGTCCAACGAAACCATAAACAGGAAACATTATACCATAATGACCATAAGCTACAATCATTTCTTTGTGCTTTAGCACCTGTATGCATTTCCATTTCCTCTCAGAATATCTCACTACATGAACTAGTATCCCACAAAACAGGATTTTTTAATCAGAAGGGCAAAAGGAGACATACTGACCTTGGGAATTTCAAAATGTCAAACCAGCAGAGAGTGATATTCTAAGCTGAAATTAATTCACATTATACATCAGTATATTTACTAATCAGAAAATAGGATGATTTATTTTGTATGTATTGATTCGTTGACACTCAGGTTAAATCTAGTTGGCATGAGAATTAGAACAGGAAAAGGATTTCTGAGTCACCATCGCAGAGTGTTGAGACTAGTCAGGATTTCTCTGCTGTAGTTTTGTTTTAATGTTTAATAAGTCAAAAACAGCAGTAACTCACTTGACATATTAGCAGCCTTCCTGTATGTATGAGAAAGTTGTGATAAGGCTCTTAAAAGAGGTGAACAATAGTAGGATGAAAGACAATCGCTATATACTGAAATATGAAAGGTTCTGCCTGGAATGCTGGAAAAGCTTTCTCACCATGAGAACAGTCAAACCGTGCCACAGGCTACACACAAAGATAGGGTGTTCTTACCCTTGGAGATTTTCAAGGTCTGACTGGGTATAGCCCTAAAGAACTTGGTCTGATCCCATAATTCATTCTGATTTTAGCAAAAGATTGAATTGCAGAGACTCCCTGTAGATCCTTTCAACTTAAATTTTCTGACAACCCTATTATTTTTTGCTAGGTACATAGAAACAGCTTTCTTCTGCTCTTCTGAAGAGCAGTGTTCAGGAAATGGCAGTGACTGGCATCAATACTTCTACTGCAACACCTCTGCACAAACCTTTTTTCTTAAAAAACACAGAAAACATTACAGCTGCCTCATTCACGATTTATTCTTATATCAGCAACAACCGGTGGTTTCCAGGCTCTCTCTAAATTTGACAAGTTCTCTGGGCCTTCACATAAAAAACCTCCACTTTTAATTCTATTATCTCTGAAGTTTTCTTTTGTGTGTGCTCTGAACACTTCTCAGAGAATTCTCAGTTTGTGTTATGCAGCAGATTCAAGAACAATGTTCTTCCTACCCTTCTTGTCACAACACTGAATTTCAGTATTTAGGCTCAACATGCTCTCTTGCTCATAGAAGCCATCATCTCAACCTCTCTGTAGAGTTTTTCACCTGATGCAGTACCTGGCAGCTAGAACAAGGAAAAAAGGCAGCCTAGCTCCCTGCTATCCAAGCACAAGAACAAACAATAACATCAAACTAGCAGCTGAACAAACAAAACAGGTGCCCTTAGTCACCTTAGCTTCCATTGCTATTTGTGCAAATAAACTACAGATTCTGGAGTAAGGGCACTATTTATAGCTAGCTCTAAGCTTAGGTGTCTTGGTTTTTTGGTAGCCCACCAACCTACTCAAGAGTTTGCTGTTAACTTCAACACAGACACTGAACTGAGCTCTCCTGCCATTTTGAAACAATTCAGCTTAAAAAACTTGTATACATTTATGCACAGCTACAGATTTCATGCATGCATGTATTCCTTTCATAGCCTACTGATTTATCTTTTCTTTTTCTCCTTCACTACTCTGTTGACACTATGTATACATTCACTTTCAACACAAAAGACATTTAGAAAGTCTCATGTGGATTTTAAAGTACATTAGATTCTTTAGCACAACATTACATATCAAAGTTAAGCTCATATGAATGCCTTAAGTATGCCTACCACCATTCTTTCATCAGATATTGTGTTTCAATTTCGAAGCTTATTAGTGGATATTAATTAAACCAGGAAAAAAAAAAAGTAATTATAATTACTACTTTCAATGCATACTTTCCATGACAGTTCCTCATTTCAGGCCACAACAGAGCCATTGCTTCTGGCAGAGGATTTATTCAGATACTCAGCAAGATAAATCTCACTGATTACGTACTGAAATGATAAAATGTCCCACCCATCTCCTTTCACTGCAAGTCAGTTCATGACTTAATATATTGAAAATGTTTACTACAAGAGAACTAAAACCTTATACACAACTATATTAAGCTTAGAAAATAAAGCTAAAGAAGAAATCCTTCTTAGGTTGCTTATCCATGCTGTTTTTCCATCTTAAATAACAGTTGATAATCTACCAGTTTCACAGAAACGCACAACATATAAAAATAATACTACTTACACACTGCACTCTGGGCCTACATGAAGGATGAGCATGGGTACATGTGGGTAATCACCTCCACAAGACAGTAAACTGTTTATACTGTGCAAGTTCCATGTAGCTGTGTCTTGCCACTCCCAAGCAATTAAGAGAATACACACCCACACTTCAATTTTAGACACAAATTTCAATTCATACCCCTCCAAATGAATGCAAAATTGTCCATGTTATGTGGAACAGAGACTCAATGCCAGTGTGTTGCAAGGAAGTCAGGGCTGAACAACCGTCATTACCTCTAAACTTTGACATGTTGGATTTTTGCTGGCTTTTGTGTTTTGGAGTTTGGTGGCAAGAGAGCAGGGAAGAGGAAAAAAGTAGTTTTAAAAACAGGGGTATTAGAAAGGTAGGTCACTTATTTTAGTCTTTTTCCTAAGTGGTTAAAAGAACTATGCAGCAGCTCCACAACCTTTTTTTATATGTACACCTGGGAAGAATACTGAATCCTGTTACTTTCCTCACTGTTACCCTGATGTGGTTTAGACCAGATGTTTAAATGTTACAGTATGTACATTTTCTTCTCTTCTTCCAAGGCAAAAGCAAAATAAGAGGAATATTTGACTTCACTCCACAAGAGACCTATTTAATAGTTTGGCGGTTATGTAAGTAAAGGTAGCTTGGCTAAGTCAATGTTGACGACATACAGAACGACATGATCCTAATGAGTTGGAAAATATTGGCTCTCATGAGATTCAACCAGATGCTACTGCGCTGAGAAAGCTACTGTATTATTGAATTTCATTTTTATGAGGTAAAATTTATTATTCAACCATTAAGGTATCCCACATGAAATCTTGCATAAAATAGTTTTACAGTTACTTTCTGGAAAATAGATTTTATTTTAACTTTAAGACATCATTTACATGAGGGATTCAATGCCTATTTGATCACCTTCAGTAGAGAAACGTAAGGTCTGCAAGCAATTTTCTCAAAAATACCAGATTAATGGAACCGAACTGTCAACAAAATAATGAACTACCTGAACAGGACAAGGAAAAAGTGGTAGCAAGTTCCAGTTTTCCAGAGTAAACTAAAGCCATGTGTGACTGTGTATGTATTTTCTTGGCAGGCCGAAACAGTTGGAAACAGAGTGCTTCAGGTACTTACTAACAAATAATGAAAAAAATACACAGTAAAATTACTCTATAGGATTAATCATGCTCAACTTTTGAAAGATCTTAACTAATGCCATTTTCCTAATATTTTGGTATTTTCTACAGTTTTTATTTTTTAAATTGAATAACAATAATTGTAATAATATTAACATTTATGCATTCAATAATGTAGAAAGCATGATGGATTTACAATTCATATTTGTTTCCACATTTATAGCAATTAAAGTGCAGAATCAAGATGTTTCATAAGCATAAGAACTCACATTATTTAACTGACATGTAACATGCTGCTGTGCTTGTATACCAAAAGGATTATAAAATTAAACCAAAACATAAATTTCCAAAGAGTTACATGTGGATTGAAGACTGCTTTTGTGCTATTTTTTTTTTTTTTTATGTAATGCATTAAGAAGTCAGTAATGCTTTTTCTTGACCCATGAAAAAGAGCAAAAGGCTGTTTGCAGCTGTTTTACTTATTTTGTTATGCTGCATTTTGTCACTTGTATTCCCATCTATTTTAAGTTTTCTATTCTTTTTGTTCTTGCACAACTGTTCCAGGCAGTATGCATCAATCTTATACTTAAATGATAATGCCTACTCATTCAAGTAGTAAGTTCAACTGCTTATATTACTTCTTTTTTTTAAACTATCTTGACTTCTAAGAACTCTAAAAGGAACTTTTCCCAACTAGACATTTAAATATATGGATTACAAAAGCTGTAACTGCAATGAAAGGAGTCAAGTACTTTCAGAAGTTTCATTAAATTCTATATAAATTATAATTAAAAACCTGCTCTTAGCAGAATTAAATCATCTCAAACTAAGACAGATATAATATTTAAACATGTTTAGAAAAAAATTCTAGAGTAAAAATCATACATTTTTCTTGACATACTCGTTTTATCTGTCCTCCACAAGTTCTGAGCTCAAGTAATCACAGCACTGTACGCATCTTTTACTGGAAGTTTTAAGATAAGAGACCTTACTAAAATGCATGAAAAATACAAATTTTAGGTGGTACAGGCACTTCATTTTTAAATTCTGTCAGAAACAAAACACACACAACTTGCTTTTGAGATTTTAATTTTTTTCAGACAGCTTGCCTTTGGGCAGATTAATTAAAAAATAAACTCTCAGATCATCTAATGAAGACAGCAATCTAATAACAAACTAGGGAATATTTGAGTAAAGTGTCTTTCTCCTAGTAGGAAAAGGTTTCTGAAGAACAAGGGGAGGCTAGTAGATGGGGGACAGAAGAGTGTTAATCTTCAAGCAATCTTCCCTTTTTGGTATTCCATTAATCTATTATCAAAAAGAATTTGTAGAGGATAGAGCTCAGAGAGGTTTTTTTGAATCCCTAGACCAACTTCAGTCCCAATTAACTTTGAAAGAAGTTCTGGAACAGGAAAACATTTCTGCTCCAGGTAAAAATTTAGGACATAACCCCAGATACTATCAATA
This sequence comes from Cettia cetti, assembly GCA_013401135.1. Taxonomy (NCBI): domain Eukaryota; kingdom Metazoa; phylum Chordata; class Aves; order Passeriformes; family Sylviidae; genus Cettia; species Cettia cetti. The sequence continues at coordinate 552,531 of VZUI01053519.1, forward strand.
AACTCTGCTCATATGTTTCTGGAAACACAGAGTGCAGAGCTCCCTTTTAAAACTAGATCCATAGAAGGTCTTTCAGCTGTTACCTAGCAAACAGGTTCCCAAAGGGGCCTTTGTACCTTGTGAGCCTCTCCACAGCAGGTGAAAGGGCCAATAGTCATGTGTTCCTCTCTGAGGTTCCCCCTCTCCTGCAACTCATGTATCTGTACTTGTCTTCCTATTAATTTTTGGCTTTCTTAACCTCTACTGCTTTTCTACCTGCTTCTTGTTTCATATTCCTCTGCTGCACTCTCCCCTTTTTATTAGGTCATCCTCTTTCTCCTATTTTACTTACTTTACATTTTTTATTTCTATTTTCTGTAATTTATCTCTTTCTCTCCTATAGAACATCTTAGCCCATATTGTAAGTCCATATTATAAGTTTAGGTGATAAAGTTCTAAAAGTGGAAGAGATGGCTGTGTTGGAAAAAGCATCTAACTATGCTTTTAGCACAATGGCTGCTGAGAAAGATCTTGGCTGAGAGGTTACAAACATTTGTGGTATCACTTTCGAGTTCAAGTAATACTGAACTGATGTGTTAAGGAAGCCCAACACTCAACAGCAGCTAGCACAAAGCCCCAGCAAAGACAAAGAGCTCAGCAACAACTGTTTCAGCCCAGTAATGCTCTCCAATCACACACAAAAAGGGGCAATACAGATATAAGCAGTTGAGCAAGTTGTAGGCTATGTAAACAAATGGCAAACACATTTGAGACTAGCTATATATGAGGAGCTACCCAGAGAAGAAAAATTTCAAGTCACAGTATATTTCAAAATTGGTAGAACCTATCTGGGCAGGTAGCCAATAACTAGACCATTTCCATAGGAGGACACATTTCATTCACAAATTACAAAACAAGCATGATGTTACACTGAGTATCAAGAATGTCTAAAATCCTGTGAGCTGTCTATAGCAGTCAGATTTGCTGGAAACATAAGGAAAACAGCAGACCATTGCAAATAGAAGACAAAATACATAAGCCATTTCTTTCTTTTCAGAATAATGTCATGTATAGGGAGGGCTTTTTTATTTACTTTTAAAAGAAGAAAAAATCTGGATAGAGACAGCTGTTTGCCCTGCTATATTTCTAATCAGGTAGAAAGATGGCTTTTAGAATTTTGAAAATGTAAACAGAAGAAAATTTTGGGCCTCTGTATTCACGAAATACATAGTTTACAATTCTTTGAAACAGCAGAACGTAAGCAATTAATTTCAAGAAAAAGATTCCCTGAAAAATAGGATAAAGTGAAGAAAAGGAAATCTTTGAGTATAGTGTTGCTTTTTCCTGCAAGAACACTACAATTTAATATAAGCATAATCAGAAAAGAAAAGGAATGAGAGTAAATAATTTAAAAACAAGTGTTTATACTTTCATTATTTGTAGTAAATTAATCAAAGAAGTATTAATCCACAACACCATGGGGATGGAAAGCTATTTTCTTGAAGTATTACTTCTGTGCATAGCAAAAAACAACTCGTGCTCAGATGGAAAACACAATATCATGGGAAAAAGGCAATTTTTCCTTGAGAGTTTAGGTTACACAAGAAAAGCTCGTCTGTTCACCCACAAAGATTCTAAAAGATGCAGTGGCAGGAGGGAGAGCCCAAATACTTTGCCAGGCCACTGTCAGGCCCAACACTTGAGCTGTGTAAGGCCGCTCTTGAGAAGCCTAAAGGAGCATCAGGGCATGCAGTGGCAGGCAGGAATTCAAAACAAGGACTTCATTCATTTTGTTGTATATTGGAGAAACTAAGTTGAATGTAAGTGAAAGTGTTTAACAGATGTGCCTTGTTTACTGACAAGTTCCTTATTGACTGCATCATCCTCATAGTTACCTCATTTAAAAAAAATAAAAAAAAAAGAAAGAAAGAAAGAAAAATGACAAAAGAAAACTTGAAATTTCAACTTCCCTGCGCAAATACAGTCAAGTATTTCTTGGAGGCTTACACACACACATGTTAGTGTTAAAATATGTAGAAGCTGACCCTAATTACAAGGATAACTTTCAACAAGGCATGATATTAAATTTTACACAACAGTATTCAAACAAAAGGTAGTAGGCTTCCAGAATCAACCAAGCCAAAAATTCGGACAAAAGGATTGACAGCAATCATTCCTTAGCCTTGAACACAGAGCTGCCCTCAGTCTAGTTAATGCCAAGCACAGCTACAGAAGTGTAAAATTTACCAGGTGAAGCGTTAAGCCATGAACAAAAGAAGATCCAAATAAGTGCATTATATTGTTCATTTACTTCATTTGAAGTACTTAAAATGTGCTCCAGATTTCTATTCTGCAAGGATACTGTTAGCAGAGTTGTTTCACAGTTCATTGGATTGATGGACTGAAAAATGTTAAATAATAGAACTGGTTAGTTTGAAACCCCAAGAGCATCTGAAGTGATCAAACAACTCTATTTTCAGATTTCTCCATGGTGTGGATTGTAAACCTGCAACCTTCACTTGAAAATAAACTTGAAAATAAAATGTCATCATGCCATTCTTAGGTGACCCAGAGAGAATGAAGGAATAAAGATAAAAGTGACATTCATGAAAGAAGGAAAACCTAAGCACTTTAAGCAGTTATTCCAAGGGTTGCACAAAAATAGAGCACTCTTTTGCAACATTAGATCAACACAGATTTAACTTCAATAAACAGGAGTGAAAAAGAAGAATGGAAAGGATCAAGAAAAGTAGGGCTGAAAGACTTCCAGAGGTCTAATCCACAACTCTGCTTCAAATCATGATTTTCTGCACCTATATCATTCTCCTAACACATTCTCCAAGACTGGAAATGCTGGATATTCCAAAATATGTTATTCTTGTTATGGGTTTATTCACAACAAATAAACAAAAAAAAGCTCTAAATTATTCCAGTCTGCATAGAAATCTGAAAAAAAACCCCACATCATTTTCTGGATGACCTTTATGCACTTGAAAACTCTGATTTCCTCTGTAAACTGGTCAAAATCCTTAATTCATTCCCAAAATCTATGGGTGTTTAGCAAAAGGATGACAGATAACAAGTTTCATTATTTATGTAATCATCACCAACACTTGCATATCTTCAGCAATTTCACAACAGTTAAGGAACATTTATTTATGAAATAATGAGAAACATCTGCAGCCCTTCTAAAGAATTCAATGTATGCCATTGATTAATAAAGCCCTTAATAATCCAGTTTCACCTCTGAATGATCTTGAGGTAATAACATTGTACCATATAAGGAAGCAAAAGTGGATGTTTCAGATGAGGGAAGCATGGAAAAATTATCCTGTATGGGAAAATTAAATGCATCCAGAAATTAGTGCCAAGAAGTGAAGCTGGATGGCTTAGCTTACATCCTGGATTTTAAATATAAACTGTAAGTACCTATATACACACAAAAAATACTCTGCCTGTTAGCTACTATAAGGAAAAAAAACGGATTTAAAGGATATAGTTGTATGGACACTCACTAGCAATGCTCTGTACGACAACAACAAATACTTAACCAAAAGCATCACATATTTACCTGAAGTTTGGAAAACCTCATTCAGTAAAGCTTCATTTACCACCACTGAACTGACATTTCCAACAGGATGACACCAGCTTTGATAAATAGTTTGAAGCAGAAGGGTTTGAGCTCTAGTAGCTTGAACTGTCAAATTAGGGAGCTCAAAAATGCATTCTGTTAGTGAGACATGAGCTCGCTTGCTCCTGTTTAAAAAAAAAAAAAAAAAAGAAAAAAAGGAAAATCATTACTTCAGCACATAAAAATAACAATTTTAAAACTTAGTCACAGAATATTAGAGTACAGTTAGTTTGTAAGGTTGGAATTGTGTGCCTATTAGATTTCTTTTTTGAAGAGCTGATTCTTACATTGAAATGAAACTTATTACATTATTTAATATACACAACTTTATATCTCTCCAGAAAATGACAGTAAAAAAATCATATATTTTTATCTAATTATATCTTGGTTTTAGAAGTATTTAATAAAAGCAATTCCATGTGCTCCCACCAAAATAAGAGTTATTCAGAATTGTGTGGATACTAAGAACACAGAAAACATTCATTCAGAAATTGAATGTTACAATTTTTATTATTTACAAAGCTTACAGTGCATCACTAAATGACGTACAGCTAGAGACCCAAAAAACACAAACAATATTCATACATCAAAATACAAACAAGTCCACATTCTATATTTTGCTGACAGAGCTGATTAAGTGATTCTACTATTTTTCAATGCCTTACCTTTTAACTGGGGAGGACCAACAGGAAGAGACAGGCATTCAACAGGGCAAGGGACAGAACATTTGTTTGGGAAGTAAATTCCTCTGTGATAATATAATCCACCATCAACAAGAATGTTTTACAAAAACTATAGCAAAGTCAGTAACTCACTTTTTCTTCCTAATTGACACACTTTCTTGAAATAAAGCAAGACTGATTTGCTACATTCAACAAAAACTATAAAGGTACTTAAGCCCTCTCAGTTCGGAGCCTTTTCCATTATCATGTTTTTAACATTATCATTCTTGCCCTAATCACCTTCCACTCCATCACTGAAATGCACTTTTTCTGCTGTTTAGCATTATTTTCTCTAATGTCCTACTTAGCAGGAGGGTTGGACCTAAATGATTTTTAAGGCTGCACCAAATGTTAACCATTCTGTGATTCTATGACTCCATGAAATATAATTACTGATGCACATATTTGCTCATTCTCATTCTGGAGACTCTCCTCCATTAGAAAATCTTAGGGACATGTTCAAAGCCCCTTAAAAATAAATAGTAGGTTAATTTTCCACTGGAAATCAGAATCTCAAATGAGGCAAAGCTGCTGAAGCTGTACACAAAATCCATTGGCCCTGAAAAAAAGCATGCTTCACCAAAATGCTCAGGGACTGAAAATGACACGCAGACATTCAATGAATCTTCAGATCAGCAAAATCAAAACCTTCCAAGGAACTCTGAGAAGCAGCCATAATACACCATTTGTCCTATCTAGACCCAAAAGAAAATGCTAGCAGCTGTATGACCTAACATGTGAGATAGTACTGGCTGCAGAGACTCTGCAGAACAGAAGCAGGCCATTTGTGATGCTCAAATTCTAAAACCTTTAGCAGCATGAACTGACACAAAAGTCTGGTATTAAGGAGTAGATTTCTTGAACATTCTGCATCTACCGGGAGAGTGAGCATTCACCAAAACAACTGTAAAGAGAAAAAACATTTCATCCCTTCTCAGATCCAGGATCACCATGCTCTAGAGGAAGCAGCAGAGTAATAAAACACTCTGCTGCTAACACTTTTGGCCCATAAGCTGCAGATGTGACTTATGAAGCATGGTTTGGAAATACGCATTCTGAACATCAGATGACATCTCTCAACCACTATATGGACACAGTGATACAGCTAAAGACAAAGTCATCACCTTGAATTTAGACTTGGGCATAGAAGCATTCACCTCAAGTCCCAAACAGAGCTCCTCCCTTAATTCCTTGTCAATATGACCAAACAGCTGGTAAGTGAAAACCATTTTCTCTGGACCAAGAGGAATTAAGCTCAGTCTTAGACACCTACTGTATAAACAAATATCCACACCTAAGACTGTGGCCTAGAACCTTTTAAGGTAAATCAGAAGAAAACAGCACTTGTAGACATAACAGATCCATTAATTCAAGATCTGAGGATTATAAATTTAATGTCTCTGCAGGTCACTGTTTCTGCCCACTGCTAATAAAGGGACATTACAATACTTCTCAGCTGTGGATGTCTACACCACAGATCAAAGTGTCAGATAAAGCCCACCCACAATAGCCATTGCTCCTGACTAAAAATAAAAATATGAAAATAAAAGAAAAACTTACAAAAAAAGGTACTCATCAAAGATTCTCAGAAACGGATGTAAATAGAGATGAAGGACAAAGAATAAACAAAAACAGATGTTGTAACCTTCTGTAATAGTAATCAGTATTCTTTAGAATTAGGTTTACCAACCTCATAAAGTTTGGAATCAGGATTACCTGTCTCAAAAATGCTGAGAAGAGGGAGCAACAAGACTGCCTCTGATTTCCAACTCATTTAAAGCTAATGACACAATTATGCTGCCAGCTTCAAATGCCATTTGCAGAAAAAAAAAACATGGATGAAGGAAAAACATTTCATGTTTATATGGGAGAACTCAGCCTTGTGTCTGGTAGTAGAAATTTCTTTCATATGAACATACACCAAGCTCCACAACACTCCCACAAAAAGAGCAGTCTCCTGTTTGAATAAATCTATCCATCTTTGAAGTCTGAATCTACCTATAAGTACAGCCTTTGTTGCTAGAAAAATCAAAACTCATTAGAAGCCCTTGAAGAAGAGATCTTGTATTAAGCCTTGTCTGGTTGGGTTTTTTGGATTTTGCTTGTTTTAACAGGAGTCACAAACACCAAACAGCGAGCTAGAACAAAGAAGTTATGTATGACCTGTTTGGGGAAACTGTGAATCTCCCACCTGCCTCACCCGCTGACAGCCAAGCCCACACACATCTCTTTCTGGAGTACATGACCAGACCCCATTACAGGCTCACTTCTGCTCACTTCTATCAACTACAGCACAGTAGGTCACCAGAAGGATAAGAAATATCTGTAAAAAACTTCTGAAGCTCTTCCTGTTTAAATTTGAAGTTTAAACACACTGCAAACCTTTCCTGAAAACACTGTTCTCACAAAAAGTAGAAATCATAGAAATGAATCCAAACACAATTGAATTTAACTGGTGTAAAAAAAAAAAGTAAAAAAAGCATTTTTCTAAACATCAGAAAACTACCTAATCTGAAAATTAGAAATGCTTTAAGAAGAGATGAAACAAAAACTGAAAATAATATGAGCATTAAGTCAGGCAAACAGAGACAGATGCTGCCTGCTTTAAAAAAAAAAACAAAACAAGACAAAAAAAATCACTGAAGAAAAACACTGACTCAGACACCCAAAAGGAATAAAGAGCCTGGAACATATTTTGACCATTTTTACCACACAAATGCACAAAAGGACACATGATCAATGTACTGTGGATGCAATTACATAAAACATGTGTCCCATTTCAGCTCCTCAGATACACAAGAAATGCTGTGTGCAAATGTACAGATATGCCTGTAGCCACTCAAAGAAAAGCTCTGGGTACTGTGAAAAGCACAGGTGGAGACTATAGTTCTGACATCTTTTCTGATATTCATCTCAAATTAGAATTTGGACTTGTTTTTCTAAAACTTCCTAGAATTTAAATCCAAGCTCAGTAATCTATTTAAGCAAAACAGGTGTGCATGAGTAAAGGAGTATAAAAGGGAATTCTGTACTTAGAAAAATCCATTCCTGTGAAACAAAATGATATACATAATAATTAATTTATTTTAAAACTAAAGATTAGACAGCCAGCATAACCATTTCTTTTACACAGAACTGAAGTTGGAAAATTAGCTATGGATGTTAGGAAAGCTTTTGTAGGCATTACCCTGAACAAAATGTAATGCAAAGTGACATTAGATTGTTTCCTGGTATTTTTTTTTTTTAAGTGCCGTGTAATCCTTTATTATTTATCTCAGTATGAAAGTGTACTCTTAAATTTTTCCTTTCTAGTATTTTTTCCAGTTTTTATCCTTTCACACAACATTTTCACTATTTTCCCTCCTATTTCTGAATACTATTTTGCAGGATTAAAACTAAGCATTTCAGAACCAAGTGTTTAAATATTTCAAAAGATGTGTTTCCTAACGTAAAATTGCAAAGGAACGAAGAAGTTAAAAAACATTTTTCAGCAAACTTCAGAATGAACATGACTCTGCTGTAAGTCCATCTAAACACATTATAATTAACAAATTAATGTATTTCAGAGGGAATCTGAAGAGCTATGACAATCACAGCATACAATGTAGCAGTGTAAAAGATTTTGCTTTAAAAGCCTATTTGACTAATGCATATTACAGCTACTGTACTGACTGACCTACGCTACATTCAAAACTTAAAAGTTCCACATAAAATTGTCCCTTAGGAGTGGTAACAGCATATGAATTTTCTTTAACGATATGCAAATTCTACACTTACTGTACTTTAACAATCCCATAGGAATAAAGTCTTCTGGACCTTTTCAGATAAGTTTGGAGGAATGGGAAGTTGAAAATAAATCTTTTTCTACAGACAAAAAAATCAAGCCAGGGGAAGCATTGTACCATGTGTGCAGCAAATGTTGCTTAAAGGAAATTTTAACTAGACCCGGCTAGTGATGAAAGTACAATTATAATTCAGGATTTATTATAATAGTTTTGAAACACAAATAATGCATTTAAAAGATCTTAAAATGTAACTTTGCCACCAGCCTGCACCTGTTAATACAGAAAATGCATCATTAATAAGGTATTGAGCTGTATTTAACCAAGTTTTATGACCCAAGAGATATATTCAAGTAAGAAGTGAAAATACAAGTACAAATGATTTTTTCAGTAAACCAAATCAGATCTGTGGTTCTATACTGTATAATTAAATTTGCATTAAGCAACTTCATATCAAAACTCTTCACATTATTAAAAAAGTCATGACACATAGTTTGGGTCTAAAAACACTATTTAAGCTGCATTTTAGAACTGCAACAACAATAGAAATAATTATTTCTCAAGTCCTTACACTCAAGAGTTAAGATGCAGTTTTGAACATATGTTCATTTAACTGAACAGGTTAAAAAACTACCAATTCAAACACTCTTCTCGAGGGGAAAATAAATCCTAACTAGCAGGATAGGCTACTCATTAAAGCTGAACTTGGACAAGTTCCAGAATAAATTTAAGGAAATATGAACAAGCAAGTCTTGCTGTGTAGTGGCGTGGAGTGAAAATGAATCTGTCCTAATTAAATGATTTTTAAATACATTTTGGTTGTACCCAGTTTGCTGACAAACTGTAATACAGACTTGCTGAAATATTTGAATAAATCTGGCGTACCATTAAAGAAAATAGTTTTCTTTGCTGTTTTTGAACAAAAACATGAATTGGTCCTTATTATACAGCATGCATAGGCACCAATATAACCAATCCATGTAAGTTCACAGGCCCGTTATGAAATATTTTCAGTTTGTAGACTTTAGGAACAGCAACTCATTCTTGTAAAATCAACACCTCAGAGTGATTGAAAGAATATAGTGGTGAACAGCTGGGTCCAGAGGTTTATACAGAGTCCCCAACTGCAAAGCTGGAACCTGCAAAATGTTTGAAAAAAATTGATTTTTGTTATTACTCATATCCTGTACAGTAAAATACGATTAGTTCATTTTTTCCAAAATAACAAAACTGGTAACCTGCTACTAGAACCTAGCAATTGTGCCTTAGAAAAACCTGAATGTAATTTAAATGCCCAAATTATTTCAGTTAGCATTTGCACACCTTTCCTCTTCGGAAACCAGAAAGTGTTTGCTGGTTTTATAAGACATGAGCAAAGGCTTCATCTATATACCTACAACAAATCTATATTTGTACTTAATCTGATGTTTCATATCTAATTTTAAAAAATGAAAATTTTGATCATTCTTAACATTTAAGTAACTGTTATTATTGTAAAGGAAACAATATCTAGCTCCTCAATGACAAATATCAAACCTGTTAAGGGAACATGTAGGAAGGGAAAAAGAAGTATTATTGTTTGAAATGCCAAAATGAAGTCGCTGCTATACGCAAAAAAACCCAAACATATCCCACGTCCACATATGCTAACATGATTTTCAATCTACAGAGAGCAACATACTAGAGGACCAAGTTAGTTACTATTTTAAAAAACCCCAAACAATTAAAACTTGCTTTAGTACACTTCATTCCAAAACCACCTCCAATGGTGTCTTCAACTTCTACTCTTCTATACTCTTCACTAAAGGCTGCCTGGTGTCTTATATCATCTGTGACATAGGGAAATTTTCAGGAGCTGCACCTGCCTAGGCATCTTAATCGTAGGAAACACTGATAATTATAAAACTTATTACAAGGGAGAGAACAATGAACTTAAAGGTTCACCAATTTTTTTTTTCAGTAAATCAAAATATTAACTTGATATTTCTAAAAATTTTAGATACAGGATTAGAAGAGAAAAATGTTATCATTTTAAAAGAGACTTCTGTATAGATTTTTTAACATCAATTCTGAAATATAAGCTGTCAGTGATGAAAACACTTTTGCAACATGTTCAGTTCCGTGCAAACTTAAAATAAATCCCCACAGATTTCCTTGAAACAATTGTGAAAACAAAAAAATATAGGCAGAGTACAAACTTTAATATGGCTTAGAAAATAAATAGAGGCTATCCATTCTCAATTCCCAGGACAGTGTGTGTTTTAATTGAACTATAAAATTCAGCTTTATACAGCACACCAAAAATTAATACATACTACAAGACCAAAAATCATGAAATCAAAAAAATATCTAAAAGGAAAAAACCTTGAAAAAAAAAATCCCTTTAAAGCCAAGAATACACAAGTCTGGACATGTTAGAAGCTCTAATATTGGATTGTTTTAAAAATAATTTTATTCATTTTGTCTCATCTAGACATCAAACCTATGGCCATTAGATTAAAAATTATGATTGCTATGTGCAAATAACAATAGTGGTTTGTGAAGCAGGAAGAAGTGAGAAACAGTGACCGTTGCTATGTGATGGCATGAGAAGAAAGTGTGCAAGAAAAAACCAACACCTGGAATGTGAAGGTAAGAAAGTTCTAATTTCGCCCAATATGATTCAAGCCTTACTAAGCATCAGATGAGTCTTTTTACCTGCAGATTAAATGTTTCAGAAAGCAGGCAAGAAAGCAGTCTATGATCACTTCTAGCTTGGTCATTGCCTATGTGCTTCAAAACGCAACAAATCTGAACTCAAAATTTGTTGATACCAACAAGGGATTGAAGGTTTTCAGTCTTATTTTTGGACTCATGATGAACATAGGTGGCTGTTGAAATTGCAATGCAGGAACATCTTAAACCTGCAGCTGCATTAGAGAAACATATTTAGGATGTTTAGATCAAATTCAGCCTACTGACTCATCAGTGGGACAGATGCTAGGGATCTGAACTGCAATCAAACTACAAGTGGACATCAGTGACTAAATGTTTTTTCTTTTCTTGGCAAAAAACTCTTTTTCTAAGCACTAGTTAATACTTGTCTCCAGAAATAATCAAAGTGATATGATATATATTTTAATATATAAAAGAATTAAATTACAACTTCCCTGCTTTGAGGAGATAACAAGCAGACCTCAGTCTTCTTTATGTATTTAAGATTTTGATGTGTATAAACCATATATATTAAGCATACAGTTACATCTTTAAAGAATGGCATCTTCAGAACTCCACAAGGTGTGGGGTGAAGATCTGAAAAAAAAGGGGTAAGAAACTTTCCTCATGGAATGCCCTCAATGTGAATTCAGGACTTTTAAAATTACTTACACTTTAAACATCCAGTCTTTCTTTACTTCTGCAAGAAGGTCTAACTTTATTACTTGGATCTAGGAATCCTCCTGTTGTTGATGGTGGGTGTTAGTGAGAAAAAGGGAAGAGATATGACAGCTGCATTATGTTCCACAAGCTGCATTATGTTCCACCATAAAGACCATGAGAAAAATCAGTACTCATTACAGCAGCCAAGAATCAAAATGTATTACAAACAAAAAAACACTAGAAGCAAGTCTGGAAAGAAGCAGGGACATTCAACAGGGAATCCCTGGCTTAATGAAGGAAGTGCAAAGGGAATCAATCATGTGAAAAGGAGAGAACTTTTACACCTACATTTTAATTGTGCCTTGTATCGTTTCCTGAGAAAGAGATCCTACATGAAAAAGCAGCAATGCCAAATTAAATGCCAGCCATCATTATCATTTATCTGGTAGGTAAATATTAGTTGTGGGTGGGGCACAAGAAGCAATCATCTGAAACTGGATGATGCTGTAACTAAACAGCTGCCGATGACCAAACCCACCAGAAGTGACCAGGTGAAAGTTGCCAGTAGCCATAAACCTCCAAACCACAAAGATCTGTGTTTATTAAAACAAAACAAGCATTACTCTTTCTTACAGCTTTTAAAAATCCAGTACCATTGCTTTGGATACTACAGTGTATCCAATATCAGAAGCCACAGGGGTGGTTCAGGGTTTGGGGAACTGGCTTCCCACAGTGCAGCCTGCTTTACTGTCCAGGGAAGTAACCCCATCCTCTCCCTTTCCCTCTCCTCTTTCCCCCTTCACACAATCACAGAAGCAGCAGAAACAGCCATTAAATCAATCCTCTAAATCTGCCACACAGAACCATTTGGTTGCCATTAGCAGGTAAAACAGGGAGCCAGAAGGGTTCAAACATGCTGGTGCTCAGTGAAGAAAACTGTACTGACAAACCCAGTTCAAAGGTCTTCTTGGGAACTAACAGAGTTTCAAATTCCTTGCTAAAGATTTAAGAGCTGAACACAACCCAACTTCAAGTAAACACTAACAACTGATCCCAGTAAAAAAATTTGTCCAAAAAGGTAAGTGGGTTATGATTTGGGGGCTTCTGTGAATTTCTTCTACTAAAAACTTTTGCATGCTGTTTATTCTTCTTTCATAAACAGATAAAATATTTTGGTGGAAAAAAGGACACATTTACACTGAGAGAAAAAATGTTACTTGAAATTCTGGCAAATTTTTTATAGCTAGCCAGAACAGTAAGAAGGTGCATGTCTGCATTAGCAAAACAAAATTAGTATTTGAACAAAATTATTGCCCTAAATGGAGATGTCACAAACAAAATACACAGGACTAAAAAACAAAGCTGTACTTCTGTATCTGAATTCTTAGAAAGGTAAATCACAATGGCTGGGGTTGCAAGAGCGATCCTTTAAGTCCAACCTCACTGCTAAATAAAAGGACTTAACTCTGTGCCTTACAGTACCACAAACGCCAATTCCACTATTGTTTGAGAGAAGTTACAGCATTAAAAAGAAGTTGCTGGAAACAGGGAAGCATGTTTTGTTTTTCTGATTACCAGAAAAGTCTTTAATATAGCAAAGGATGGATCAAGTATGTCTTCAACAGCAAGGACATGAATGGACAAAGTGTGCTAATGGTTCACATGTACACACTGCATAACTGCAGAAAGAGTACAAAGACTTTAAAATTATTATTTTGTGGCCTCATTAAATATCAACCTCAAAAGAATTTTAAAAGCTATCAAAAGCTATTTAAAGCAAAACATTAAATCTCAGTAAATGCTTAATACTTTATACTTCAAAGACTAAAATTATTGTTAAACCTAAATTTGCCATCTTTAAGCATTGACTCGGGCATTACTTTATACCATTCATTCCTAAAAAATAATACAAGCTTTGAAGTAGATTCTATGACTATAGTTTTCCTATGTTCAGTTTTGATCTATTCACTGTGTCTCATAAAATCTATTTAATTAATTAAAAACTCCACAAGCCCTAGTGAGTCTTCAAGACCATCAAAATTATCACATACATAATGAAGATATTGCCAGTAAAACACAACAAAACGATATTTTCTTGTATTATAAATATGCACAGCCAAATCCAACATGTATGGAAAATCAAAGATATACATGCACTTTTGGAGCAACAGACTAAATCAGTGACATTATAAAAGTCTCATTTCCATTTGCCAATTTAAAATATGAAAGTCAGGTTCTTAATTCTCTTATTCTCCCTGCATATTTCTTCATTATCAAACAAATATTCTAATCATGTTTATCAAATATTTCCTTCTATTCAATTGTTCGTTTTGGAATCAGCCATTAAACTCAAAGAAAAAACTAATTAAACATCAGCAAAGAAAATAATCATATTGGCTTTTGTTTAAAAAAAACCCCACACATGAGAAAAAAATCTGATCAATCTAAAAATGAATTCATAATTTTTGTACTGGTATCTGAACTAACATAACCCTTTCCATTTCTTGCATTGACGTCAGAAGTATCTACAGCAGGTATAAGGATTTCCAAATCTGATGAACAAATTTTATTCTCATAGTTTGCTATTTAAGAGCTTCCTATCCCACCTGAGCCTGCCTTTACTTGTTTTCTTTTTTGTTGTTTTTTCAAACGGCCCTCTAACCTTCCCATCCAAAACACACTATACTAAAAATCTAGTTCAGAAACTGGGAGCTGGTGTCCTTTAGAAGATTAAAGCATAATGAAAACCAGACAATGTTTACCAAACATACAGGCCCAAATGGAGATCCAAATGTTTACATGCATTCAACACTGTACCTCAGCACTAATTCAATGCTGTTTCTCAGTATGTACACCTGACAGGTTACTTTAATTTCCTTTAAAAGGCATTGCTAAAGAAATAGTAATAAAGAATACAAACCTATAAACAACTAGGATAGAAGCGATTGTGGAAAAATGCTGAGAATGTATACTGTTTTTGTGTAAGAAAACAAACTCAGCTTAGAACCAAAGAGACCCTGATCTATGAGAAGGAGTATTCCTATGAAAAAGAAAAAGCACCTCTGGGTGACAGAACGAGTATGAGCAAACAAATTATACTGGACACAGAACATTATTTTTCTTCCACGTAGAGATGAACACAGATGCAGTAAAGATGCTAAGTCATTATGGACAGCTGAACATCCACGTGAGCATTTATATTTGGATTGAGACAAGATAAATAGCTTATTTTTTAATAAAATGTTTGCAGTCACCATTTATCACGGTTAATAGCTTCATCTGAAATTCACATTAATGTGCTTCTAAGAGTAGGTGCATAATTTAACTCTGGTTTCTGGTACCTCACTTCAGGTGGAAGCGATGCCTACCGCTTGAGAGTGAAGCTCTGTAGAGTCAAAAAAAGATATGCTACAACTGGGCCAGCAACACAATGCTCCATAAGCAAAAGGATGGTAAACACAAAAAGATAAACAAAATCAGCAATTCTATATGGCTTAATTGACAAGCATATAGCTTATTCAAAAAGTAGATACACAGCTTTGGCGAAGGTGGACTATCTGGAACACAAGGTGAATAATCCAATACAGTTCCCAGTAGTATTACTGTAAGTCCTAATGAATGAAAGGCTTTTTTTTTTTCCAAGTTATTGTATTTAATGACTACAAATTCTTAAAACAGTGTTTGGAATCCTATCAGCTCCCATGGCATTACCTTAAAAAGAAGATGCCAAGAAAAATGTGAAAGGTAAGAGAGCAACTGCAAACTAAAGTACAGTTCTTCAGAATTCTGCATAATAGCCAACATTTGATTAGGGCTGGCTGGCAGAATGACACCAAAATCAGTTCCAGGGTGCAAGCTTCAAGCATCCCTGTTTGCCAGCTATGAAGGCTGAGTGCTGGCTCCAGTAATGGTATGTGCTGTGTGTAATGTTGACCTGTTGGCTTGCTCTCAGCCAGCCTCAGGCCAGGGCAGCTGGCATTTTCTCAAACAATGCTGAAGGGATTGAGCATGTCAGAAGCTGTCCTCAGTCTGAAGCCTCAATATATGTCCGTCTTTGATCAATTTCTTTTTTCCTGCCTTTTGGGAGTGGAAACGAAATCTACTGGTAGATATGTGTATATGAACTGAGACATGAGAAAACACCAAGGTCACAGATGGGTTTCTAGCAATGGGTTATTTAGCAGCAGAGATGCCAGCACAGAGACTGTATTTTTCTTAATAATTCACAGATTCACTTAGAGGCAGAAAAAAAAAGATACCAAACTGCAGATAAAATTCTGGAGAAACAAAGGACAAACTTGGTGTGAAGAATTGCCATCAGTGCATCTTTCTAACCAGAATCTACATTAACACCTCATAGCAGGGAGTGTCACTGAAAATCCTTTAACAGGTTCTTTGATACAGATAGTATCAAAGGATACTATCCTAGGTAGTGTTAAGAGAAACAGAATTTCTAAATACATCCGTTGCAAAATATGTATGTATCAGGAATTCATTTTTTGTTTAGGATCTATGCTATATAACAGCATTTCAGCTTTAAGACTGGTTTTTAATACCTTTCACCAGTCCTCTAATCAAAATTTAGCTTCGACCTTGAAAATCCCTCACATTTTGAAATACCATTTGCTTGTTTCTAGTACAAATGCCAGCAAATCCTGATGGCAACACTTAACAAAAATCAGAATTAACTATTCACCATGTGCAATCACTTTTCCTGGACAGATACTAGTTAATAGGCTTAATTTACTTTCACTGAAGAGATTTTACAATTAATTAGTCAAAATAACTACACTGGAAATACTCCCCATGAGTACCCTTTAGCGTCAACTCTGCTGAATTTCCTCCTCATGGACAATACTGAACAATACAACTGCTTCCAATTTACATTGATTATAAGTGCACTTTCAACAGATTTGCTGAATGCTGCCTGCCACATCTGCTGAGAAACAGTAACATTTGCTCTGGACTTGATTTTTTAAAAAATTAAACTTGAGGTTTGCAACTGAAGTTAATTTGTTGTTACACTAATCAAGCTGCAAGTCATGTACTCAGAATGCAAAACCCCTCCTGTTTCAAGTGCTTTTCTTGGTAACCAACAACAGCACCTTCCAGAACAGCGCAGTTGAAAAGTGCCCCAAAATGTTTGTGTTGAAACTTAAAATGTTCGTATCACTGCAGGTTAGAGATGTTCCACAGAAGTTCTTTATTCAAGCATGACCCCCTTGAACTTTTATAAAGAAAGATAAGTTAAAAGTACTTTCTGTGAAAGCTGTTATATCACTTTATATTACTGTTCACAATATTCTATTCCATATTGACTTACCTACTTCTCAAACACTAAGATGCACAGTAAATCAAACTTCTGAAAGTGTCAGTCACTGCTCAACTAATGTCCTATCAAAACCAGCTACCAATAAATTAATTTTTAAAAATGCAATTTAGCATTATGCTCTTTGATGCGTTTTCTAGGCAATAGCAGAGAAGTGGACAATGCTGAAGCAATCCAGCACACTCCTGTGCTGTTCTGACTGTTCCCATGTGAGGCAATACTACACAACCACCTCTGCAGAAACCAGGAGAATGAGTGTTGTGTTCTGCTTTTGCACTGCCCCTATCACTGGCATATCTCAATAGTTCAAACAGGTTTTAACATGTGCCAGATCTAAATGGAACAATGCTGAGCTGCCCCATACACTGAATGCATCTGTTCAGGCATTCAAGCCGAGCTCTTTCCTGTTTTGAAGACTATCCCAAATTTTCATCTGGCAGTTAAATTCAATTACTAGCATAACTAATATTCAGAACTGAATGCTACAAAATGAGTTTCATGTGTTTTCAACCTGTTTCTGCTTCTGACCCAAGAAATGAGCATGCCCCTCATCTGCCCATGTGAAATGCAATCCACACCCAATCTAAATTGACACTGCTCTTGATCTACTGTGACTAGCCAATAAAACAGGCTGCCAAAATCAAGACCTAAGTGTCAATTTATGGGAAAACTTCCTAGATTTATGATCTAATGCTCACAGTTTGTGGATAGTTGGCTTTGTGTTACCTGTCAGTAGGATCTGCTTGACTCTTACTAGTACTACTGCACTTAATGTCATGACAGCTAAATCTCGAAACTCTCAAGCTCACAAATCTATTATGATTTCTAGTCCTAAACAGATTACTCCACTGGACATGCCCTGCAAAGATGTTTTAATCAAAAAGTAACAAAAACAGATAGCTCACCTGATCGTCCATTACACACTTTTAATCCTCTCTTTGATGAGCAGCAAAGCCTGAAACTCCTACTCTTATCACAGTAGTACCTTGATGGTAAAGGCCATGTCAGGAGAAACTAATTTCCTTCCTAAATAACTTCTTACTGTGTAAGAAGCCAGATCTTCATCTACCACTCTGCTTGCAGATCAACATGAATTGCTCTCACCTTTATCAATTGATGACACGGGGAAACCATTAAATGTACATGGTATTTACAAGATGACCCCTTAATCAGACATGAGCAGGAGCACGTCCTGGCTAGAACTTATAATGACCTTACTCAATGTGTAACAAATCTAAGAATTAATTCGATAAATAAGAATACAACTGTATGGCATACCCATACATAGCTTTGATTAAGAGAGGGATGTTTGCCTTGTAAGGGAACACATGATGGAAGAAAATGGAAGTAAAGCTATATAAAAATACAAATACCTTTACAGTAACAAAAGTTTGAGCAAAAACTATACCGCAGTAATAGAGGGAGTTAGAGTCCTCGGGTTTTCTAATGTTAATATTAAATCTAGAAAATAAAAAAAATAAACTAAATTGTGTGTACAAAGCAACTATTTCACAACTACACCATGACAAAATCAAAATAAAAGTGAGGAAGTCAGGTAAGAAAACAAAGTGCTGATGTTCAGGTTGGTGGCAAAGTATAGTGCTCAAAATCTTTGCATAATAGTTAGTCAAAAGGTAGTTATAACCTTATGTGCCAATCTACTCTAAATGTAGCATGTTCTAAGGACACAGTAAATGTTTACCTTCACAGTTCAATCTGTGTTGAAACATTAAGCACAGCTATGCTATATAAATGTTCTTGAGAGTTCACAAAAAGAGGCTACAGAAAATACACATACTCATTCCATGTGAAGAGCACTGCATCTAAATTTCCTCAGTGATCTTTCAGAACTATAAGTGCACATGTTAATAAACTAACTATGACAGGTCTGTAATTCACAGCTTGCACCACTGAAACAAGAGACAGATCTCTGGACAGTTGAGGTGCCCAGCATACGATACATGTGACTGCCCTTAACAGCAAGGCAAATTTTAAACTTTTGTCAGCTTTTGTCAATAATGATTAGCACTTCAATAAAAACACTGAAGGAATTGAAACTACAGTGCCAACACAAATCAAATCTCCTGCTACCAAAAATCCTTCTTCATCAGCAAGACAGAGATTAGCACACTGCATGTATTTAAGCTGAAATTTATTTCTTAAGACAGTCTGCAGAGAACAGCTCAAAAAGAAAAAAATCTTTGCAGAAATTTTATCTATTAAGCATCTGAAAGATTGTATTCTTTGTTTACTAATAATTATTGAGATTTAATTGCAAGTTTCTAGTCAAGATTTTTATTCTGACAGAGTTAAAAATCAGAAACAATCAATTAAATGCTCTGTACTCTTTAATAAGTCAAGCGCAGACCATGAACTCCTAGACAATAATTTACCCAGCAACTCCTCAACTGCTCTATAAAAGGTTAATTCACACACTCAAACTTAACATGACTAGCTCTTAGTCAACTCTCTACTGGTGCTTCCCTGAAAGCAGCAAGTAAAAAACTTCTATAGACCTGGTAAAGAAAAAACAGAAACACAAGCCTGGAACACTTGTTTAGAGAAGATAGGTTTAGAAAAGCAGTAAAATAACACACATTACTATACTGATATCTAACTCAAAATATAGAGAGGACACATCACAATCAGATACAAGAAAAAGAAAGGAAAGCTATTACGAATCCATAATCTGTACTGTTAATTTAGCATCCTTCAGGACAATGAAGTGGTATCTTAGAAGTGATAGGTTATAACACTGAAGTATCTCACGCCAGATTACCTCATCTGTTACCACAGACATTGAAGCCAAAGAATAAAAGAAAATCAGCTAATTCCTCTCAAGATTTCTGTTTGGCAATAAACATTCTTGTCATTCACTCTAGGCTTTTAACCATATTCTGCTAATTCTCAGTTGGTTTTAGACATCCTCCTGAAAGCTCTGAAAGCTGCTTTACAATCTGGCATGCAACACTACATAAAGCAGTTGTAAAATATTGACATTAACATTGTATTTTGCATCTTGTTACGCTTGACAAAAACAAAAGACCAGATGGTTTGTACTTTCCAATAAAAACAGATTAGCTATGCAATTTAAAAGATGTCCAAGACTTAGTTAACTAGTGAGTTTGAGCACATTTCTTTTATACAAAGAAAGTATACTAACTGAAATTAAAGGATACATCAATCTAATAGGTAAACAGCATTTTATGTCCATTTATAGTTCTTTACTGGTATTTACTGGGCTGACGTTGCTGAAATTTTATCATGTTAAAACATCCTGCCAATGTTTATCAACTACTTTCAAAAAATTAATATTACTACAGTATTTTATACACTGTATATAACAGTAATTTTGATATTATTGTCCTGCAACTAGAAAAGAAACCTATTCTACTGATTTATGTCAGAAATAAAGTTGAGATTTTCACTGCTAACTCAAAACATACTACCTAAGGGATTCCATAACAGTTCATAAAATGTCTTTGTTTTTAAAAGGTATGGTCTGTGGTATGTATTTTCTACGAAGAAATAGAAGAACACATGTAGCATCACATGTGTGCACTTTAAGAAACTCTGGAATGCGAAATCCACAAATCCAAATAAAGCAGGTGGTATAATTTGGGAGGGAGGACTGAATTTAAGTTTAATGACATTACCAGGTTATCCTACCAGACTAATTCTCACTCACTGCATGACTTCAATGAAGCTCTCAGTCCTCACGCTGATTTCGATTTAGTTGAAGTGCTATTTGATGCATTTCATCTGGAGTTTTATTCACTTCAAACTACACTTCATTTAACCAGGCTGCTGCTGTACTCATTTGTTTTTCTACTTTATTACTCACAAATTGGTGTTGCTTAGTTTAGATAAATTGTTGGACTAAGTTCATTTTATAAAGCTTTTTATTTCATTAATAAATAAATATGCCATAGAAGGAGATCATATCATAGGAAAAAAGTGACAAAACCATCAAAACACACCAGACCACAGTAAGTGTTGTTCTAACAATATCTTCTAATAAATGCCAATGGACAGTTTGCTGTTTTAAGGCAGGACCATTCCCCTGCCTCCACTCCCCAACACTACAGCTCTTTCCAGCTGGGCATGCATGGTAATACAACACATTTCTAAAAGAGACGAAGAATGTGAGAGAGGCAGATTACACAAGAGAATCCAAGAATGCACGAGAGAGAATATAAGGGCAGGACCAGGAACATGAGACAGAGCAAGGGCAAATGTGTAACAGTGCACAAGGAAAAGCACAAGAAACCATGAGCAAGCAAGCACAAGCACACACAGAAGTGCACAAGCATACTCATGAGACAGCAGCAATACTTGAAAACTATGAACTTATCAGATGACAGATTTATTTAAAAATTTATACCTAATTTTTTTTTTATTTTGTACTAGTAAACATGGGGTTTACAATATAGTATAGAAATTTAAGTTGCCATTCAACCCTGATTTATTCATGCAGTTTGCTAACCAGAGCTTAGTGCTGGATATCAGATAACATGAGGAAA
Organism: Cettia cetti; assembly: GCA_013401135.1. Taxonomy (NCBI): domain Eukaryota; kingdom Metazoa; phylum Chordata; class Aves; order Passeriformes; family Sylviidae; genus Cettia; species Cettia cetti. Next base: position 573,854 of record VZUI01053519.1, read on the forward strand.
GGCTGCTAGTTGTAAAGTCCCGAAGCACTGTGATTAGTGCTGATTATCCCAACATAGGGTATTCTGGAAACATTTTTTTTTAGCAAAATGTACAACACAAGAGCAATTAATTCAAAGCCATTAATACTTTTGTAAATTATTGATAGAAAATATGACAAAGTCAGTTAGGCTGCTACCACCTGGTGGTGTGCTGATAATGCTAAAACCCATTTACACTTAACATGGTATTGCAACTTGTGAAAGAAAATTTTGTATATTCTTTACATGACACTAAGAACAATCACAGAAGTAGACTTTTTTTGTATAATCCATTAAGGTTTCACAAGCAAATGTATCTTATGAATTAGGTATTCAACACGTTTGAAGCCAAAGTATTTAACCATTAAAATGCTTTTTCATTATCTTGTCACTTTACGTAAATTTTTTTTGCATGGATTTAGTCATAAAGTAGTATTAGAGACAGCTACTGCTCAAAATGAGGGATAAAGAAAACTAATACCTTGTCCAAAATATTGTCAAAATGGATTTTTCTGAAAATAGTTTTAATAAATACAACCTAGCAATATAAACAATTACACACTTATCATAACAAGATCTGAACTGTAGAGACAAATTTAAATACTGAATTTCCATTGTATTTAAGGCTAAAATAATTATATAGCACATTTCATAACAAAGAACTGTTTTCTGTAGAAAGAATTTATTTTTCTGAAGAAAAATATTTGTATTTAACATCTGAACTACTACAAGTATTTTAAATATCTCATCATTATGTTGAAACACTTCCAACTATAACGAGAAACAAAAGTGTAGTAGTAACACTGTGGGTTTGACATGCTTGGGGGTTTTACCCCCCAGTTTGTTGCTTTTTATTTGGTTGAGTTTAAAAAAGAAAAAGCTGACCTATTCAGTTAAAACATCAAGCTTGCCATCAGTATGTAACTTCAGCTTTTTTATCAGCTCAAGAAAGAATGCCAACTGGTTCCAGAGACCTGCAAGGTCTAGAAGAAAGCCACTTTACCACAGGACTTCTGTAACACAGAACATGCAGAGCTGGAAGAGACCCACAAGGATCACAGATCTCAAGTGACTGGCCCGTACAGGGACTGAACCTGTGACCTTGGTGTCATTAGCAGCACGCTCCAGCTCTCTCAGCCAAACAAGGGTACACAGTGTTCACTGACAGCTATCCTTACAAAGAACCTATGGACGATAACAGACGTAACAGCAGAATTTGACAGAGGAGACACAGAAGTTTAAATCCCTCATTAAAAATGCAGAAGTAATTGTGCATGACTCCAACACACTGTACAGGCTTAATGCTCACCAATATTTGGGGAACTTGATCAGCTTGCCATAAACAGCAGTACTGAATGAGGGGATAACTGGAACAGGGATGCAGTATAATCCTTTACTGTCCAAAGAAGTCAATGCTGCTTGAAAACCGAAGATCTGGAACAAATTCAGTTGATCAAATGATATATTATCACATGATTAGATTACTTTGAAGATATTTTATAACATATGTATTTTTAAGTATACTTAGTAAATATTAAATAAATTGTGTATTATTTTCAGATAAATCCTTTCCAGCAAACATAAATATAGCTACAAAAATCTACCTCAAATAATGCCCTAGAAATACATGAAAAATATTTTCTTCACTCAAAAAAGTATTAACTACGGTCTGCTGAACTTAAAAGAATGCTGAATTACAATTTTTCAATTCAAATACTTTGTATCTTTTAGAAGTGCAGATTACATACTGCCTTTCATACAAAGAAAAATCTCTTTGAGTAATTATAACAACACTGGTATAAAAGAGTGGTATTTAAGGAAATTAGAAGCTTCCCTTCAAAACTTTTTTAATTAATAAGAGCCTAGCTAAAGAAAGATTCATCACAAGAATTCTTTAGGATTTTCCCCATTCAATATAGCAAACAGTCATAGTTGTCTTTGAACATGCTGTACCACTATTCACAAGAACAGAACAATTCAGCCACTATTGAAGCTAGCAAATTAAAAACCCAAAGCTGATGTCCAAATTTTGCTACAAAAACATTTTCTGAAGAGAAAAAAAAAAATCCTCTCAAACTGAAAAACATACAGATGACTTGCAGTACTACGATTCCAATCACTTTAAATGTGGTAGAGGGTAAACATGTTACCCAGAAAACTGAAAGCTTGTCATGCAATTCTGAAACAGTTTCTTGTATGCAGATAATTAAGATTTAAATAATTAAATTCTTACTAAAATAGAATATCATGCAAGTGAATAGGTAACTGAGAAATTGACTAAAATCAACAGTAGTAGTATTAAATATTTATATTTTAGTAGCACCCAAAAGGTTTCAAACATCCTAAGCACGTCCTAAAAGGCTGGAAAGGCCTGCTTTAAAACTCTTCCTCAGAGCAGATGGCAATTGAACCATCTCAAAACAGTTTTTCATATCTTAAGGCTTCCCCCAGCCTCACAATAAGAGCTCCTCTCACATAATGCATCTTCACCTGAGAACATTCAAAGACCTTAAAATGAAAAACAAATGTTTTGTTAACAGTTTTTGATTGCACATCAAATGTGATGCTTTTGCTCTACCAATACTACTAGTAGTGACGGATTTTCCTCCTAACTTCCCATCAAGTTTGTAAATGTATTTTGCAGCGATCTACAAATCATAGGAGCATTATTTCTGATGAGGAAAAAGGTTTTTTTCTGAATAATTTTAACTCAGTCTTAGTACAAGGACCTTGCGGCTTCAGTTTGCAGTTTCCTCATATGAAGTGCTCAGTGCATATATAACAAAACACTTGGCTCAAGTCAGAAGCAGCAATCCCAAACAACATTCTGGGAAAAGTGCTTACTCTATGGCCTTTCAGATTAGCTGAAAACATTCTTACAGGAAACCTGCTAAAGCTTAGGACTAACCAAACGTATATGATCTCAGCACACATCTCAAGCCCTCACTTACCTTCAGGTAGCAGTGTGAGTAACAGTAATGAAGCAGGTTGTCAGATGGCTGGCTGAGGCTGCTGACCACATGCACCAGTTGCTCAGCATACATCGGCACTGAGTGCTCCAGGTTCACCTTATCCACCAAAATTCGGATGGAAGGTAAAGGCCGCAGGGGCTGGAAACTTGCAGCATTTAACAGTCCACTTAAGTTCTAGGGCAGGGAGGAAAAAATGTTGTAATAATTATACTGCAGATGTATTATTTATCATATCTGTATGTTCTTACCTGAACACACAACAAAATCTACATGAAATAAACTACTTATAGATACCATGGCATTCTACTGTAAATCTCAAATCTTTAAAAAAATATTTTCTTTGAAGTTTAAAATAAACAACTTTTTATCTGGAACTGTGTTGGGTGCAGGTGTCCAGGTGCTGGTGGTGCAGGGGGAGCCTCTGTGATGGGACACCAGGTCTCTCCCGGGCCAGGTTCAGCCCCTCCAGCCAGGGCTGGAGCCCCAACACTGGGCACAGCTGAGCTCCTCAGCCAAGCTGGGGGCACCTCTGCACAAACTGATTTAAGAATTGACAAAAACGCCACACAGGCTGCACAGACCCAGAGGATAAGTGACAAACAGCAACATGAAAAGCAAGGTCAGAGAAGGAGGGGGAGGCAGCGGTGCTCCAGGCACCAAAGCAGAGATTCTCTTGCAGCCCATGAAACAGACAACACAAAAGCAGACAAGCACAATGCAGCCCATGGAGGTCACCATGCTGGAGCAGGTGGATATGCCCTGATGGGCACTGTAGCCTTTAGCAGAGCCCATGCTGGAGCAGATTTTCCCTCAAGGACTGCAGCCTGCTAGGACTTGCAGTGAGGCAGAACAGTGGAAGAAAGAGAGAATGGCAGAGATCAGCTGTTACAGACTGACCCCCATCTTCCATTCTCCACCCCCCTCTGTTAAGGGGGGGGGGAGGTTGAAGAGTCAAAGGAGTGAAATTGAGTCTGAGGGGAAAAAGGGGACAGGGAATATATGTTATCTGGATTCTTAGTAATAAGTGAAATTAATTGCCCCAAGTCAAGTTTGTTTTGCTCATACTGGTAATTGGTGAGTGATCTCCCCCCTGACCCATCCCATTCTCTCCCCTACTGCTCTGTTGAAGAGGGGGAGTGAGAACAGCTGGGTAAGCATCTGGCAGCTGGCTGAGGTCAACCCAGTACAAGAATATGCAAAGTCAATATATTTTATCCTGTAAAATCTTTGTTTACCTTTTTATCACCCCAAAGCACTATCACCATAATAATCTCATGCTGATCTGGCCTTTATACTGTCATCTTTTATGCATTCACAGTCATGCCAGGTATCTCAGCAAAAGAAGATGCCATTTCATAGAAAATAAATACCACAATTTTAGACATCCAAGTATATTTCTCACAGTATCAATTAAAATAGAGTACTACGCTGAGCACAGGTTGGACACGGGCACACCAAAACAAGTTTGTTGGAAGCAAAGTGGATATGGGGTTGGAGCACATGAGCTCTGTTTTAGGAGAAATAGAGACAACTGAAGTCTTTCAGTCTGGAGAAGGCCAGAGAGGAATCCTGCTGCTGTCTACTGCAACCTACTGGGAGGGCACAGAGAAGAGTGAGACAGAAGAAGTGCTAATTCAGCACTTGACACAACAACCCCTGGAGCAACCCGCTGTTGCTTTGATCAGGATGTTGATTTGAACTCCTAGAAAACATCTTCAAACATCACTTTCAATCTAAATTACACTACAAATCTAAAAGTTTTATTAAATATACATCAAAATAGGACAATAGGTTGACTTACATATGATTTTCTATCTAAAATTCAAAATCATTATTTTAAATATGCTTGGCTTCATTCAAGAAATGTAAATTGAGACTCCGAGTAATGACTACATCAAGCAAAGCAGTCACTGGAATTCAACTTCTTTACCTCAAACCTACCACAAACACGGGACTGTTCTCCCATTATAGAAATACCATCTGCCCACGCCCATAAGGTGAAAAGCACCACAACCCACTGCACTACTCAGTGCAATGTATTAAAAAGTGCTAAAAAGGAAAAAAACCTCTTTGAGAAACCTGTTACAGTGCCTCACCACCCTTTGAATAAAGAATTTCTTCTTAATATCTGAACTAAATCTGATCTCTTTTAGTTTAAAATCATTGTCCCTTGTCCTGTACAAAACCCTCTCCCTCCTTTTTAGAAGCCCCTTCAGGGCTGAAAGGCCACAATGAGGTCTCCTCAAAGCATTTTCTTCTCCAGGATGAGCTACCACAGCTCTCTCAGCCTATCAGACGAAGTATTGGACAAAAATTCCTAGAAATTTAACTCAAGAACTGATGAAGTTTGCTCTTCTTCCCACTCCTTCCTTCACAAAACACCTTCCAGGCCCTGGCACAAGAGATAAACCAAGTCTTCACTACAAGCCACAGGTTTAACCCTACAACTTGGTACATTGAAGAAGGAGACCTGTAAGAATAAAACCAGTAGAGGATTCTTTAGCTGGCATTATACTACACTTATCCAAAAGATAACACTAATAAAGGCTATTAGGAAATTTCTGTCTCTCTGAGCTAGTCATTCAGCAGTTTAAGGCCAACTCCTGCTGACATCCTGCAGGGAACTAGCACACACAGAGGTGGCTATTAAAAGCTATGTCAACTCTATTGAGCCTGTATATGAAAAGATTTTATACTTTACCAAGCTTATGAAGACCTGCAGAACAAGTACTTTTCTGATCAAAATATCAGAGCTACAGCTTTTTAATTTGCTTGATTCGTTCAAGCCTTTTTTATTCAAAAGTATTTTCCTGTCCATACATGACACCTTCAGTTTCCAAGTCTAACTAGTCAGATGCCACTCATTTTAGGTATCTGAAGTTAAGGCTCACGGGCATCAAACTAATCCAGCACATGAAATAACAGGCCAGTAAGAAAATTTATATTGAATACCACATGCTGATACAAAGAACTAAATCATTATCTGTGTATACATACCTTCTCACCCATGATTATGGGCAGCAAGTGGTCTAGTAAATTGAATTCTGCCACAGGGATTATAATTGTACACTTAAGAACAGTGAACGTTGTAAGTCTAGTGGGAATGTATTCCTCCAGTGATGTTACTTCTTCTGAGCTTGGTATAGTTCTACTTCCATCCATAATATCTGCAATAAATGAAGATTACATATGTTTCACTAAAATATATAAAGTGTGCCCTACATCTGATGTTTCAGAAATTACAAGGAACCAGCAAAATGCAAAGCTCCCCCCCTGCCCCTTCATAATTAATGATATTCCACACTGCTTCTACTTAAGGGTAAATGCAATACTAGCTGGACTTTCTTTACTTGAAATCTGTATTGGTCTCAGAAACTCATCTTAACAGCCTACCCTGTTTCCATTCATTTTCATCCTGTACGACTATTATTTTGAACTTACAAATACCACTAGGAATACTTTCTTCTCTAAGACTCCAAAATCAAGCTAGAGTACACAATTAAGTAAGCTCTTCTTACTCAACATGAGGCTTGTGATTAAAACAAATGGCTTTCAAAGTGTCTGAAATTATCTCAGAAGTACATCCAACACTGATGGGGATATTGTGATTAATTTACCTTTATTTTTTTTTACATTTTGCTCTCCGGGCTCATAAAAACTATTTGAAAGTTGCACCTTCAAAAGCACTAAATATAGTCTGGTTTAATTCTGTATGTTTGTGTATATGCAATAGGAGCAAACCTGGCTTAGTTTTGCTGTATGGTTCATACTCATGTTCCAGAGCACAAACTATCATTTTCATGATCCGGTGTACAGCACTGCTATCCAGTCGAAGATTGAGTGGACCCACAATGAGGCTTTTTGTAGACATCTCCTGAAAATTTCCAAAATCTTCACTCTTTACTGAAGGAAGGTCTTGCTGATTCCCAGAAACTACAACAAGTTTTATAAAAAGTTACAGAAAACAATTGGACATAATAACATATTTCATCAGCTACTTCTGTTTCAAATCCTGTGATCAAAATATACAGAAAAATATAACAATGCAAATATAACACACATATACACAACTGGTTTAACAGGTTTTAACAAAAATATTCCTGGTAAATGCAGAGCAAATAGGGCAAATTTCTGCCTTGCCTCCAAGCAGAGTACAACTTAGGAACCCTTCCATGAACTTGGTATTTCTCAAATTTGGATGTGTCAAAGCTTCTTTGGCAGCTTAACCCCACATGTCAATGACAGCTGTGGTGTTCAAAACTTTCTACAGCTTGTCACAAAGATATCCATCCCAAATAATCCAGGAAAAGGTGTGCTGCAAATCCATGGCAGATACAGGACCTTGAAAGGTTACCTGCCATGACAAGGCTGGAAGAACCAGGCTGACAGTAAGACAAACCCTTCCTTGCATTCACATTTACCACCATTTACTGAGGTATGGGCTGCAAGAAGGACAATTTTCCTTAATCATTACATTGCAGATTGTTTGTTTAAGAGCCAACAGAGATAAAAGAGTAGTTTAGTAAAGAAGGGTAATAAGGTGGACCAAAATCACACATTCAGTGTATACAAGCAACTTACCAGCTATCAAACAGCATGACTATTTCTCTAAACATACTTCATGGAAATTCTTCAGTTAAATCATGCAGATTTCAGAAGTTCATGTTTTCCTGTCACATATGACTTATAAAAATATAGCCCCATCACTCTAACATATTAGGCTTGCAGAACTTCACTCTGATTTTTTTTTTCCTAAAATCATCACTGACAGCGTCTTCATTGCTTTAACATAAGCATTAAACATTAAATATCTTGCTGACCCTTACATAAATGAACAGTCTAGGCATCAAGACTAAATGGACTCTGAAACTACAGAAGAGCAATGGAGCCGGTGAAGGGCCTGGAGGACATTACTTCTGAGGAACAACTGAGGGTGCTGGGTTTTTTTAGTCTGGAGGAAAGGAGCTGAGGGAAGACCTTATGGCTCACTAGATCTACCTGGAAGGAGGATGTAGCAAGGGCAGGATGTCAGTCTCTTCTCCCACATAAGAAGCTACAGGATGAGAGGCCTCAAGTTGTACCAGGGGAGGTTTAGATTGGATATTGGGAAAAAATTTCTTCCCTGAAATTGGCAACTGGCACAGCCTGTCAAGGGAAGCATTGTAACCACAGTCCCTGCAAGTGTTCAAAAAATGTATGAATATGGCACTTGGGGACATAGTTTAGTGGTGAACATGGCAGTGCCGGGTTAGCAGTTGGATTCAATGACTTAAAGAGTTTTTTTCCAACCTTAACAGTTCTATGATTTCTGGTTGCCCAAGAGGAACCTAGTCATTCATCCTTTTGTTGCTCTCCTTTACTGTACTCTTTAACTGCACTTATTCAAAACACTCTTTATATTGAGGGAAGTTGAGCTTGGTGGAAAAGGAAGCAAGGATAGGCATTTTTTTCCTTTATGTTTAAATCATACTCCATAAAACACTGGAGGAAAAAGGTCCTCAAATAAACTGAGACTATGCCAAATTTGATGCACAGCTGCCCTAATGCTCTGCAGGCCTTTACAGGCTTATACACTCAGCTGAAGAATTAACTTTATCCTTAAAAGCCTAACAGAATTTGATGGTGAGAGCATTTATAGCCTCTGCTTTCCCTGGTTTGTTGTTTTTCTGAGAAGAAAAAGAACAATAAAAGAAAGATAAAAGGACAGAAGGCTACTACCTTATAAAACCTACTCAAATCTTCAGCTGGAACTGAGTTACAATCTTTTGAATGAATCCTGAAAGAGATTTTTTAAAATCCAGCATACTGACTTCTGCATTTATTTTATAGGCAGTTAACATACATACTTTTATCCTTCAAATTCTACACAGCACTCAGTTCAGATGAGCACTACCAAAAAGTGCAAAAAAACCATACCACCATATAAAAAATAATAAGGCCAAAAATAATAAGGCCAAAAGTAGTAACAGCCTGCCTTTTCAAAGAGGAAAAATCAGACTTGCTTATATATATTGTATGTGTATGAATAATATATCAAAATGACAGAATTTATACAAACCACTTTCTGGAACAGTTCCAGTTAATTCCACCTAAGTGCAAAGAGAATGGGATATAAAACCTATCAGTTCTACAGAAGAGGGTGATCACAGGTGACTAGAAACTTCACAGATGCATAAAGGAAACCAACTTTCAACCACTGAGTTTTCAAGCTCTCTGTAAAAATTGTATGTCTAATTCTAAACAACTCAAAATGAGTGCTGCATAATAAACTTGCCAGCAAAGTAGAGAGATACACATTACAAACAAAAGGTAACTTCAACAGCACACCCTGCTAGGTCTGTAGGTCATGCAAATCAGTGATCAGGGAAACTGACATGTTTCTCTGAAACATAATGTTTCAGAGAAATTTTTCTGCACTGAAATACAAAGCAAAAAACCAGAAAAATAGAGGAAGGGGAAGACAGACAAAATGTCAAAGTAAGACTACTGTGCATGACTATCTTGCTTTCATTCAAAATACTGAAATTGATTAATGCACTTCTGTAAGTGACAGATGAAACTCCTGAGGGTTAATGTTATCCAGGAGGCACTTGTGGTTTAATCAGTAATCCTACGCTCCAGGAAAGGTTAAAGGTGCAAAGAATGTGTCAAACCAAAATTGCCTTGACAGATAAAAATCTTAGAATCACAGTAACTGCCTCCTATAACTTGGGTTCATTTTTTAATGGTATGTGGTGTGCAGAAAATGTAGCTAAAAACAGTTATACCAAAATAAGAAATAGCAAAATGTAAATTTTCATTGAAACGACACATTAAAGATGCAGATTTATATTGTTTTTAAAATCTTAAGGTATTTGTACCTTCATCTTAAATATTTTACACCTATTTATTTACATTTTATTTAACAACTATGCATTTAACCCACAATATGGGAAAATTAAGTAGAAAATAACTAGCAGAAAGCATCACATTTGCTTTTCTGAGGAACAAAATAATTTGAAAATTTAAGACTTTAAGTTCTTGGCTCTAGAGAAACAGTAACCATTTAAATAACTTAAAATTAATTATTCAATTATTTTACATAGCCAGGTTGCCAAAATTAAAGGAGTAATACTGAAATAAAAGCACACAGTAAGACTTGATAGGAACCCAAGCTACATTTTGTGAGGTGTTTTCCTAGTGACTGATGGAGAAAATAGAAGCCAAGGCTTTGAGAAAGCATTCTGGAAGAAAAAAAAGAGAAGCTAAGGAGAGAAAAATGTAGTCAGAAAATGCAATAGCCTGGCACTGGGGAAAAGAAAAAAAGTCTGAGTTCAGTAATTTCTGAAAAGTGTTAGTTAAAAGTCAGGAAGAGATATGTTTATAACATTCCTTATGCATTCAGAGAAACAAGACAAAATACTCCACAAGGCACATAGTCTGTGCATATTTAAATTTCTACACTAAGATTCAAAAGGGAGATAAGGCTTACCAGAGGTTTTCAACTTCTCTACATAGGAGTTCAATGTGCAATTAAACATTTATATTGATGTTAAAACCAGAAGTAGTCTGCAGTAGAAGTTTAATTTAATTGCCCATTTGCAGAGCTTCACATGGTACATAGGAAAGCCTCAGAGTCAGAAAAGAACTGTTAAATTCGCTGGTGTATGCCTCTACTGCTGAGGGCAATAACATCATTTACTTATTTTTGTAAATGTTTCATGATCCATCTCTAAGGAAACTGGAAGTTTCTTTCCTACTTCTTTTAGCCTTAATTTCCAGAAAACAAAGCCAAACATCAGGAGTTGTGATTTCTCTTACATAGAAATAGAAATGCAAAAAAACCCCAAAAACAGATGAGTTGGACTATGTAGCAAGGACAGATAAATGTTCAGTCACAAAATAGCAAGAAGCTCCCAACAGATATCCAGAGAAGTAGTATTCACAATAATAAATACACAGCTGGGGAAGAAAGTAATATTAATTTGACAATAAAACTGCAGAACAACAGCTGTAGATGACAGTGTTCTGAGGACTGAGGAGAAAATTATATAAAATTGATGATAAGAATATCTGTGTAAAAATATAAACTTATTACTTGCTGATAGATTGACTCCTTTGTACCAGCTTTTGTTACACTCACAAAACTAGATATACTTAACTTCAATAAAACCACTTCTCAGACTTAGAAAAGAATTGATATGGATCACAAAAACTATTTACAATTAGCCAATATCTATGTGCACATGGTACAGGGAAATATTTGCTCATCAAATTGTTTAGATACATATATTTAAAGACAGTTCTTCACACTATCTTGCATCCTTGCATTTTTCTTCGAAGAAAAACAATAGTTCTTTTCATCTTCTGTGCCAAGTATATGATCAATCTCATTCTTCAACCAGCATTTCTCAAGATATTTTTTTTATATGCAAAGTCAATAATAACAACTTACAAAAGAAGACATCGTACTTTATGAACTCCACCACTGCTACAAGATAATTACTTTCAGTTTAGCAACTGGATATAAAAAATATCATTAGGATTACTTATGCAGGAAAAGAAAAATAAAAAAGGAAGAATACCATCAACAGCTAACCAAAACAACTAACCTCTGAAAGACATCAGTGAAGATGAAAGGATTTTAATGATCATCTTAATGGTAAAGCTAAGGTAACTTAGGGGACAGTTGGTCAAGGACCATCTGGGCATGAAAAGTCTTTGTTTCTATTATTTATCAGGGTAAACAAAGGGAAAAAAGGTACCTTTGCCACTGGTGCTTTCCATTGTGTACAAGTAATCCATGTAGAAAGCCCCAAACCTCTGCATTCCAGCTATCTCTGTGTATGTCTCCTACCAACAAAGCAAAGCAAACAAAGAAAATGGTGTATAAGGAAAGAATCTCGAGATTACCAACTGATAGACTGGTACTAGAGAGATATATTCATGTTTGGATTTGTGCATCAACACAGGGAAAGACTTATCAAAGTAAAGGACAGAGGTTATCACTAAGAATTCACCTTTCAGATAGGTAATGTAACTTCCATTTGAGGCCACACAAATGCACATCCATAATTCCTGTGGACATGCTGACCAATTCATCAAAAACATCTAGTCAATTAGTACCTTTAATGAAGCAAATATTTTTCATTTGACCTCTTGCATCATCACACATCGACCTAACTAAATACGCTGAAAACTTCAGCTCATTCAATTTGGCTTTGCCATTCAAAGCATATTGTGGTTTTTATCTTTCAACAGTAGGAAACATATCAAGACTTTATGCCAACATTGGGATTTATACATAATATAATACATCACACAGCAAATTTGCTTCCTCTCTTGCCAAAAAAATAGGCAAACTGTAAAAGCATGAAGACAGACCAACGATAGAGTAAAGCTTACAACACAAAGTGGGGAAACTTTGAATATAAGTACTTGTGATGATACTAATTTCATTTTTTCATGTGATTCTTCAGGGTTACACTTCATCAGTAGTACTAAAAAGATGAAAATAGTAAAATTTAAATTAACAGGAAATAAGATACATTCCAAAATTGTAAATGGCTTACCTGCACAATAAACAACACAAACCTCCACCTATGAACACACTTGGAAAGGACCACCTTGGCCATTGCAACCAATTTTTAATAATGGCAGACAACCAAGAAAAAAAGGGTTACTGCACAATTTACAACAAGAGAGATCAGAGGCGACTGAAAATTTGTGTCCACAAAAGGCAGAATTAGCAAAATTTTCTCTAAGTAGACAAATATAGAATGGAAGCAATAAAATTATTACTGTCCAGATCTGACTGTACTTCTTAGTTTGAAGACCACAGACTTTACTGACTGTTTGGGTTTGGGTTTAAAAAACATGCTGGTAAAGCTTGACTTTTGCTAGTATTCTCTCACCTCTCAATTTCCTCTTAAAATGTTCTGTGGTTACTGCTTTTGGAAACTATGACATTGATTCAGTTTTTGGGGCAGGAGGGGAGTTTGAGATTTCTTTTGGACATGTTTTTTCAGTTTGGCTCTTTTTTTTTGGCTTGGTTTTTGTGGGTGTCTTTTTTTAACACAAACAGATTTACTTTTTTTTTTTTTTGGCCAGCTGCAAAGTAAGAGTCAGTTAAATGTGTAGAAGTAAAGAGAATTCAGTCCTCTAATAGTAAACAGATCTAAATAATTATAAGAAATCCATTAGAGAGCATTGGAAATTTTTTTATAAGAAAAATTTAATTCTCTGACCTTATGATGAGCTGCATCCAATATAAATTCTGCCCGAATACTATTATTTTCTGGACTTCTGTAATCAAATAGTGAATTGGTAAGGTATGTCATTCCTTTCACGCTCAGACTTTCTCCACAGTTAAAGAAGCATGCCTCCTTCATGAGACATAGAAAAAGAGGCAGGGGAAGAAAAAAAAAATACAGTCAAATTAACAGAGCAGTTTCAATTCTGTCATAACACAAATATGACACACACAGTGTAGTAACCCTCAAGAGCATACTTCATTAGGAATGAATATGAAACAATGAAATTATTCATTTGTATAACACAAGTTCCTGTCCACTCCTTCCCCATTTTCAAATCAATAAAAATCATAACCAATGAATATTGTACAACTTATGACACAGAACATATTGCATTTTAACAGCAAAAAACCTCAGCTCATCATCACTCCAAATCTTGCCCCAATCCTCTTCAGTACACAAATTTGTCACTACATACTCCATTTCTGGCTGCCCAATCCTTTCAGATGCTGTATCCATCCTCTTCAAGGCAATCAGTTATTTCCATGTATGACATCATTGCTACATTATCATTCTTAATTCATCTAGATTTTAACATGCCTTCTCCCAGATTTCCAGCCCTCTGAAATCAATACAACTCTCTTAACAAGAAAGTTATTAATTCAGAAAAGTTATTTAGGAGATTTATTTTTTCCAACTACCTATTCTCAATCACAGGCACAGCCAGAACCTTTATGAAAGGACCAAGCCCACAACCACAGCTGCACACAGACAACAGGCAGGTAATATCATCACCACTGTCATAAAGGAGATTCTTTCCTAAATTTCTGGACTAGAAAATGGCAGAAAAATGAGTAAGAATAAAACCCCAAACGTCCCTTATTAACTAATCTAAAGGGAATCATCTCAGTTGGTTAGAGCATGGTGCTAATAATGCCACAGATAATGACTGGATTCAACCCCTGTATGGGTTACACACTTAAGAGTTGGACTTGATGTTCTTTCTGGGTCCACTCCAACACAGACTATTTTATGATTCTGTGAAATTCTCTTGCTCACCCACCCACCTCAGTCTAGTCAGGCACTTGGTGTTTTCTTTCATATTTGTAATTTTTCTCTTTAAAATACCTTACAAGACTTCACAGAGCACTAAAATCAAGTTAACAGGTTTCTTCTTGGCTGTATTATTTGATTTTATTTAAACACAGATAATAGTTGCTATTCTCCAATACTTTAGGGCACTACTCTATCTGCACTTCAACTAAAAATCATAATAATTGAATTTAGAATTTCATGCAACACTTGATTAAATATTTTTAAAGTAGTTCATAATGACACCTGATTTTGTCTAAAGCAACTGAAGTGTAACTCCTTCATTTCATACTGCTCTCAATCTTACTGAAAAGTGAGGTAAGACATCCAAGTATTTGCTCCACATTTCTATTATCTTCAGCATACAGTGTTCCCATATTTTCCCTTCCAATCTTTGGTTGATTGAAGTACTTTCAAAGATTTTCAAATGTATTTTAATTTATTATACAAAACCAAAGTATGCCAACAAAGGCAACAATGGGTTATTGTCCAAAAAGATTTTTAAAAGTCTTACATTCTGCCTTTTCTCAATCTGAGATATTTGTCTTTTCAACTCTAAGGAATGGACACTGAGTTCTATATCACAGTAACATCCAAAAATCACAACTGGTAACAGCCGTCTTTTCAATTTTTGCAATTATTCTTTATTTTAATATAGAATAACAACTGCTTATTCAGCAAACCAGCTGATACTTCAAGATACTCACTTCATCACTCCTATTCATATTCTCTTCAAAATCTTTAATTCCCATAATTCCTTTAAGGCACATAGCTTGGCAGCCAACAAAACCAATTTGGCAATCAAAAAAAAGTTCACCTTTCATAAGGACCTAATGAGGAAAGGAAAAAAAAGTGATATTTTTAAAGCCTTCTACTCCACAAGAAAGAGAAGACAGACAAAAACTGAGCAAAGTACACTTAGTTTATATATTTAGAGTTTTAATAAATAACAATCATACAGGACACTTGAAAGACAGGGATATAGTGTTCAACAATTACAGCATAGAAGTTTAGATAGTTAATATCTACATGATTATTACAATATACACATCCATCATAACAGAATATGAAACACCAGCAATTAAATAATTAAAAAATATTTTACTGGAAACTATTTGGTATAATACTTAAAATGTATCAAAAAAGCTCTGTCAATGTAAAAGTACCTCAACTGTTGTTCCCTCTTGTTCCCAGCATAGAACTTCTTTGGATTTTACTTTCTGAGGGCTGTAATAACTACTTTCAGCTTGCATTTCAGTGAGCTACAGAACAATAGGATAAATACATTATAAAAGTCAATATCAGTATTAAATAACAGTATGGTCATTAATACACAGAACTGATAAAGACGAAGTAAACTATGGGCAAAAAATGCATTAACTGTCAGGAAACAGGTGCAATTAAACAGCTGTAGCACATTATCCATATCAGAATGTCTCATATTCAACTTCCGTTTGAAATATTTTAAACAGAATGTTTAAAATCCACTATAGTACTTTCAGTTTGCTTAGCTAAAGAGAGACTGTGAAAGAATGAAACAGATACACAGCTGCATTATTAATATCAAATGAGCTTATAAACTGCTGTAAAAATCCATTAATACTTTATTTATTCTTCCCAGAAATTAATTAAACATCATGATAATAATACGGACACATTTTGGTTACAACCATACACATTTTTGTTTCATATCATGGCTATCAAGAGCAACATGCATTTATATTTCTTGCATGATTTTGATATAAAAATTCAAAATGGGAAAACATGCTCAGGTTAAAAAGCACATAACCTACAGCTAAGAAAAACAAGAAAAGAGGTATACTAAATTAAATATATTACATTTGGCATGAAAAAATACAAGTTAGTTTATGGTGAACAGCTTAAATATTTCAAACTCTAATTTTTATAAAATAATATCTGCACACTTTCTTTGTTTTCAAGACTGGATACACATGGATGCTGTTTCAATTTAAAATTTTGTTATCCGTATGTCCACGAAAATTGGATGAAAAAAGTCACTGATCACCCCTCACCTGTGTGCAATTATCGCAGAGGAAAAGCAATTAATTGATTAAAAGAACTCAGAAATTACAAGAATAGTTTTCACCATTATTAGAAAATGGTACATTTAATTTGGCATGATTTTTAGCTGGAATGATATCAACTGTTCAAAATGTTAATGCAGAAACTTGACCTTATTTTTTAACCAAAATATGAACCACAAATTAATTCCATGCACTCTCTGCATGCAAGCAGAACAATGAATTCTGTTTTCTTCCTGTCACCATATTAACATCATACATCACATTTAAAATTTCTAGACTGCAAAATGTTACATTTTGAGTAGTTTTAATCACTTCCTAATATAAAATGCGTGAACTTGCAAATGAAGCATTAGGAAAACCCTCTTTAGCAAAACACATGTTCAAAAAAGAAGTTCATATTATTTTTAATGAGTTTTCTTGCATGAGGAACAAGAGCACAAAATTACTACTGTATGACACAATGCAAAAAAGATGCTGAGCCATGATAAATGGGGAATTTGAGCTTTGGTGGCTTGTTCATGTTGCAAGTGGTGTCCAAGGGATATAATTAATTGAGGGAAAAAAATCATATTATTTATTTTTAGCCTCTTTTAATGAGGGCTGAAACAGATTGACACAAAAGAACATGACTGAACATTTGAATGCTGTTGATTCCCTCAATTTTTGCAACCAAATTTTACAGGAGGTAAAAGGCTTAAAACATCAACATCCCCACAGAATATCTACAGATTCCAAAGTCACTTGTCTCACCCTTTCTGACAGTTGCTGAGCAGCTAAATGCTTTTCTACGTCACCAAACAAAAATAGCTAAATTAGGCATAAAGCCCTATAAAACACTCTTGTGCACAGATGTCAAGCCAAACAAGCAAGAAAGGGACAGGGAGCTCCTGATGGTATTGGGTACAATCAGGCACATAATTTTTGTATGAGAGTTACAAAAATCTTGCAGTTAGTTCATCTGAAAGGCACAAAGTCATAAAAATCACCCTAAATTACTCTACAGCAAAGTTCTGACATTAATATCAGTTTAATTGTAAAGCCAAGAGCCACTTTGTGTAGTTATGCACATAGAACAGCTTGCAAATAGTTTGACAAATTCTGCTCATTCAATACCTTAATGTCTAACTTCTGTCAGTACATCTCAGTATCTTAGTCAAACTCTCCACATTCCCTTCTGCAAGCTTACAAAATATTAGAGAGAAGACCAGCAACAATTTACAGCTTTGCTTAGAGCTAATACTTCAATCTTGCTCTACATACACACTTTATAGCTCAGCCTATATCTACTATTTATCCATTTTTTCCTTCAAAACAATTTCAAGCTATGGAAAATTAATTCAACATTATCAAGTTAAATTCATATTTTCAGGTACAATAGTCCAAAAAAAGAGTCGTCTCTAAAAATTCCTCCAATCCTAGCTCTAAACTAAAGGGATTTTTAGAAAGAAATATGTATTTGTATAAACATTAGATGGATAGAATACTGCAGTGACCATTGACAGAAAGCCTTCAGGCTTCTTTTCCCATCAAAAAATATTCATCTAAGTAGATTAAGCGGTTTCCGTTGAACATTCTAAAGTTCACACTCAAATTCTATCTCAAATAACAAAACAGATTCACATTGCCATTACCAGTCCAGAATGATGAAAGAGGAATTTTCAGCATTCCCATTTCTAGTTATTCATTAACTTAATACTCCCCTCATAATACCAACAATATTTGTCTTGAATCAAACAGTATATGAATGCTCAGAAAATCTCTATGCACTTCCTCAACAAGTCAAATGAATCCTTTATGACACAGAGAAGTATTTACCTTAAAAGTCACTGTTGCCTTTGTACAGTAAAACCCCACTGAAATAATAGGATCCTTGAGGGACTGAGACTTCTGGTGTTCTGCTGTTCCATCATCAATTCCACCAGAATCATTCTCTTCATCATCATAACTCACAATAGCAGGAAAAAAAGACCAAGCCCAAGAAACCCATCCTTGCTGCTGGTCATCATCTTGATGCAAATAAGGATCTTGACGAATGTACTGTGTAGGATATTGAATTACTGAGCTTGCTTCATCTTCTGTGCCTTTTAAAACAAAAAACCAAGCTAAATTTCAGATAACCATATGTAAAAATTTATTTATTAATTTCAAATTTATGGTATATGGAATTTATCTTGGACAGCATTCCACACAGCATTCACTTGACTTTTAATCATAGTAAGTCAGTGAAATTTTAAATTAATATGAGTTTTCAAACACTTGATTCATTAAAATTTTCCTCCAAAAACTATTAAGGGTCTTTGCTATAGTTTTAGTATCACACATCTGCAGTGAGACCACAATTTGCCATCTATACTACAAGCTTTCAAGACTGCTTCTATTAAGACCTTCTAAAGCTGTAAAATGAAACCTTACTAAATAATGATATGATCTTGTAGTTTCCAATTTTAAAATTAAATTAAAAAGCACTTCAGTTGCAACAGCCTAATGTAAAAAGTATAAATAAAGCACAGATACAAAACTTAACGTTGCAGACCTCCTTCATTTAAAACAAAGCTTTTCAAATATTTGAAGATACAAGTTTATCTAAGCTGAAAAAAGCTGGTATCCATCTGTGAGTCAAAAGTCAAAATGTTGGTCGTCTGTGAAAATCATTAGAGAGAGAACACAGAGCAAAGCAAGAACTTCCCCAAAGGTTCAAGTCTAAAACTCAGGATCCAAACAGGTAGGTAATATACTGCAAGTACAAAGAGCACAAATAGCTTTTATCTGGTTTCATCACCACTCTTATGGGACTCACGAGGGCTATTAAACACTTTGGAATTACTATAGGTAGTACAGGATGCAGTACTGTTTCTGAAGGTAAACGTTATGTTTAATGAATCATTTAACTGAGAACAGAAACAGGCATATTCTTTTTACCTATTTTGAAACTCAGATATCCCGTTCTTACAACTTTTAGACCTTTTACTCTTTAGTCTAATTACTCTTCAGCTTTTTACTCTGGCTATACTTGGATAACAGAAGAAAGAGGAATAAAAAACATTCATGAGAATTCTCTGCGTGTGCTTAAGAGGCAAGAGCACCTCCTCCCACAAAGGCAGTGCAAGCTTCCTGTCTGCTGTCTTCATAGAATTCTCAAGGATCAGATTTAAATCCAGAAGCAAATCTTGAAACACAGGAAACACAGATGAGATGCACATAACATCTTGAAAAAAGCCAAGAGGAAGAAGTGTCAGCTGAAGAAGGAAAAAAACTGATACAGAGTGTGACTCAAGTAGTTCAGCAGACTGCTGCTGGCAAGCACAAAAATGGTGGAAGGCTGGCAAAAACTGAAAAAAAGGTGGAGCTGTAGAACCTGGGTCATGCATAACCTTCTCATAAAATTCAGCCATCATTTAGCATACCCCTTTTTGAAGTACACAGAGACAACAGTAAAACATGTCAAGTAATAGTTTGGATTATAATATTCATTAATATTTTGGAAAACATTAAAATAAGCACCATTTTACCCTAGCTCCTCTATCTATACACTGTGAGCCAAAAAAATGAAAGAGGAAGATACATCTATTTTCTATCACTAAATTACAACTACTAGAGCCACTATATAATCACGAAACTTCAGAAGAAATGCAAATCGGCCTGATAAACAACACACAACATCTTCTAAACATTACAAACGTAAATACAATATAAATTCCTTTATTACAAGGAATATATGAAGGGGAGTGCGTACTTGGGAAACACAAAGTCTCCTTGCTTTCAAGCAATTACACTAATCACTTCATTGCTTGTAAACAAAATAGGATAGTGAAACATAGTGACAAAACCCCTGTTTTACATGCATGAGTTTCTTAAAGGACAAAATGTTACCCTGCATCAGGTTTATAAAGCCTTTTTTTCTAGCCATTCATAGTGAGTTCACATTGGAACAGTCTTGCTCCAAAATGCAGGGCAGTGATTCCAGTTAAGAAATACATTTTATATATATTATAAAACTGCATTGTGACTG
Source organism: Cettia cetti (assembly GCA_013401135.1). Lineage (NCBI taxonomy): Eukaryota > Metazoa > Chordata > Aves > Passeriformes > Sylviidae > Cettia > Cettia cetti. Next base: position 594,222 of record VZUI01053519.1, read on the forward strand.
CATCGCACCACTTGCTGTTCAAATCAAGTCTTACCTTCCGAAATTTACTTTCTTTTAAAGTGTTTGGGATATTTTTCTGTAATAGGAGTCTGGAAACCGGTATCTCTCAACATAAATCTCAACTCAGTAGATTTAACCCTTGGTATCTATTTACTTAATTATTTGATTATTTCTCTATCTGCATTCATTTTCAGCCAGATATGGGTGATTCAGCCTAACTTGTGGCTACATGAATACAAGTGCTGGCACTAGAGGAAGAAGGAAGGAATGCATCTCTGCTGGCAATAGCATGAATTTTCATCTCATTGAATCAGCCATGAAACTATATGAGTGAAACTTAGTACATATTTCAAGGACAGATGTAGATGTTGATTCTTGTGTCACTAAATAATGCAGACCCTAAAATTCATTTTCTTATTCACAATTTGTCTGCTATAAATCAAAGAAGCTACTGCAAACTCACAACTAAGACACTGGAAACAAGCATAAATGGCATGACCATTTTAGCCTGTGTGTGGCAAAATATTTTGCATAAAAAT